>VZRU01006935.1:6027-120761 GCA_013398155.1 Pedionomus torquatus | reverse complement strand
GGCGGCCCCGGCCCGGCGGCTGCTGAGGGCGGCTGTGGGAGGCGGCGAGCGGCGGCCCCGGCCCGGCGACAGGTGAGGGCGGCGCGGGGGGCGGCCTTGGGGAGGCGGTCGGTGCCAGCCATCCCCCCTTGGAGGGCAGGAGGCCCGGCGTTCCCGTTACTCGCGTTATTCCTAACGGCCAGGGCAGGCCTGATGAACCCAGGCGGTGGCAGGATTGGCCGAAATACCAGTTTTTCGTGTGAGGAGGGGGTAGGAGCGTTGGGTGTTCTAACTGCAGAGGAGGCTGTGAAGCAGAGGTGCAGCCCTCGTCAGCCCTTGAGTGAGGAAGAGAACACGCTCCAGTAGTATGAGGGGTTTTAAATTGCCCAGAGAGAGCTCAGTTGTCTGCAGATCACGGATCTGCTGGATCCTGGCCTACAAAGCTGCATTCCTGGTGTTTTGGGCACTTGATGCATACAGGGGCGAGGTGAGGTGGCTTACAGCATCCCTTCGGGGGCTCCCTGGGTTTTAGCTGCCCCCAAGTGCTGCAGGTTCCCCAGCACCTGCACTCTTGATGCAGCTTGGAGCCCCTCGGTGGAAGCGGGTCTGCTGCGCTGGCCAGACTGGGGAATGGGAGCAGTGGTGTGTGGGAGGGCATCCAAGGCTGTCCGTGTGGCCACACAGGTGGTGGTAGAGCAGGGTGAGTATGGCTGGTGACAGCTGGTGTAGCCACAGCCATCCTCTGGGGTAGCAGAATAAATGGGAAACATTTCATGGGGTTTCTGTGCATCCCATGGTTCTGGATAAATCCCTTGCAGCTGCAAGATTGTGCTAGTCCTATGGGAGAAACTACCTTCTGGATCTGCTTCGCGAAGCAAAATCTGGAGCAACAGATCTTCCTTTACCCGGAACACCCTCTGATCGAAGTAGGCAGGAAGGACAAATTGTTGGGGAGGGGCAGTGGCTGGCACGGGCGAGTAGAGCTAAGGACTAAACAGGTTGCTTCAGGGTGAAAGCCATGCTTGGTTTCCCATGTTCTTTCCCTCATATCAGTGAATTGTACCCACCTGATTTTGCAGTGTTCTGAATGAGGATGTGTTTAACTGGCAGAGGATTAGTTAGCTGAAGTCCACCACAACTGAGAGCACAGCCACACCAGTCACCTTTGTTTCATCAGCAAACTTATTTTTATGTGCAAATATGAGAAACAGTATCTGTGGAAAAATCAAATCTCAAAGAAGTTTGTGAATTTTAATCTATTTACCCTGGGAAGTTATAAAATAAAGACGCAAGCGCAAAGATGCTGGAATGACATATCCCAGGGCAACTCCAGGGAGACTTCTGTGCTGTTTGGTCTTGCAGAGGAAAGCAAGCTATAGCAATTGTGATCGCAAAAATACTGCTTTTAAAAATTGACTCTAAGGAAAGGTCTGTCCTTTCTGTATGCCTGTTCTTAACATGCTTTTGCTTTAATACATTATATTTGTGTCTAATGTATGAAGCATGGTTCAAGATAGCCCAGCAACACACCTCACTGGTTGAGGGCGAGTCACTTGAAATCTCATCTATCATTTGTTTAAGATAGAGAATGGAATAAAGAGTAGGAAAACCAGAGAACACACAGAGATTGTCTACGTTTGTGGCTAAGCATTCTTTATTTAAAAACATTCTTGGATAACTTAGATGAAGCTTTTTAGATCTATCCAGCTTTTATGATGAAATAAACAGAACTTTCTGCAGCATGTGGTGTTAAGTTTGATTGAACCTGGAGTGATCTATTTGTAACCTGAGTTGGGTGGTCTCAGATTTCTGGAATATAAAGCACCTGAATGTAGGCTGACTGCTTCATTCTGTGGGGACCCTTACTTGCATAATAGATGAAGACTTTGCAGCATGCAGTGTTACCTCGCTGTGAATTTATCATTGTTATGTTTTGTGCCTTGCTGTTTAGATTTTGGATCCTGTTAGGTCATTCTAATGACAATGTAAAAATATGTTTTACCTTTGTGATTGCATAGCAACAGCTGGGAAAGAAATAAGCATCTGCAGGAGGTTTTTAATTGCGTTGTTACAACGCGTAAATTGTTGTACTTTGGAAACAAATGGCCTTGTAGAGAGGCTACAGATCAGCCTGGCTTGGTATTTGTCACACTGATAGTACAGTAGTAGAAGTAGCAGCTCACTTTAACCACAGGCAGATGTCATGACACTGATATAAAACATCAAACTGTTTGTTCCAAGTGGAGAGAGGGATAATTTGGGCTCCACTGTGGTTTGAGATCTCTAAACAGCTACATATAAATAAGGGGCTCTTCTTCAGGTGGTTGACGGTGGCTAATTTAGAGAAACTGTGAGGCAGAGGAAAAGGAGAGTTGCTTGTCCCTGGCAGTGAAAGATGCCTGCCTAATGTCTACATGAATCTGAGAAATGCAGAGCATCCATATTACTGTGATAATGACACATCAAACAGATGCAGTGTTAAATGAAGGACTGGTATATGCGGACAAAATTATATAGAAGATTAAATATTTTCCTGCTTTTTCAGTGTTTGTAGTATACTTTGTTGTATTCTCTTCCTTCCCTACTCTACAATCACTTCTGAGGAAAACACACTTGTATTTTTGCTCATTTTAGAAGCTTGCCAAATGAATGCTGCCATGCTATTATGAATATAAACTTCTACCTTTTAAAAGTACTGCACACTTAACTATTTTACTTTGCTGGTGTAAATTACTTGACTTCTTGAGCCCAATTCAAATACATTTACAGTATTTGCAAGCCATAATAAAGAACCGGGTGTCTGGTGTCACCACCCCCACCCATCAGGGCCCTGTTTGTTGTTTGGCTTTGAGAGAGAAAAAAAAAAAAGCCTGTTGCATTTTCCAGGTGAGTTGGCTCTCCACAGGAAGTGTCTTCTGCTACCCAGCATATCCACAGTTACTTGATGATTTGTCAAAGCATTTCACAAGACCTGTGCGGTTCTCTGCCAGGGTCTGCAGGCTAGGTCAGAAAAAGGAGTGGGCATGGCTCAATTGTAGGTAGCTGCCCTAATCTATGTTCTGGGGAGGGTGATGAAATGAAGAGTTAATAAAAACTAATTGGTTGCAGTGGCACTATGTTCTGTATAATGTGCTTTCTGATAAGCAAGTGTTGTTAGAACAGATAAGAAAATATGTATTTAAGAACAGGTGAAAAAGAACCTATTTCCTAATTCACAGTTCTGCAGAGCCATCTGGAACCATGAACCAGTCTGCAGATAAGACTTGTGCTTAGTTTCCAAGGTTTCCTTGGTTTCTTTTTAAAGCAGTTTGTCATAATGTGACACTTAAGTAGTTACAATGTTGAAAGAAAAATGTATTTAAAATATATGCTGAGGCTGCTTTGACGTGCAAAAGCAATTTTTGTAGATACTGTTCTATGAAGCCTTTTTTCGCCAGGATTCTTCCCAAATTCATTGTTGTGTTACAAATCAGCATATGGCTTACAGGTCATATCGTTTTATCAGCGTTTCTTTGCAATACTTGTATGTGATGTGCTTGAGACATTTTGTATCGCATCCATGTTTGACAGGAAAATAAATCTAGCACCTCTATAGGATTATAATGGAGTTCTGAAAAGGGTATGCTTGATAGTATGAATGCCGTCTATTACACGGTCCCTTTGATCAACATGATGGTTTTCTTTATTCACACTTATGGGAACTGTTTGTGTTCAAGTGGGAATTGCGTAGCTCTAGGTTTGACACTGATTTTTCACTTGGCTTTGAAGTGCCAACTGCCTTCTCAAAAGCCTTGATATTCTATTTCAGTAATCAAACATTAATTTGTGTTACCTGGTGAAAACACAGATACAAAGGGCAAATTGCATGTATAACTAACCTTGAAACAATTTTTTTAAACAATTGCATTATAAATCTTGCTTTACACAGTCTGACTTATGCAGTATTGTTTTTTTGTGTGTGCTTTGAGTATCAAGTGCTTTAGTCTCTTTTTTTTTTTTAAGATCTGTTTTTTTGTCCTGTATGTAGATGGACTGAGCAGTGTAAATCATTAGTGTGCACTTTGTACTAAGTATATCTGGAGTATGTATTCTTGCATTGTTTATAGTGCATTTTAAACACTGATTTGCTGTGAGCAGGTTTTAAACGCTGATTATATGTGAGCAGGTTTTAGGGAAAATATGCACAATATTTGTGAAAAGAGAGTTTGGAAGTAAGATTTGAGGAAACATTATGTTTTCAGGTGGAAAATACCCAAGCATTTTTTTATATGAAATCCTGGACTACTGGTAATTTCCTAGTAGGCATGCTTCTGTTACAGCCTTACTATAGCATGACTGGCTTTTTTTTGCAGTTCCCATGGCAACAAGGATTTTTGAACTGGAAAGCAGAATACTGTATATGGTTTGAGGGGGTATAAATTTTCTTTATTGCAGATGAAAGTTTGATCCATGAAAGCTGACCAGGCACCCTGCTGTGCCTCCATCCTTTCCCTACTCTTAATAATCCATGTTTTGCCTGTAGGTTTACATGTAAACGTGAATTCCTATTTGACAAGAATGCAGTTACTAGTTCTAATTTTTGAAATAAAAATAAAATAAAAGTATGAGATTGTGGAAAATTTGTAAAGCCTTACTGTAATGATAGGATGAAAAATATGTCATCTTCTAGTTGCAGTCTTGACAAACAGAAGGCCATTATATATGCATATAAATTTATATGTCTGTATATTTGTCAACATTATATATGTGCATAGAAAGTAATGAGAGTTGAAGTTGCTCAGGATTTACATTGGCTTCTGCTAAAGAATCTCAAAATAACTGTATCTGACTGACAAAGTAAAATTTGTTAGTAGCGCAGTAATCCTGTGTGGGTTTGTGTGTGTCTATCCCTCACCTTCTCAGATGAATTGTTTGTTTTGTTTGGCTGTTTGTTTTTTTTCTTCTTTTTTTTCTTCTCAACTGGTAAAAAACAAAACGGGAATGACATAGATATGGAAACAGACAACGTGGGTAAGGTAGACAATTGCCATTCATGTTGTAAAAGCCTCTGACTAGTACAAGTAGGAAAGATATCACAGAATCACCTAGGTTGGAAGGGACCTTTTAAGATCTAGTCCAACCAATGGGAAAAAAAAAAAGAATCTTCATAACATCTGAAAGGCAATTTAGAGATGCATGAAAAAGAAGTTTTGGATGTGAAGTCTGCTTCCAGTAGCCTACTGGTCTTCCTGTGATTTAGGCTGGTAGACCTCCGTCTCCCCCTGCCACCAACGCTGCACACAAACGTAGGGCTATTGTGGAATCCTGAAAATGAAAAACCACCGCATCGATCTCTGAAACTGAACTTACTCATCCGAAGACATGCAGTTCTGCTGGAGACATACTGTACAGGATTAGGGCAATTTAGTACGTAGGTAATAATTCATCAAGATACCCATTTGTAAGAGATTTTTTGTTACTGCTGTCACCTGTGCATGTCATAGCTGTGACAAGATAACTTAGATCTACATGAGAGAGAAACTGAGCTTCACATCCATATACAGGCATGAATACCCTGGATGCATTGAAATATTCACCAATATCAGTTTTTTCAAGGGAAGATAGAAGCTCTGAAATGATTAATTTTTGTTATCCTCTGCGCCCTCACACATCCCCCAGTGGCCTAGGAGATGGATTGAAC
This sequence comes from Pedionomus torquatus, assembly GCA_013398155.1. Classification (NCBI taxonomy): domain Eukaryota; kingdom Metazoa; phylum Chordata; class Aves; order Charadriiformes; family Pedionomidae; genus Pedionomus; species Pedionomus torquatus. The sequence goes on along the minus strand of VZRU01006935.1, from coordinate 115,102 downwards.
ATGATAGGCACGTGTAGTTTAGGCCTCTTGTCACCCTTCTTGTGAAAAACAACTTTCAGATCAGTTCAGTGCTAATGTTGGAAAAAAAAGCTTATAGCCAGCAGCAGAATACTATAGGTCATTTTGGGGCACACTTATGTTTGGGAATTCAAGAAAATAGGGCTATGAAAATTGGATTTTTGAATGTGGGTCTGCAAAGATTTATGGCGAGTGATAGCATCCGGCAGCGTGTTGCGTACCCCCTCCTCCCTGACTCCCGACATAACTTTAACCCGTTTGTAAGAGCTTGAGGTTTATTTTGATATTTGTTTTTCTGGCTTAGCTTGTCATAGTAGGCAGTACAGTTTTTCACTGAATAATTTGTCCAGTGCTCTCTGCAAATGCAAGAGAAAAGGTAGTTGCCAGCTTGGGCTTTATGCTTGAGAAATGTGTAAATTTTAGCAGAAGGAATCCTTTAAATGCAGTTAAAGAGTAAGAAGAGCTGTGAGTTGCAATGCCAGATATTTTCCATTGTATATGGCAAGGCTGCGGGGCTGGTGGTTCTGTGTGAAGCTGGATGAATGGGTCGTACAGCTAGCTTCTGCATCGCTGTTGAGACACATTAGGAGGAGTGACAGTGCGATGACATAATTTGACCCCAGATTGTTCTCAGCTATAAATCCTCTGGTTGCAGTCTCCACTGTTCCTCAGCATGTGCCGTCCGCGTTTAAGGGCTTTTCAGATCATCTCTGTCACCATCTGCTACATAATGGAAGCAGAACAATTGGGCTGTGTGTGGAGCCAGCTGATTCCCTGAGTGGAGATGGAGGTTTGCAAAATACATCTTACCTCTAAGAACTTGTTTGTCTGGTTGGTCTCATTGACATAGTGTGCACTAATCACTGGGCTGTCATTATGGATGAAAAGTAAAATGAGATACTGACTCGTTTATGGGGACATACAGGTTTTTCGAGCAGATCCAATACTACATACTACATGTGTGTTCTCATGTTTGTGTGCAAGCAATACTGCACATCCTAATGTCTCTCTAATTAGAAGAAAGGAAACATAGTCCATATGGGAAACATCTTGTCAGCGTGAATATACTGGTAACATTGGTCCTGCATGGGCAATGAGAAGATAAGTAACAGGATCTCTTAACTGCAAGTATTCACTAGGTGTCAGTGCACGATCACACTGCTACCAAGTTCTTTGATGATTGTGGTACCTCCCTCGTGAACAGGAATTTTAAAGAATTTTAATATCTAACCTATTTACAAGTGAGACCTTTTCTAGCTGTATTCCCTGGTACCCTAAGGGAAGTGTTAATACTGACACTGAAAGATAAGAGTGGTTGGTTTGGTTACAAATGCACATTTTTTCACTCATGCGTAACACTATATTGCTCCGTATTCAGTATGTAGAAGAAATGCTGATGTGGTTGTTTGATGTCCTACCCTTCAGTATTTTCCTTATTGCTGTAAGCCTATCTTTGGTGCCATCTTTGCCATCTTTGTTTATTCAACCTTTTGTTCATACTGTGTAACTGTCAGATAGAAACTGTCTGATCATTAGACAAAGGCATATTTCTTCCACTCCCGCATCTCTCTGGTTACATCATGCTGTGATATTTAAGGACTGCATCTCTCATCAACCATTTGCCTCTCCAGAATGTAAGATATATTCTGGTTGAGTTTGTATAAGAAGGTCCATAAGAGGTGCAGTAGGAAGACTGCAGAGATTAAAGTAGACCATTGTCTAACATACATCTCTCCCTTAAACAGGCATATTGAATGTAATCACGTATAACAAGTTCAAAATATATGACAGCTTGAGTGACTTCTGGTCACATGAGACTCTGACTTTGTCTCTGAACATTGAATGAAAGCCTATTCTCCAGCTTCAACTGCTCATTAACCTCACCAGAATTATCTATTCGCAATGATGCAAAAGAGAGCAGATTCTCTCCCTGTCTTAGCAATGGCTCCTAACTAAGACTTAACAGTTTATGTACAACGTTCCTAATTTTTTGATTACAACTTTGGGATTCTTGCAGGACCTCTCTTCAGAAATTGGTCAGTCTGTAAAGAGATCTCTCTGCCTAGTGACAAAATTATTATTTTCCTTTGTTTGATATGTCTTGAGAAATATGTTGAAAGTAATTCTTGGTACTTGCTTTCTGCTGTCCTGCTTTTCATTGCCAGCAGTGACATTGTGATGGTATGGTTCTTTTGAAGTTTGGGATTCGGCTAAGCATTTTCTTGCAGGCCTACTAGGGATATAGGAATAGGGACTAGACTCCTGTTCCTGCCCAAGAGAGTGTTGTCTTCTAGAACTCTTTTGCAAATCTGTATGTGAAGACACAGGTGGATTGTTTGCAGAATGCTGTTTTCTTTGGTGTGGCTGAAGTTCACATCACTTGGGGTAGAAGTACATTTTAATTTATCAGAAAAACTATGCATTGATGGTTTGAACTCCACCTTAGCTATGACAGAGCAGAAATGTAAGTAATGATCGTCCTTGTTTCAAGGCACATGAGAAATTGGACACCTGCTGAATTTCTACAAAGACAACTGATCTTTTGTATCATTTCTTTAGAGTTTCCCCCCTCTTTTTTTTTAACAGGTCTGCTGCTTACAAGCTTTGTATTTGTTTATTTGTTTACTTTTCAGTAGCTTAATTTAATGCTCTACTGGTCATCTGTTAAGATTAAAGATCTTTAATGTTTCTTGCATGTACAATGGTGAATTTTTACTGTAAAGAGGTAATTATAGTTTTTAAAAAATCCCACAACATACTAGAATAAACATAAATGGAACAGGTCCCAGAAAGCAATAATGTTGAAAGGCTGGTAAGTACTAGTTACTTAAATGTCCTTATGGACTGGACACAGTTTCCTCAGGTGATCTCTTTCCCTGTGTGTTCTGGTGAACTGTGCATTGACAACACTGGGGGGAAAACCAGTGAGTACAATCAATAACAGCCATGCATGGCCTTTCTTAAAAATAAGCGTAGGGTAAAGGAGGAACTCCTTCAAAGATTTCTGGAATTAAATTTTGCACAAGTGTACTTAAAAATGTAGTACTGCTATTGGTAGAAGTATACGTTTGTATTTTTTTTTAGCCAGAAATTATGGAAAAATACATGTTTTATGCTTGTATAAAGTATTTAAACACCAGATTTACCTTTGGTCCCTTCTTTGATCACTGGTTGGCATATGGATGTGCAGAAAACCCAAAATCTGAGACAGAAAAAGAGTGACTTTCAGATAGTAGTGTGGCCTTGTGAGCTCTAGTAATGTATATGGACTGATTGTGGACGATTTCCCAATATTAACTGTGCTTGACTATTGTGCTGTTTCTAAGTGGCTGTGACCAATATGTGAGGCTGAGGACAGGATAGCTGTAAAGTCATCATGAAGCTGGGGTGGGTGGGAGTTGTAGGTAAGAAAGAAATTAAGAGGGCTAGGGCACTGTGCATATGGTTAAAATTAGGATGGTAGCATACAGGACAAAATTTACCAAATGTATAATTAAGTTTATTTTTAATTTTGTTCTTTGAAAAGTGAGAGATGCTCACAATGCAAACTTGGGGTCACCATCAACTGTTTGCAGGAAATGTATTTTGGTATTATTGCTGTTCTTATTTTTTTCACCTTTCTCTTCTGACTTAGATGTTTGGAACTAACTGCAGTGTTGCTGCTTAAGTGTAGAATATTCAACTCCACATGTTTATGGTTGTGGACTTTTTATTACATTCTAGTATTCTCTGCAATAAAGATTTCTGAAAAAAAAAACCCTGCTAAAGTCTGTCAGAAGAGGAAAAATATTATATTTGTTATTTAACAGATTTTCAAGAATTTCTGAATACATGGATGTGTGCATATGATCTCTCAAGTCAAATTTCAAGCATTTAATTCACATGCAGGCTCAGTAAAAACATATGTGGAAATAAATTACAGTGCTTGCTTTTGAATAGGAACTTTGATCCCATGACAGTAGTGATGGATGTTCCTTCATCAATAATATCCCTTATTCACAGTTCTAAAAGCTGGGAGGATAGGAGAGGGAATATAGGTTATTCTTTCATAAGAAAGATCATGTGTATGATCTTTGGTGTTTATCACAGTAATTATTAATAAAAGAATTTAAATCTCCAGGCAACCCAGGACATGTAGAAGTGTTTGTTTTTTTTTTTTTTTTTCCTTTTTTCTTTTTTTTTTCCTAAGCATCTTTATGCATAATTGCCAGCAGGGTCAGAACTGGCTTGACTCAAAATCATCTTACAGGTTTCATCGAGTCAGTGCATTAGTGGAGGAAGAGGAAATATAAATAACAGAAGAAAATTGTCTAACGTGCAGAATAAGTCGAAAGAAAAAGGACCCTTATTAATCTTTCAGATGTTCAGCTGTGGTGACTAAGTAAGATCACATAAGGCACCTGTCATAGCAATGAAAAGTGGTATTCCTCCCTGACCTAGCTGTCAGTCTGTGTCTTTCTTCCTTCCAAAAAGGGGTAGTACCTCATCATTTTTCTTACTGTGCTGTGCCAGCATTATGCTATTCACCGGAGCAGATACGGCTGAAAACCAAGAATATATATGTATTTTTTTTTACAACTATTAAAAGCTGGTTTAGTAAACTTGTTCAGATGTTCTTAGTTTAGCCTTTCAGTCATGAAGTCTACACTGTGATTCAGAATAAACTTGTTTTTAAAGTCTGATGTTTTAGGCTTGAGAAGTTGATTCCTGATTTTTAGAAGAACTTACCTGACTTAGTAGACATACATAATAAGAATTGGAAATAATTTCCATGCTAGAAACCTGCTTTTTAAGGTAGTCACAGATGAATTAATGGAAATCTATGTATACTCTTCTGCAGAAGTTCTTTGCTTACTTTTTCTCTCGTGTGTCATATATTATACCAATTTTGATTTCACTGAAGGCAGATACCTGTACTCTTGTATTGATTGAAGGAATATAAAAAGCTATTGGTAAGTGGGTGGGAGTCTGAGGAAGTTGCAGTTTATGTAACTTTCATTTCTAAGAGGTGAAAATTAGCCTGCCTTGAATAAGTTTCTCAATTTTGCTCTGAGATTTCTTCCCATGTGGTGCTGTTTTCATGGAAGTTTGTGGTGGTTTTTTTATACAAGATATATAGGGAGAATTCATTTTGGTTTTACTTGGTTTATCAATGAGTAAATTAAAACTTACCTGCTATAACAGAGGTGCTGCAGGGTTGTTTCTTTTAAAACTAATGAAGGAACTTACACACTCTACACTTGGCCTTCAGCTGCAGAGCAAGCAGTGTAGTCTTTATTTTTTTTATTTCCCCCCTCATCATATTAGAATAGTCTTTACAGCTCCTTCATAGTTAATTCCTCTTAAAATAACATATAGTCAAGTGACAGATCCATTGACCAATATGCTCAGTTTGTAGCATCTTCATGTGCCATCTAGAAAGGGCGTCATTTGTTACTGTTTTAAACTGGAACAAACAGTGTTCAGCACAGCTCCTTCAGAGATGGCAGAGTCTTCTAGGTTCTATTAAAGAGTAAAAATGCATGAATGCTGTGGTAAAGTAATCCTATTCTTCTTTCCTGAAGCAGTTTCGATTTTCAAACTACAGGGTGATGTGCTTTCACTGTGCATTGCCCATAATTATCCAGCTTCTTCTCCAACCTGAACAGTCATCCCTTCAGGCTTCATTAAATGCAGTCAGTAGGGCATTGAAGCCAATATAGCTTGTTATATGGCTTCTGCATTTTAATACGTTGCTATTTCTGACTGTGGAGTTCTGGTGTGTTCAGAGGCTCATGGAAACTATCGTATCTGTCCTATTCAATAGCTTCTCACTATTTACACCTCAGACTACTGGATGCTTATGTGCCTTGAGGGGTTTCTAAGGCTAGTACATGATGGATGGCCTCTGTTGACCACTTGAGAGAAAGAAACCTCAATTCTCCACTTGTTTTTGGTTCACAAAATTATCACAAGTAATTTCCTTGCAATGGCAGCAGCTTCAAATTCAGGAAACCTTGGCCTGGATTTCATAACCTAACATCAGTGGGTTCTGGTTCTTTTGATCATGCAGAATTGTTCCAGGCAGCAACCACGAATAAGACGTACGTAGTTCATTCATCTCTTTCTTCTCTGTCAGGGTTTACTTTGCTTGGAAACCATATCAGTGTGTTTCCTAATGATACTGGATGCTGAGTTGCCGCATGGAATTGGCAGTGGCTGTGAAATTCAGATTGTCATCTTCATGCCTTGCAAGCTCATCAAGAATCTTTCCACAGGCATGTAGGATGTGGAGAAACACGGTGTTACAATGTCCCTCTCTGTTCAGGAGATCTAGTAGATCTAATGTGTGGAATGTGACGTACCTTCCTTGGATCCTGCTATCAGAAGGGTGAATAAGATCCTTACTTCTAGACTACATGTGAGAAATTTGTTCTGATGTCCTACTAGCAGTATTTCAGGAGAAAGATGATGCTGTATGATTTCTGATTTCTTCCAGCATTAATAGGTGAGGTGACAGCTCTTTTGCTCCCAAGCCAGACTGTTTTTCTTAGGCAAATGCCTGATGCTGCAGTTAGTAGCCTGTTGAACAAGCTGTTAACCAGTCTCAAATGTCTGCCTGTAGCTTTTTCTAAAGACCAAACTCCACCTATGTCTTTGTTAAGCATTATGTTAGAGCTGATCTCATGCCTGATGGAAGACATGTAGAGTAATTGGTTTCTAATGAAGGATGATGTGATCAACTACCACAAAATTACATAACCTGAGGACAGCTGCAAGGAGTCATGCGCTGTATGAAAGCCTGCATGCATTATCAAGCTGGGAACAAGAGAGATGTTACTTAGCATCAATCGAAGTTCTGTGAGATAGGTAAATCTACAAGTATCTTTTCCCTTCCCCTTGTTCCTTTACTGGCAAAGATTTCCATTTCAGAAGAAACTGAAAAGGTGCAGATGCTGCTGCCCAGTATCCTGATCATGACAGCAGGTGGGAGATCAGCACATTCTGTATTAAATCCCTGAAAGAAAAAGTGGTCTAACTTCAAAGTGAGCATACATGTGAACCCTAGGCAGCTACAGTTATTCTTCAGCTCTTGTCTTCATCTCGCTATGTATTTCGTTTGGTTTTTGTTTCCTCCTCGCCCCCCCAAATGTGAAATAAAGGCCCAAACCAGAAAACTGAATGCTGAATTTAACAAATCAAGGATCTTCTTAAACACTGTTGCAAACAGGTTTTGGTACTGATACAGCTTTAAAAAATTTTAACTCCTCTGTCTTTAATTAAATCCTTCATGATGCTAGAAAGGAAATTGGACTGGTATGTGCACTAAAGAAGTAAGTATGGACCAGATATGGAATAGAATAAAGGAGTGAGAGAGGAAAAAAATCTGATAAAATAGAACAACTACAATTTTTTTTAATTAAAAAATAGAGTAAAAAAAGCACAAGACCTAAAGAGAAAGGTAACTGGACTACTGATAAAGCCTACCGAGGGAAGGGAGTGGAACAATTAACTTTGCTAAAGGGAGAGACTAAAAGCAGATATGATAGGAAGGATCATGTTTACTTTTAGCAGTGTATGTTATGAAATAACAGAGGTTTGTTTTGTGGTTCTAATTATTTACTACACTGTGTCAGTTCACCTTTACAGTCGGGGTTGTCCAAAGCATAAACAATAAATGTTTTTTCCATCATCCCTGAGTGTGGCCACATGTATGGCTTCATCCTCATAATAAATAACTTGTGCTATATGAGTGTCGTTTTGCTTGACTCTAGTGGGTCTGTGCAGCACTTTTGAATTTTGTGTCCAGCATAGCTTATCAGTAACTCTGGAGTGGGAAGTAAAGCATCTTCACTGATAAGCCTCGATGTTACAAAGAACTGTGAGTTGCAAATGAAACCAGATCTGGGATCCATGAATGGTTTGTAATAAGCCAAACCAAGTCAGGAACTGCCTTCAGCCCTAAGAGCATAGCTATATAGATGTAGTCAAAGGGCACTGGCAGCCTCGCTGTTTCTGATTTCAAGTTACTTTCATTCTTTTAATTTACTCAATCAGTACCATTCTGCGCTAAGGCAGACTGATTTACTGAGGTAGAATTTAGAAAGTATATATAAATTATTTCTCAGAAGCTCTTTTAGGAAGGAGGTGATTCTGTAGTATATTATTCTTCTATAAAGGGATTGCCAAAAGAAGCTTCATTCTTTGTAGTGTCAGAGAAAATGGAAGCAAATATTTCAGTAGCAACAGTTGTAATCAGGGAAAGAAATGAAGAAACTCATTGCAGGAATTTGCTTCCTGATGAAGCCTTCCTTTTGTCCAACATAATCGGTCTGGAGAAAAAAATTAAGATGTATGTTGTAGGAGTGTTGGGAGTGAAGTGGTTTTGTTTTTTTGTTTTTGTGTTGTTTTTTTTTTTTTTAAAAAAAAAAAAAGGCTGAATTAACTACATGAGTATAAGCACACCTGCTAATCACTTGAGCGGGAGGAGGGATTAGGTGCAAACCTGGATTCAAAAAAGACCCAATTTCCCTTTTTCCATCTCTGTATATACGTAATTAGTTAGTCCAACAATAACACTTTTGAGCTGGAGAGCTGGAAAGCTTTGCTAAGACGCTGCAGGCCCTGGCTCTGGGAAGGGGTAATTGATTTCAGGCACCGTGCCAGGGGTGGCCTGCGAAGGGCAGGGGAGCCAGAAGCTGAGGGTGACCCAACAGTATTGAGCCGGTGTGGGCTGGGCATGGCTACCAGGCTGAGCCAGGGGCCTGGTGGTCCATCTGGAGTGGAGAGGCAGGCCTGTGGTCCCTCTGGGTGAAGGTCCAGGTGTGGCTGCAGCAGGGTGGTAATGTAGCTCAGGCAACAGGCCATGGGCAAGAGGCCGAATTTAAAAGCAGTGTTCTGAAAAGTGTGGGCAGATCCACAGCAGGGCTGCTGTTCCCGTGCGCTTTGGTGGCCACCAGCTGCTCTGGCTGGAAGCTGGCCTTGTGTCCAGGCAGCCAATTCTCCCCCTACCAAGGGTGCAGCATAGGGGATATTTGGCTGCCTGGACATAAGGCCAGCTTCCAGTGCCCTGACATACTAGCAGAAGTGAATTTCACAGATTTAAAATGCCTTTATCAGGCCAGTGATTTAACTTTTGGTGTGTAAAGTGGGGCAAATTCCACAATCGCTGTCTGAATGTTGTGTAGAATTATGGGGAAATGGGCAAACGTAGGTGTCAGATATGGCATAGACACTGCTCCACTGGGGAGGCTTAGGTGTGCAACATCAGCCTACTTTCTAATTTTTTGTAGCAAGGATATTGGTGTTTTATTTTAGAAACATAGAGTTGCTTCGTTCTGGGACTGTTCAAGGGTTGGGTTTTTTGTTCTTAATAACCTCCCTTTTTCATAGTAGATTTTGCAAGGCATTCTGATATACTTGTTTGCACCGCTCGTTTCTCTGTGATTAGTTATGCTAATGGTGCTTCAGGGCTGGAACAGTGTTGCACCTGGCATCTGTATTGAAGAAATTTTTATTAAATCCAGTTATGAGACTGCAACTCTGTATTGCTTGTGTGTGTCTCTCAGCAGTTAGGCTGGTTGAGAGATGAAGCCTTGGTGCTCAACTGCAAATTTTTTTCTGCGGATACAAAAGAAAATAAAGCTGAAGATGTCTTCCAGCCAGTTGCTTACAAGGGCAAAATGTCTGTTTAGATTTTCCTCAGCGTTCCCCAGAGTTTCTTTCTACTAAAGAAAATTATATTGATTGTCTGAATTTGAAACCTAATAGTTACTTTAGTTTTCTAATGCTTGCAGGAGTGGATTTCCATTTTTGTAGGCATCTAGGAAGAGGTTTTGTGTTAAATTGAGTAATTTGTTGGAAGAGACGTCTACTTCTACTTGTTAGGACAGAATCTGAATGTTATGCTTAGGATCCACTGGTAGTTTCTTATGGTCAGACTGACAGCTAATTTTTTCAGAAGCTAAAACAGTTGTTACTTTATAGTGAAAGTATGCTAATTGGTATAGTGTTGCTGTGGTTAAAGATCAATAATTCAGTGAAGAGGATAGATGCTCTTATTTAGAGGAATTCACAGTTAATTTTATTGGAAAGCCATAGCTGAAGATTGAAATTTGTAAACACAAAGGTATCTGCTGGCTTCTGCTGTGTAACATTTTCCTTTCAAGGGGAAATCCTGGAGTACAAATGCTTTGATGTGATGGTAAACATTACCTTACCTAAACCTAAAGACTCATTCTTCATTTTGATTTTAACATTAATAAAATAGACCTTGTTGTCTTTAGCTAAGCTATTACTGGATTTATATGGATAATAGAAAATAAAATTTTCCTGATCTCAGGAAAACATACTTTCAGCTATATTTAAGAGGCTGCAAGTAGACTTAATATTGTATTTGAGGCAAATGAATAGAAAATTTTTCACTTTCATTTTTTGCATTTTGGATTCTTACTTATGTAGTAAGTTTTGTGTGGACAAAATTCACAGAACATATTACATTTGGGCTGTATTACAAATACAGTAAAATGAACACACATGCACTGATAATACAGGTAGAGCTTTATATAGGCAGAACTTCAAGACAAAATATGTAGTAATTATTCTCTTTGAGGTATTTTATAAATACTGCCTCAAACAGAAAGAAAATGTATGTAGTAGGAAATTACTGGCATCAGTCTCTGAATTATTCTAATTTGCATTGAGATTTCAGATTCTTGCTTTTTATGAAAGCAGCATTGTTATTTTGATAATCTCAGTATTTCTTAAATAGACAGCAGCACTCTCCACTGAAGATCTGGGTAGCCAAGTCAGGCTCAAAGAATGCATACAGGCAGTAACTAGGTTCCTACAGCTGTTTGCTTGTTTTTTTCTTGTAAGCAGGAGCTGAAAGGGAGAATTACTATTCACTAGTTGAACTGAAGGTTATTAATAGAGACGTTTTTTGTCTTGTCTTTAAATATTTTTTTTTCATTACCCTCCAGTACAGAGCATCCTCACTGATTACCAAGTAGCTCATTAAAGCTGGTTTTAAATGTACTTTTTTGTTTTGTTTTGTTTTGTTTTTGCTGTTTTCTCATTTTGCTAGCATGCAGATGGGGGTGGGGAGTGGGAAATAAGGGAGAGAGCATGTTCCAGAGGATGCCAGAATGACTTCAGTTATTGGATGACTGCTGTCTGATGGATGGAAAAAGGAGGAGTAAACCTTTCAGCCTGCACTGACGGAAGCTGAAACACAGAAACCCGATTTACAGGTAAGGGAGGAAAAAAATTAATGTTCTGAATAGGTATTCTTGATCCTTGCCACAACATTTCTTGGATGTAAAAAATGCATGTGCAAGCATCCTATTGTTTGTTCCTCATTAATGACTTTGAAGCAGCTTTTCAGGTTATTTCTCCTGCCTAGCAGGTTTCAACTGATGTGAGATCCACATACAGTGAAATCTGACTATTTCCTCATGTGACAGTATAGGCATTGCATCTCGTTGATGCTGAAGTTGTTCAGTGAGCTGTAGGAAAAGAGGTTTTTCGTGTGATGGAAATACTCCCTGTTGAAAATACAGTGTGTGCTGCCAGCAGGAAAATAGTGCTGGAAGATCTAAAAATATTTTCTTTGAGTTTGGATAGGAAAAGGGCTTACAAATGAACTGCTTCTAAAACTGTATGCAAGCATGGCTCATCAGAACAACTCTTACAGGTTTTTTGTGGATTTTTGCATTATTTTTAGGTTTGGAATGAATGTGGCTTGTAATTCAGTCATAAAATTGTCTTCATCATAAAGAAAGAGCGTGATGCATATAATTAAATTATGTGTACAAGACAGATAAATCTTGTAGTGTGTACAGTGGTTACATGCCAGTTTTAATAAACTGTTGAAAGAGGTTGTATGAATCCTGTTCTGCCGAGTTTACTTATTATCAGCAATTGGTAGTTCACAGATGCTGGGGATGGCAAGTAGGAAATAACCTTCTTGGTACAGAAAATAGATTTGTGTATCAAGGTGTATCACTTGAGGATATAGGACTATAGGCAGAAGTCCTGGCCCTACTGAAAGAATTGAAGATTTTGATATTGACCTCACTGGGGCTAGGTTTTCAATGTGTCATCTCTCTATTACTTCTATGTTTTACATGTAGCAAATAATCGTTATACTATGGGATCCCGTTTTGCTTTTCTGAAGCAGAAATCATTGAAATAAATGAATTGTGGTTATAAATTGTTGCCAGTGTTATTGGTGTGTTTTTTTAAGAGCAATCAGACATTTCCATTATTTCACACTAATGATGGAAATAGTACTGTGGTGGGAAGTAATTTGTTTTGGATAAGTACATATTTGGTGTATTTAATCTCTTGAGTATCTGCGGTAGCTCCTTTCAGATAATTAACTAACTTCACTATATATTTCTAAGGTGACCTTTTTTATCTGGAATTTCTTGAAGTTAATTATAATATGTTATTAGGAAATATCTAATCTCTAAGCAATTATTGCTATATATGTTTTGTGTAACAGGTTCCTTTTAAAAATAATATAAATCAGTTGTTAATTCTCATGAGACTTATCCGTGTCTTCTGAATGCTGTATTCTAAATCAATCCATTGATAGAAAAACTGGGAATATTATTTTGTAAACAAATAGTTTTAATCAGTTCATCTTTATACTGTATTGAAAATATAATAATGGGATTCTTTAGTTGTCACGTCCATTTATGTAGCACTGAAATAAAGGAAAAAATTAGAAGCTTTCAGCTTGGTTTGAGAGTATATAATCCTAAAATATATTTATAAAGCTAAAATACTGGAATTTATTTCTATTAAATTTCAGAAATTAAAATCAGTAAATCTGTGTATCCCTTTTTGTTGTATTCACTAAGAGTGAATGCCCTTAGAGCAGAACCAAAATTATTAAAAAGTGATGTTAGTAAAGAAAAACTGGACAAGGTCAGTAAAAATCTTACTGAGTATTAAAGGGGACTGGAAGAAGCTTTGTCCTCTGTCCACTTATTTATACACCTTACCAGCTGCAATCATCTGGAGCTGTGTCTTTATCTCCTAGCTGTTCTTTCAAAGAATGGGGTCTGATATGTTTGCTAAGCAAACAAACAGTCAAAAAAATTTAATACTTTACAGCAAATATTCACAAAAAGTCTAAGACACTGATGAATTAAATCTTTTTTTTCCTTTTTTTTTTAATGCTGGAATGTGAACAGTGGTAAATAATACTGACTGAAAAATCGTTGAGTTGCATCCTAACATTTGTTATTTGTATCAAATGGGTATGTATCTGGAAGCATAGGCATAACTGTTAAATTACGATCTCAAATCTATATATTCCAATCACTTCTCTTTTCTGCCTCAAATGAGAAATCTGACTCAAAGCAGCTCCAGTAACAGAAAGGAGTTGATGAAAACAGAGATGTGTTTCCACATGTATTTAAATTATTCTGTCTCCTTGGAAACGCTGCTGCTGCAGATGGATTTGGCTTTTGGAGGCTAAAAATACCTACCGCTTAATAATGACAGCATGAAAGATGGTGAATAAAACTACTGTTTTGTCACTAGTTTTAAAGTTCCCTAATGATTCAGATATTCTATGTGAACTACAGATTTGCATTTTCTGTCCAATATTCCCTGTCATCTGGTGCCAGCACTCACCAGCTTCGTAGAAACGAGATAAGCTCGGTATCCTTGGTTGCAAACCCTACTGAGAAGGGAGTATGTAAGTGGGAGGTAGGATAGCCAAAGAGTCTGCAAGCTGGTAGAAAGTCAGAAAAAAAGTTCATGGTGGTGGTGCGGTGATGGGTTGTGTAATATTTGAGGATACAGGCTTATTCCAGTGAAGTCAATGATAGGAAGAGTATGCTTAAGCCCTGCCTTTCTAAGTTAACAATTTGTAAATAAAAGAATGCATTTTACTTTTATTTATTTCAGACTCTTTAGTGAAAGTTTCCTTATCCGTTGTATGTGTAGGTGATTATCACACAAACCATTTTAAGTCAAATATTAAATTACTTTAAACAAACAAAACCCAAGCCCTAAATTACTAAAAAAGCTTGTAAGGAAGAAATAGCACTACATTACTTAGCATCACTAGGAAATTTCATACTTTAAAGAATAAATTCTTTCCAATTAAGAAAGTGTAGCCACTACTTTTGTTTCTTAAATCCAGTTGTTTTTTATTTATTCCTTTCACATCACAACTTCTTTTGTTGTTAGCTGATATTCAGTACATATGAAAAATACCACCTTGAATTTTTCATCTCCATTTCCATTGGGTGGCTTCACACTTGTGCTCAGAAAACAGAACAATTGCTGAACATTTTCCCAGTGCTGCCTGGTGGGCTAAATATACCTTGTTTATACTTTTATTTTGTTAGCTTATATGGGATTTGTTGTAGCATAGATCAGAATTGCTGATTAATTTTCCATTATTGAATGAGGCATTTTTTCCTGTTCTGCGATGTCTCAAAAGCAATGTTAAAATATTACAAAGTATTGTTACACATACAAATAATTAATCCTCTGCAAATTAATACTAAAATCGATTTTTAGCTTACAATACAAGTACCAAAGGTAATAAAAAGTAAAAGTTGAATACTTGATTTTGATGAATTAAAACGGGTAAGAGGAAAGGATCTGGTCTGGTATCTTTCATTCTGTAAGACACTATTAACCTATTAATAAGGGGAATAATTAAATGGGTTATGGAAACTTTTCTGTGATGACAATAAAATTTAATTGTAGCTGTCCTTTTATTGAAAATAATTTGTTTTGTATTAAGATGAACAAACCTGTGTTGCTTTAGTTTTAAAGCTGCCTTTCCTATAGTATGTAATTTAAGATTCTGTGGAAAAATAAGTAAATCTAAACATTATTTCATGACATAAAGGTGTGGGAAGTTGCTGGAAGTAGCATCTGTGTGTGTTACAGCAGTAGTCAAGTTGTGCCAATTGGACATGGATCCTTTGATTTCTGGATATAGAAGCCAAAGTTCTCATCTGCTGAAAATAGTAATGAGAAGATTTGTTGCACATTGCCTGTCATTATGTCTAGGGTGTGGAAGATAGTGATGATAACGCAGTGAAAGTACTGCTTTTTTGGTTTGGTTTGGTTTTTTATAACAAGTTGCAAGCAGATGAGCTGAGGTTTCTGCCAGACTAGGTTTTTCCAGCAATTTCAGCATTATTTGTTCATACCTGAAGAGCGTTCTGTGTCATACAGCTAATATCAGACTGCGTATGTGGAGACGGACTTGTCTTACCACATTTGTCACTTTCAGAAAACTCCCCTCAGAGGGAGTATGAAGGATTTGGTCTTCTGTTATCTAAAATCTGCGTGTATACTCCCTTACCCCGCTCAGACACAGGCACACACCTCTCCGTCCAATATTTTTAAAAAAGATAAAAGAGGATAACCTAGTTCAGAGTTGTTTTTGTAAGTATCTTCCAGTACGTTTTTTATGTGACAAATTCTTACTGCATTTCTTCGAGTTCAGATGGTTCTGGTTTTGGGCGTGTTGGGGTTTTCATTTTGTGTTNTTTTTTTTTGTTTTGTTTTTTTTTGGTTTTTTTTCGTTTTTTTTTTTTTTTTGGCGGGGGGGAGGTGGGTGTTGAGAAACTCTGTTAAAACTCCACATATTTCAGAGGTGAGAATGGCTAGACTCTGTGTCAAGATGTAGAGATGATGGTGAGAAGGGGAAAGCTGTTGAATTCATTCTGGCACTGCTGGCAATGAGCAGACAGGCTCATCCAATAGGGAGCTAAGTAGCATGTATTGGGGCTGGAGAGGTGTGAAAGTGCCTTTGAGATATACCAGTCTTGACCATGCTGTACTTTGGCTGGAGCCTGCTGAGATACGCAAGATACCCCAACGTGTTGTGCAGCTCCTCTGAAGGCAGTTTGCAAGATTGATGTTGGTGAAAGACCAGTGTGGAACATCAGTACTGAAATAGTGCTAAGGCAGGTTGCAGTGCGCCAGTTAATATTACTACCTGGGCTAATCTGGGCAAAATTTTTGTTAAAGACCTCTTACTTCCAACACTCTGTAAGTTGATGGCATTTCTAGTCTTCCACAGAGATTTTGGGTGAAGACATTTTAATTGGTGAAGTTTCATCATCAGAGCTTAAAACCAGGAAGACAAGTGGCCAATATCAGGTCTTCAGCAGCGTTACCTGAAGACTCTGAAAAGGACCCAGCTAAAGGTCTTCTAGATTTTTAGATGGAGGATAGGCACTATGAAGCTGACTTTGTGGCCCAGCTGCATCATGACTTTCTCCTGAATCTCCTGTTTGCCTCTAGGACTCAGTGTCATTTATGCATCGCAGTATTGCAGGAACAGTTCTGGCTGCAGCAATCTAATAAAATGTATTAAATGAAACACAAACTCAAGCTAACAACTTGTGTGGGCAAATCTCATCTTTACAGGAAAGCCCTCTTGCTAAATGCCTCTGAATTCTTTTCGACTGGGTGTGCTTTCATCATTGGAGACCTGAATGCTAAGCTCCTGGATGCCTGGTTGAATTATCACAGCCTCTTACTGATCTCATTTTGTTCTCTGGGGAACATGCTGAGACAAAACTTGGGAGAACTAGCCTAGAATTTTCTTCTATTGGCCGAATTACATGAGCATTTCATTTAACTGTTGACATCAGTTGATGTAGCTAGGAATTGAACTCAGGCATCAGGAGGCGGTTTCTTCACTGCTGTTGTACACAGGAGTTTTATATTTAGATGGTGGAGAGAGGACTATTTACATGCTTGGTGCACGCAGGACTTTAGGAGATGCTTTTGGAGGACTAAGCCAGAGCCAGATCTACCATCACTGCATCTCCTGTATGTAAAGACAGGAGGTGAGCGTATGCCAACATCCTTTCTGCATTCTAGATTCACTGCCAGTGGAGCTAGTTGGCATGTAAAACAATGTGTAGGCAGTCTAGAAGATAAGTGGATTAGTACTCAAGTGTGAAATCAGGAGTCCTGTAAAGTGGTGGTGTAGAAGCCCTGCAAAGAGCAGACTTGGCAGGATTTGGCTTGCAATGCCAGAACAGATTCTCCAGGTTGAATTGTGCAGCCTTATCCTGCAGGATTTAAGAAGAGCTACGGATTTAGCAAGACTGAGGCAAGCGTGCAGAGAAAGACTTTTCCTTGTTTATGTCTGTGTAATTTGACCACTGCTGTAAGCACAGATTTATGAGTAAGATTATATTAATGGTGTATGTATGCCTACACAGGGTGGCCTCTTAAGTGGAATTACCTTGCTATATGTTTTTAATTTTTACAGATTATAGTAGTGAGACTTATCAGAGCCTACCTCTGGCAACTGGTACTTGTGATTAGAGCTGCCAAATACAGCAAAACATGTATTGCAAACATTAATTTGAATTCTGAACAGCTGTTTGATTCATGTTCATGTACCTCTGTTGTTCACTGTTTGCAAGCATTCATGCAAATGGATTTTTGTCTGCATTAATGCAGTTCTTTACATGAATAGTCATTTTCACAAGCAGATGATATTCTTTGTGAGTGATGTTGTTTGTCACTGTAGATGCCTTTGGTTTTGACTATTCCCACCCCTCCCCCCACCATTTAAAACTGTCAGTTACACAAAGAGCAAAATAATTTAAGTGCAATATGTGGAACCAAGCAAACACCTTCATTAGTTCATGACGGTCTCTGCTCCTGACATTCATAGCAGGTAGGAAAAATGTCTTTAAAAAAATTAAGCTTTGTTTGTAAGCTGAGAATAAGATATGAATTCAAAAAGAATATTAATCACAACAAATAATCCAAACACCTCTGCTTGTGAGCATCAATATTCATGATTTAACGGTGAAATTATTTGCCAATTCTCCCTAGTATGTTATAGTACATGCTGACTGGCCAGTAGGTGGGAGTTGTTTGTGATGAGAACTTTGTAGTAATGTTTTATGTGTAACATCTGTTTTCTGCATCCTCCTGTTCAGTTTGCAGTCATTTGCATAGAAGTGATATTTTGTTCGGAAGCAACAGAGATTCACTCCTACAGACTTTGTCTAAATTTTCCATACTTTCAGCTGATACTTTTGAGACAAGACAAAATGCAAATGCAGTGTGACTCCTAGGTAAAGTCTTTGTTTGATGCCTGCCTTTTTATTTTTGGTTTGTGGGTTGGTTTTTTTTTTGTTGTTGTTTTTTTTTTTTTTTTTAATTATTATTATTTTGTGGTTTTATTTTCAGATAAGAATTTTTATCCAGGTAGATTTTGTCACAATATATGATCATCTCTCAAGAAGGAGTTAGTTCAAAATAAGGTTTCATAAATGAATGAAGTGATTTATTGGATTTACACCCCACGCTCAACGTCAGTGTATTCTCAGACTTTTTCCCTTGTTTTTCCTGAGCTTTAGTCAATAACTGATTCCTGTAGAGAAGCTTTGCTCTAAATCATGAGGATATATAATCTGAGGCAGGGTCCTATTTTATTATTTCATATCTGTTTTGTTATGTTTACTGTACATGGTACATATTTGATGTTTATGTCTTCATAGCTATGTTCCATATCTAATCGATTTCTTGTGCATCAGCTATATACTGTATTGCTTAATTTTGCAAAACAGTCATTTATTTGAAGATTTTGATGAGGATGAAAATGGATTTTTTGTCCACTTTTTGTGGACTGCACAAAGATCTTACCAATTCCATATTTCCATATTGCATCTTGGTGTCTGGTTTATTAGTATCTCTTAGCACATTTCAAAGCAATAGCTGAAATACTTTTACCTCTCCCTATAGTGCCTATCCAGTGTGGTCCTGGCACTTTTGTTTTGTGGATTATTTTTTTGTTTTACTTTCTTTCTGTCCATGTTTGTCGGTGAAATGCTGAGGATATGGCAACTTCAGTTTTGTAGAGCAAGTCTGGCAGTGTGTGTTACAGAAAAGAAGCTTCTCCTGGGAGCACAGGTGGTGCACTGTCACCCCACCTCTTTACTCTGTAATTCTAACACTGCTCTTTTGGGGCTTTTCACTGGGATTTGGAGATACCTGCTTTTTAAAGGACTGCTGCAAGGAAATTATTACCATGGTTTTCGAAAATTTCCAGCCTTTTCAGGTAGAAATCGATACAGGCAGCCTTGTACATTATTTTACTTTGTAGATTCCAGGTTTTATTGTGACTACTATAAATATATTCCTCATGTTTACATAGGATTTTAGTCTTCCAGTAATAACACCTTGCCTCTGAACTTTTAAAGTGTGTGGTACCTGCCAATTATCTGGCATCCTAGCAAGGCAAAGCCCGTTGCCATGGAGCTTTGAGAAGGACTTGTTTCGCCAGTCAGCAAGCCTGCAGCTACAGAACTGGTTATATGATTTCTTTGTGGGAGGAGTTTCTTCAGGGTGGAGGAAAACTAGGAAAGAAAGGAGGAAAAATGGATGAGGGGGTGGGTGTTTAAGAAAGATATATCCTTCTCCCAGCCCACACCTGTCATATGTTTCTGCTGTGGCAAGTTGCCATTTCATTGAAGAACCTTTACATCAGGTAATTGGCGTTTGACATCACCACAATGTGTGCCACTGATTTTCCTTACTTTAATGCTGTTCCTTCTGTTTTGATTTAATTTTGCGTTGCTGTAGGCTAAAGCCACATGAGCATGGTAAGGAGCACGGGAGAGGACGATGTATCACAACACTGTGTGACGACTTTTTATTATGAATAGTACATCAACAAACCTGAAAGCCTCCAGTGCCGGCTTGTTATTTACTTGTGTGAATCAGCAGGATGGTGCTCCAAATCAATCTTAACTACTAGACAGCTATCTGATAATTATGCTGGAAGGTCTGAACTTTTCAAGCCAACTTTCTCTCTTTTTCACCTAAACTGGCAGTTCTATCTCTGACTGTGATGGGTAGCTGTTTTTCAGTTGCTGCCTCAACCTCACTGGTGTCTTACTAAAACAGTCCAAGAATACTGACTTAGCACTCTGCATTTTTCTTAGTCATGTGATGTTGTTTGGTTCCTGTAGTCAGTCATGGACTTCTGTGAATGGATTCTATGCAGAAATACACCGTTGCTCATTTTACTTCAGATTATATATATTGCTATAGCACTTCTATGTACTTGAGGTTATTCCCATCCTATATGATGTACTGTCTTGCATGCCATAAGTGACTTTTGTGTTAGCAAAATTGTACCACTGTATAGTTGCATTACCCACATGATTCCTGTTATCAGATGTGGGGTATATTTATAGTTTTACTTTCCATTCATGTATTGAAAATTTGGCTTGTGTATGTGTTTGGTGCCTTGTCCCCTAAACCTGTAAAGCCTTCTAGTTCAGACGAGGTTGGATTCTGATTGCTTTGTGATTGCAGTTGCTTTGGTTTGATTCCCCTGAATTTCCTGATCAGTAAATTAGTAATTTTTAATTCTGAAATTACTGATTCAGTTTGTAGCTATGGTGCAGGAAAAATAATCACAGTTCAGTTGGAGTTCTCTGTCCTGGTTCCCTGATTCTGGGCTTTTGTAACGTTCAGAGAATACCACAAACTTTATGGCCTCATTGTTAGAAGTTTGACTGCTTATTCTTGTTGGCCTCTGTTTTACACTGGGAATATCACGTCATCAACAGAGAGTGCAAAATAATGCTTTCATAAACAGTATTGGGTTGTGTGTACACTTATCATCTAGTCTACTTATCTCACTCAGGTACTATAGGACATCTCTGTAAACAAGGCGTGGGTTAAATGTATCAGAACATGCCTCGTGTTACTGTGCAGATGTGCCTCTTTCTGAAGAACATTGGCTTATGGAGCAGCAGCTGTTTATACAGATGTTATTCTAAAGAGATCTCCTGCTGGTACATAGCGTGTACAAATAGTTTTAGATACTCTTTAATCTATTTCTGTGATAGCCAAGCTCTTGAGTAATGGAAGTGTCTCCTTTCCCTTGTGTGGCATTTTCCTGGGGAGACTTGATGGCAGAGAGACTGAAATTAGATCCCAGGCAAGTGGCAATGCCTGAATTTTATTGCAACTTCTTGGTCAAACAACCTTCTTGGTATTGTTCCTTGAAAAGATACAGAACAAAGTTGGGCAATGGTGATACTAAATATATATCTAATGGATAGCTATGTCATCTTTGTGCGTTGTGGTGATACTTAGCTTCTGCAGTATTCCCATACATCCTGTCTTTTCCTTGATCAGCAAGCTGGGTGTAGAGCTAACCTGTATGCCATTTCCAAGGATCTTGAGAAGCATTTTTGTGGTTCATTGTATAAATCTTCTTAATGAAACTGCTTTAGTACTACCAGGTCATGACACTTGGTGTAAATGCAGGCTGTGCTAAATGCAAACAAGTGAAAAACCCTTTGGTGTGAAAAATACTTGTTTCTGCAACTAGCTGTAAACAGTTCTGGGTAATGAGACTCTCACTATCTGCAGCGACTTTACTGATGTACAAGATGCGTGTTAGTCATCCAGTCACTGTCTGGTATACTTACAGAAGGCAATGTCTGACAAAAGGGCTTTTGTCTGGAGATCATCTCAGGTTATGAAATTAGTTCTTGCTCTCTGACAGTCTGCACACTAGTGATGATTGCAGCTGTTGAGTTTCCCTTGCGGTGCAGTTATGACTGAGGTTCTTTGCACGTGGAACTTTACAACAGCTGTAGCCTCAACGTCAATGGACTTAGACATGGATTTCACCTAGGTCTCACTTGTATGATAAACTCTTTGTCAGCCCATTTATCGTTGTCTTCACTGAGATGTTTGAATATAAGCATTTTCTTTCTCACATTCCAGCTGCTGCTTTATCCTCTTCTGCAGTCAAGCTATAATCCTGTGGTTTTGATATTGCAGGCTGTTGCCATGGAAATAATGGTGATTTCACAATTTCAGTGCTGTAAGCACTGCAGGAGGCAGTGGAAAAAAAGTGGTTGGCAAGAGACTCAGTGAGAACATGCGGGACAAGCCAGAGTTGTTTCTCAACCTGTTTTTTTTGGGAGGGTTTTGCCCCTTCTCTACTATTGTGTGGTTTAAGCATGTGCATGTGTTTTGTTCTCTTCTTTCATGTTTTTTTGCAAAGGTTATTACAAAGTGATGCTAAATGCTCCTTTTCTTGTCCTCAGAATAAAAATACAGTGCTTTCTTTGCAGCTTATAGTAATTCATTTTTGGACAAA
Organism: Pedionomus torquatus; assembly: GCA_013398155.1. Lineage (NCBI taxonomy): Eukaryota > Metazoa > Chordata > Aves > Charadriiformes > Pedionomidae > Pedionomus > Pedionomus torquatus. The sequence continues at coordinate 92,955 of VZRU01006935.1, read as the reverse complement.
AGGGCAAAGGTTGAGATCTAAGCACATTCTGTTTTAAGTCCTGCCTTTAGCCAGAAGAAATCCCTTTCAGGAAAACATTTTTTTTTCATAAATAGTAAAACAAGCTGAGAACATCATGACAGGCATATGCTTTAAAGCTGTCTGTGTGACTGACAGTATTAAAACCTAATATATTAGTTTTTTAATTTTTATTGTGCTCTGCATACAAACAAGTTTTGTGCTGAAGATCGTCTTATGCAGCATCTGTTCTTAGCATTATGTTGTGATCTGCACTGAAATCTTTTCTCCAAATTAGACACATCCATAAAGGTAGAATGAAACTTACTAGAGGAAATCACCTTTGTTATAAAATGAATTGAATTGGCAGCTTAACAAGCTGAAGGCAAGTGGCATTCAGAAGAATGAGAATTTTCGATACTATATGCTTGAAAGCATCAAATAGCAGCCTTTATTCCACAGCTATTTACAGCAATGTTCCACTGATTAGTGCAGTGAGAGAGTAGATATTATCTGTAACTTTTAAATTAAGATCTTAGAATTAATTTTCAGTCTTCAGTAGGATGTAATCAGTAACAATGGTGACAGTAAACTTTAAGATCTTTTTTTAATTAAAGATAGAGAAAAATTGTTTCAGCCTGTTGGATGTATTAAAATGATATAGGAATTGCTTTAAAAATATTTTGATGTTTTTTAGCTTGGTAGCCCATAAAAGGAGATAAGAAGATCAGCTGGTAAATATGAAAGGGAAACAAGGAGTGTTGGACATGACACTGCCTTTTTTTGACAGTTATTAGGAAGCCAAATTTATAAGGATGTATTCAGTCGCTTGATACTTTACTTGTGTGAATTGAAATAGTTTTCGTGTGTGCCCAGTATTTGGATCTGGTTTTCACAAAAGCTCTGCAAGAAACTTCTGCGTAAATGACAAAATGAGCCGGAACTGTGTTTGCAGGACATGTCCTGGAAAGATGCCAAGTATCTCATGCTCTCAAATCTAATTGGGAATGTGGGCATTTGGTAGTAGAGTATTACGTAATTCTGACCCTTAAAATAAATCACAAGAGAGAACATTTTCTTTCTGAACTATATTTCTTAGTGAGAAGTCATGTAATGTTTCTTGATGCCAAGTAAGATTTTTTTTTTTTTTTTTGTATAAAGGTGCATTTCCACTGAATTATATTGGATTATATATACTTCATACTTGCCCCTAATTTGCTTCATAACTGAAATATAAGTATTTTTTATGTGTGAGATAGGCTGTGGAATTTTGTCTGCAGCGGTAGAGAACAGGTAGTATTTGCTTTCTGTCTTAAGAAGAAAAGACTGCCTGTAAGAAAGTCAGTGAGATAATAAATATACTGATGAGTATTTTTGACTCCTTCCTGGTGATGTTGTTTAAAACTCTTGGTAAGGAGCTACTTAGCTACAGGTAGTAGTATCTGATTGATATATGAACTCCTTTGTGATAAATGACTTTGAAGACCTGGACAGCAGGCAGGTGTTTCAGTGCCTCATTGCCTCTGTCCCCGTTACAGGTGCATGTGACAGCATTGCAGCGATGAGTGGAATTTTAAAGAGGAAGTTTGAAGAAGTCGATGGCACCTCACCTTGTTCCTGTGTGTGGGAATCGGATGATGACATTTCTAGCAGTGAAAGTGCTGACAGTGGAAGTAATGTCCATCCATCCACTTCCAATCATTTTACTCGTAAGTACTAAAGTGGTGTGTAAGGCACAATAGTTATTTTTGTACAAGCTAAGAAAGGTTCATCTTAATTGTAAGAAATACGTTTCTTCCAAGCGTAGACTATCTGCTTTTATTTTGAAGTATTTTTTCTGTTTTGTTACATTTAAATTTGACACTGAAGGGAAGTATTTCTATTTTGAAAAAGAACTATTTCCTCTAAGTAGTTGTTTATGTAAAAATTTGTATGCCAGAGTGACTTTCAGAGGAGACTCCACTTTTATACTGTGTTATTTATATATAGATTGTGTGAAATATTTTGAGTATATAGGAGACCATTTTCCATTTTGGGTGATAATTTGGACGAAGAAGAAAAATCGTCAAAGCTTGAAGGCCGTTGTTTCTTTTTGGCCCTTTGTGTCCAGAGTTGAGAGTAACTTGTGCCATCAGTGACAGAATAACTGATCTTTCTTATCATCATCCTGCCACCTGAGCCAGTGCAACAACACAGCACTCAGTCCTTTTCTTCCACTTATTTTAGCAGTGGATAGAGGAAGAAATGTGTAATACTGCCTGACAAGATGCTGGATTTGCTGTTGTCTCCATGAGATGCTTGAGGAACAGAAATCCTTTTCTTGTTCCTACTCGACTAGCTGAACACGGGTAGTTACTTTACAGCATATTTTTCTTTTGACTCCTCAGGTTGAGATTACCAGTTACTAAATTCAGAATTGGAATTGTGGAATCTACATCAAGCCTCTTATCTGTAATAAATAATGTATATAAATGACTAGTACTAAGTGATCTGGACTTTATCTGGCAATCTGTATAGAGTAGCTAGGAGGGTTTCTCCAGTTTATTTATTTTAATTGTCTTTTTGATAAAGCTGGGCTAGAGCTATTTGTGAATTACAACTGGCAATAGGGTTAGTGTAATTGATTATCTGAAAAGGAGAAAAGCTCCACTGGGTAAAGGATGCTTCTGTACCAGTTCTCTTTGAGTGGACTTTTCAAAAGCACACTCTGCACTTGGATGTTAAGCTGAGGGTGGTGAAGGGGTTGTACTCTACCTAGAGAGGGCACCACAGGAGTCTGTCTGGAAACCTGTCTGGTTTAAAATCTTTGTTGATCACCTGAAGGAAGCAACAGTGGCTTGGATGAAGTTTGAAGAGAATCACATTGTGGGGGAGTAGTTGATGTCCTTGAGGGAAAAGCTGCCATTCAGAGGAAGGGAGGCTGAAGGGATAGGCTGACAGAGACACATAAAATTTGACAAACAGAAGTGCAGAGTTGTGTACCTGGGAAGGAAGATCCCCTTGCAGTGATACAGGCTGGGAGCTGACTGGCTGGGGAGCAGCTCTGCAGAAAAGGCGCTGGGGGTCTCGGCAGACAGGCAGCAAGGGGAACGTAAACAGTGTGCCCTGATAGACAAGGTGGACAACAACCTCCTGGGTTGCATGAACAGAAGTAGAGTGGTGGAAGTGATTGTCCCCTTCAGCTCAGCACCTCAGCACTCATTAGCCTGTACCTAGAATATTGTTGTGCAGGTTTGGTTCCCTCAGTACAAGAAAGACATTGATAAAGTGGAGTAAGTTCAGCAGAAGGTCACCAAGATGACGAAGGGGCTGGAGCATTCACCCTGTGAGGAGGGGCTGAGGGACCTGACCTTGTTCAGCCTGGAGAAGGGAAAGGCTTTTGGTGGAGTTGGTAGAAATAACCGTGTAGTGCCTATAAGGAACATATGCAAAGTCTAGGCAGACTCTTCCCAGTGGTCTGTGATGGGAGAGCAAGAAACAGTGGATGTAGATTAAAACAAGAGATGTTCTGACTGATTGAAAGGAGAAACTTTTCACTGTGAGGGCAGCCAAGCACCGGAACACGTTGCCCAGAGAGGATGTGTAGTATCTGTCCTTGCAGGTTCTGAAGGCTAAAGCTGTAAGCAGCCTGGTGTAATATCCTAGCTGACCTTGCTTTGAGCAGGAGGTTGGACTAAACACCTGCTGAAGTCCTTTCCAACCTGAATTATTTTGTGGTTTTATGGCTTGTGTGAGAGAGAGAATGAAGTAGTTTCAGTGAAGTAGCACTGCTTGTTCTTGTTCCAGAACTGAGTTCATTGGTAAGTAGAGAACGGCAGTAGCAAGCATGTGTGCAGAAGCAGTTTGTACAGTGCTGGGAAACCTTGACATGGCTGCTTTTGGGCCTGTTCTGATAAGTCTGTAGGAAGCTGTGTTTTGCTTTATCAGTGTACTAGCTCAGGTCTCTGCTAGCTCTGGGATCCATTTGCCACTTTTCACTGCTAAATGTGTGTGTATGTCCCATGTTCTGATTTGATATTCTCAGTTTTGTTGCTCCACCTCTGTGAGCGCAAATGGCAGCCAGTATTGAGTAGTTTTGAAAAGCCCAGATTTTTTTTGTAGGCTTCTTGCTGAATTTAGAGTTCTAGTGGGAAGAACAAAGACTGTGACGATTTGAGAGACAAGTAGATGAGAGCTGTCCTCTCCCACTCCCCAGCTCATTACCCTGCTTTGATTGTGTTTGAGTCTCTCGCTGTCGGCTCTTCAACTTGAACTCTCCAAATTTAGCAATGGGATTTTCAGCCTGGAATTTCTTCCACTTGACAGTCTGCTAGTGCTTTTGTCTACTGAAGAGGCTTCAGGACACGATGCAGATATGATTATTTTGCTTAGCTTTCATTTGGTTTCCATTTTTATATGATTTTTGTTTTGGGGTTTTTGTTGTTTTTTTTTACTTTCACTGTTTTTTTCTTGACAAAGCCACAGCTCATGTTTCTGTAGGCAATGGCAGTACTTTTCTATTGCAGCTGTCTAGGTAAGTACTTTGTAAGATATTTGTGGGGGGAAAAAATCCCAAAACATCCCTGACTGCTTCGACAGCAGACTTCCTAAATCACAAAGTAAATCAACCAATTTAACTGGTTTTGTAAAGCAGAAATAAAAGACAAGATTGAATTTAAGGAGCCTGGTTCTCCATAGTTGAACCTCATATAATTTAGCAGCCTCAAAATAGAAGCCATATCTTGTTTTTACAGTAGTCATTATATAGGGTGGTGAAAAATCAGACCTGTAGCCCAAGGAAATGTAGTATTTAATGTAAATTAGCTGATGAACTTGTTGCCATTTCCCATTTGTTATGTCAAAGAAAATTTGGCAATTCCTATATAAGTTTTGTTTTCTCAATTTTACTTGCATCTGTGTTTTTTTGGAAGTATGCTTCTATATTTTTGTGGGGAGAATGGGTTTATTGCAATGTTTACTGCAGTAGTTTACTATTTACTACAGGTTTTTCAGACATTGTGGAATTGTGTATTTTGTATTAGGACTCACTTCATTTCAGTGAGTTACTGGTAGTTGTGGTTTTCAGACTCATGTCCTCTGTTGTTGTTTTCCATTAATTGTCAACTTTTGCAAAACTCGAATGAAAAATTTATGAACAGCCCCAAATCTCTAGATGTAAAATGAAAATCCATAAGAATATTAGAATATTTGCAAATAAAGATTATTTGTGTGTGCAGGTTTTGGGAGGATTGGGTTGCATCATGTTTGAATACAGGGCAAAACATGCCTTTCTGTTGCAGACAACTCTGTAGTCGCTAGCATATGTTATAACAGCAAGTTTTTAGAATATGTAAGATGTTTCCTCTGGCCTCATCTGAGAGCAGTGTCACATTCTTTCTTCCTCAGCCCTCTTTTTATGCAGTAATGTGTTTATTCCATACAAATGTTCCCTGAAGTCTCGGCTCCTACTGTGTGCTCACAGCTACTCTGCTGTTCAGAAAAATCTAAAAGATTCATATAAATTCTTCTTGCCCTTGTTTATCAATACATGTGCAGATTCATTGGCTTCTCCAAGGGGCTGCTGAGACACACAACAGCAATCTAAAAAATCCTCTATTACGCCATGAGCTTCGGTAATCCCTGTCACTTCACAGTGATCCTTTGTGATAGTGGAATGTAATATTATAACAGTATTTTATGAGCTGCATGTACATCAAGACTGCTGGTAATAATAAATACTCAAAAATTTACATTAATCGTTACATGTATTTTATAGCATGTTTTATTAAAAAAAATAGATGTTGGACATATCCAAATTGGTTAAATGATTGCAGATGTGTTATATTGCTTTCATTTCCTCAGTGGCATCCATGGAAATGAATGTGCCTTTTTCAATAAATAAAGATAAAGGTCTGTGGGCATTTGTACACATGTGTGTATATTTAAAGCTTGAGACTAGCATAAACATATATTTGTGTATGTATATGTATTTGTGTACGTATATATTTACAAGTGCAGTAAATGTTCTAATGGCATACAGAAATTTTTAATGATATTGTAAATGTGAAGCTTGTGACAGAATGCCACCGAACAGGAGTGAGAAGTTACAGGGGTTTATACACATTGTTGACTAGGTTTCCAGTCATGGTAACTAAAGAAATGCATCTGTCTGTCTCCTTCTAAGGGGTAGGGGTTTGTGGGAATCAGGCACTTGCCTTCTAGTTAGAAGCCTGCATGATATACACAGGAAACAAATTAATTTATGCTCATCTTCTTAAGGGGAGATGATTTGTGCTTGTTTCTTTGTTCCTTGAAGAAAGTTTACTCTTTCCATCATTTTACTGAAATCAGCACTTCACTTTGTTTTAAATCAGAATTCTTTTCTATATTCATGATCAGGGAAGTTGACAGGTAAATTTGTGTTGGCCCAATTTTATCTCAGGTGCAACTGGAAAGCTTCTTTAATTTATGTCAGTTAACTGTGTGGATTTCTGAAGTGTGTTACAGACCAACTATGCTCACTCCTGCCATTAAATATAGTTCTTAAACAAGGCGTTGAGGAGGGGCTGTCAGTGAAGTTGTTTAACAAGTTTGGAAACTGCTAGGTGCAATCATTATAAAGCAGTGTTTTATATTTAAGAAAAATTCTAGGAAAGTGTAGGGAACACCAGTACCTGATTGATCTCTGTTTAGAATGTGTATGTACTTATCTGAAAGAATAAATTAAAGCTGTAGAATGAAGTATGTCCTAAGGAAGCTAGCTGAAAACCAAAAATGTCACTTTAATTTCTCCATGAAACTTGATTCGAGGCTTCTGAAATTTTTTTTTCTTTAAGATCTGAATACATTCATGCTCCTGCTTTTCATATTATTGATGGTTAAGCTACTCAGTTTGCTCACCTGCAGTGAGGCCAGCCCAACAATGTTCCTGTGTGTGATGATTATTTTCTTTTCAGTGGGATTGCCTCTGCAAATGGTTGCAGTAAGTCTATCCTGTGAGTTATTAATTATGAAGTGTTGGGTGGTTCCAGTAAAAAGGCAGGAAGAACTCTGGTGTGTGGAGTTGGTCTGTGGTTTGGCTCAGTGAGATGGGAGAGTGAAGGCTTTTGTAGCCTTTGTTGGTCAAGAGTTGAGTTTTACTTCACTGAGTTTTATGTCATGGGAAAAGAACCTAAAATAATGTTTGGCATAGAGATGGACCACCTTGGGTTGGGGCAAAGGCCTGCAGATTATAATTCTTATAATAAATACTGTTACTTTCTAGACTCTGACTGGATTATTAAAAAACATTGTTATAAGGTTCTTTGTTAGATTTGGGGAGCTGCTTGACTTGCTAGTTAAAATCACTGAAGCATTTTCAACATGAAAACCTGAGCCAGCAGACATTTTCCACTATCCTGTTATGTCATGACTGACTGCAGTTTTTACAGTTTCTATGGCAACTGTGATTTTTGATTGGTAAAAAACAAAGTGCTAAAAGAATTTTTTTGGACTGTACAGTATTTTTCTATCAAAGGAGTAGGCTGAAAACATCAAGATGCTTTTTGCTAATCAGTATTGTAATTGAATTGCTGCTTGAATGTGAATACCTGTTTGTGGCAGACTACACATACACATAGAGCAAATAGTTCTATTACAGTTGCCAAATAACGTTCTGGAAAATTAATGATTTAAATGTAGAATTTAAAACGGTATTATTTTTCAAAACATGTAGATACCTACAATCCCATGTTAACCCTTAAAGAAATGTACTTACCAAGACGTGGCTCAGAGCAGGACACCAGGTTCTTTTCTGAGATTCTCTGGCAATTTCTGCAAGTCATCAGTAAAATGATACTTGGGAACTAATAATGGAATTTCATCAGGCGGGAGTCAGGAAAAAAGAGAGGAACAAGAATGTGACTTGCTGGATTACAGGAGAACAGAGAGAGGGGTCAGAATGCACAGGTAAACAGTTAGTGGTTACTGAGGAAATACAGACTGGAGCTAATAAAAAGCTGATCAGGGTAGGAAGATGGCTTGTTTACTATGTCGTATATGAAAGAAAAGAGAGAAGGAGGTTCTGTGAGACAAGAAGAGCTTGACAAGCAAGAGGGTGTTTTTCAGTAAGAGCAAGAAAGCAGTGGTAACAAATTTTACTTGGTAAATATGCCAGTTTGCAGAAAGGGTACAGATTGGCTGGCTCATAACTGGGAAAAGAGGGAGGGCTAATGAACAGAATGAGAATGAGGCACCTTATCAAGATCAAAGGAATTTAATGCTCCAGCAGTTTGCAAATCCTTAGTCAGTGAAAGTGACTCATCCTTTTTCACTACATTGATGTGTGTGGAACATATTTCAAAAACACATTAGGCAATTACTAGGAAATGTTGATTGGGATCCTGTAGCACTTCCAGATTGTTTCTGCATTTATTAGTTAGAGAAAAGCGCCTTGCACTAAGAATCTATGTATAAATCGTGGTCTGTATTCAGCAGTGTGTACTGTCAGTGGGTCTGGAACCATCTTGTGCTGGCAAAGCTGGGATCCCTAGTTCAGGATGATGTTAACACGATATATGAAATTATATTTGCTGATCAGCTGCTGTCTGTGAGATTTGCTAAAAATTAAACACAATGTTTGGATTTTTCCCTTGATTTGTGATACAGAATACAAATTAGATTCACTGTTGGAATAGTGTACAACATTGAGTCTCAGCCACTAGTTTTAGACTTTTTATAGCAGTTGATGTCTCTAGATGCTATCATAATATGCAAAATAATTTTAATAAATTTACAGTCTAATTTATAAACCTAGACCGTGATATTTCTTTTTTTTCTCATCTGTGATACACATGCAGTTTTAGAAACACAGAATCATGATGACTCTGTCTTTCTTGATAAAGAGTAATTTACTTAAGCCCACAGTCTTTAAAATCCTTTCAGAAATTCTTTTCAGCGAGCTTCTAGCTTGGATTTGAACTAGTCTTACCCAACATCCTTTTCCAGAGAAACCATAAGGTTGTGATGTAGTTTGGCTTCATTTTAGTGAAGACTTGCTGCACAGTCTTTCGCAAATAATACCAGAGTTTTAAAATGTCTTTCTAAGGGTAAAATCCTTAGGTGTCTTGTGTACTAAAAGTAGCCATCCTGCTCTTCAGACCTGAAGAAGTTTTATGACAACATCTGGATACCAGTGAAAGCTGTGGGTGGCCCGATAGTATTACATTAGCTTCTGTAAAGAAACCATTGGTGAATCAAATCACAAAGGAGGGGAAAATGGATTTTTGTGTTACCAGTTTATAGCTTCTAATAGGTTCATTTTTTGTCTGATAATTTTTTTTTACGCTTGCTTTCTCAAGACTGCTCTGTCCTAACACCAGCTTTTATTACTAGTGAAAGTCCCACTGGCCCTTTGGCAGCTTTCTTTGAATTTGCTTTATGTGTTCTTACAAAGCACATGAAGCTTCAGAAGGACTTTTACAATATCCTGTCTTATCTAGTGCCATGTTTTGTTTCATTTGTTTAGTACATATATTGAATTTTATACTGGTATAAAAGCTATAAAGCTTTTACTACCGATCTTTAAAGATGCCTTTAAAGATGTTTTGAAATTTAAAGCCAAGTTAGAATTAGTGCTTTTAACAAACTATATTGTCTTGTTGTCCATTACTGTAAACTTTATAATGAATTTCGGTATGTACCGCTCTCAATACATGTGCCATTGGGTGTTATTTTCTCCTTGCTGAATGCTGCTCTGCCGTTCTGTGCTCAACAAGCAATTGATATAGCAGTAGGCGCAACTGAGGGCAGTTAACACCAGAAGGACAGTGACATAAAGGTGCAGTTTCTACTCATGGTAGACCTTTTAGGGGTTCTTTCCATCTACTGGCTTGCACCTGCTCAAGGTTTTTTCATGATTAGTTGATACAGCTTCCAAAGCTGTTTGTGTCACTGTGCTCTATGAGATATTAAGTCTTCAGCAGTAAGCTGGGAACAACCTTCTATGTGGATTTTTTTTTTGTTTTGTTTTGGGTTGTTGGTTTGTTTGTGGTTTTTTTTTTTTTTTAATAATAGACTAGCAGTTGTGTTTGCAATGGAAAATAACAAGCAGATGATTTTAGAAGCTTTACATTTGTGCTTCTTGATGAAACTCTGTTCTAATGCTTACAAGAAAGATGCAACTGTATTTTCTTGTCTGTGTTTTCCATATGACCAGCCTTCAGTGATAAAGATTTTTATATTCTGATTTTTATTATGTCATTTGTATTGTACTAGGACTTTTTGGCCCTATTGAGCCTAGACTTGGAGCTGCTTAAGATGAAGTTCTGAATTTGTATACAGAAAATACAGACAGACTTCCTCATATCCTTTACAGTCTTAGAAGACAACAAGCATATGTAATAAAGATAGAACTGTAGGGAGTAGTGGATCCACAGAAAATACTGACCTGTGAGAAAAAAAAAAAAAAAAAGAAAAAAAAAAAAGAACCTTGATTGAAAGATTAAGGAGAAAGACGAGTATTCTGCCTTCTAGAGGCTATATTGGCTTCATGCTTTCTTCTTCCTCTATAGACCAGCTTCATCTGCCACATATATTATGTATAGTCTTACTGTTCACTGGGATGTCCTTGTGCTCAAGGCAATCTACTGGTGTGCACCAAGCATGAAGTGTGTTGAAGATCCTGATACAGAAATACAAAGAAATATATAAAAAATATAAAAGTATCTATCAATCCTCCCTAAATGCTGTAGTGACATTTTCATCTGTAGTTAGGAGAATATATACAAACTATTATTTCTTTGAAATTTGCCAATTCCATGAAGTAAATAGTTACACGGATTGCTTGATTTTTGCTAAAGTTCTGATGGAAACTAGACAGCTTTCTCAAAACTTTCTCCATTCTATGACAGCTTGGTCTATTTGGCTTCCTATCAATCTTGCTGTGGTGGTTCATCTACCAGTGGTTTTGAGCTTGAAAGAGTTTAAAGCAAGTGAGGAAACGTGATCAATCTTTGTTGATGCTATTCAACTCTATTGATTACCATTCTTCTTTTCACTAAATATCATAGCATCATTGTTAGAAGAGAAGTTGTTGATCTTTTGATCATGTGTGTGAATACCATTGCTACCCAACCACAATGTCTTTCTAGCACTAATAGCAGTAAGGTGTGTGGGTAGCATCCAGACCTCAAAGCTTATATTTCAGAGTCTTCATAATACCTGTAAAAAAAACAAAACCAAAAAAATCCCAACCAAAAAAGGATATGTAGCTGATTTAGCCCTGAACATAATAGGGAAATGACTGTTCTAAAGGTGAAAACCAGTTAGCAGTTGTCAAGGACATTGGCTTGTCCTGTTATTTCCCTGTTAATGTGGAGTCTTTTGTATTTTAATGAATTCATCATCAACTATGTATGCCCCAGAGTAGTAGTGGTGAGAAAGGGATTTTCACCATCAGACTGACTGAAGACTATACCGCTTCCTCCCAAGTGAGGCTTTAACTGTTATTATCTGAGGCTCCAGCCTTGTTACATGAACTGAGTTTCACTGTGTACTTGTGTGCAAAATAACAATGTGCCAACCCATTAACACCCACTTGCAATGAATAAACTGAATACGCCATCACAGAACTCGCTGTGTGCTTATCAAGACAGCTTAACCTCTAAGTGCTTTCTGAAGCTTCTGTATTGCTGATGTTTAGTGCGTTGCTCTCTATTAATAGACATATTTTTCTTATTTGCAACTTCTTGTAAAGTTGATTGTCTCCATTGTGGAGATGCCAGGCTTGTGATACAGACAAAGAGTAGTTTTTTAGTTCTAAAGATTAGTTTCTGTATGTTTCCAACTGATCAGCTGAGTAGTTTATCTACACCAGAATATTATGGGATACTTTTGAAAATGTTAAAATAGGAATTATGTTTGGAAGTAAAGTAGTAGTAACCCCAAGCACTTATGTAGCTCTTTCTTATTTTAACTGAGGCATGGCTGTATCACCTGCTAGCAAAAAAAGGAGCAGTGGTCATCTGTAGAGCTGTAGTTCAGCAGTGGTTACTATGGAAACCGTACGTGACCTACATTTTACCAAAAAGTGATAAAGTTCATGTGATTATTTTTTTTAAATGAAGCACACCTATTGATTTCACCTATTGTTTTTCATCTTTTACACATTGTTTTACTCCAGTAGTATTCTTAGTTTTGGATGATTAGTGTGGAACAGATGGAAAACTCTTGGAGCAGAGATACCATTTCATTGTTATACAACTATTTAAAATTAGTAGAAAGTGTCACCCTTGCTGTCATGTCTAATTGTTCTTAGGAAGAAGGTAACACAATTTAATTAATTATAGTGTGCATAATAATAATAATGTATTATTTATATAGCTACCAGCATATGGTCTGGAATGGCTTGCAGCAGAAAGATAAAGTCCCAAGACTTGGGAGCCTGTTTGACTAATGTTACAAGTCAGTAGGCTGCTGTATGAATAAAGTTATTCAAACTATTAAACTTTGAGTAAGCATCAGAAATGCTTCTGGCTTTAGTAAATTCACCTTGTAGCTGCCTTTGAGGAAGTGAGAATTTCCTCAAAAATTGAGAATATACTGCAGACACTCTTAGACAAAAGAGTGGCCAGAAGAGTGGACAATGTGTGACATTAGAAATAAAGCTTTAGTTGGTATTTTAAAGATACATTTCTCCCAGTGAGGTTAATTTAGAAGGGTAAGTGTTGGGCTAGATCATGTACCTAAGGAAGTCATTAAATAATATGATTTGTCTAGAACTTTGGCTTGCAGATTTTCACAATCTTGTCTGGATTTTCAAAATATTATGTTAAAATAGATTTTCAGAGAAAGGATTTACATTTACTTCTTTTTATTTGGGTGGCTTTGTTCGTATTTAGATAAAAACCGTGTTCTGCTTTGAACTGTTTATTGTGCTTTGTAGTGTGAAGGAATACTTATTTTTACAGAAACTAAGGACAAAGAAAAACTAAAATAAAGACTTGTGTGTGACCAAATGTATTTTCCCTCATTACTTTTTACTCATTACTCATTATCTGCTAATTACTGAACCCTCTCTCATAGCAATCAGTATCCATCGTGACATTTGGTGGGATTACTGGAGGCTGAGTTGGGACTATACAGATCCATAATTGCCTATATTTACAGTCCTTCCTTGCTGTTCACGTGTACAAGATCATATGCATCCTGCAGCTGATGCTAAGCCACCTCCTGATTTCTTGTATATTTCCCACTTTCTGTTCTCTGCATCTTTTGTAGCCCTATTTACGGCTCTGAAGTTCATACAGCCTGCTCAGTTTGATGTAGCTGCGTGGCATGCTACGCTCCATCACTTCAATCGTGTTACTAGATTAGCTACCGGCTCATTTGTTTGCATACCTCAAAAAAAGAAAACTTTTTTTTGTTTGTTACCTTCTTTCTTGTGCCAGGAAGCTCGAGTTCTATGCACTGTGTTCATCTGCCTACACTCTGATAAGATGCAAACAGCAGGAGTAGTGTTGGCAAGAAATATTAATTACTTGTGTGAAAAAAACAGTACTGAATGTTTTTGGGAATCGATCTAGTTTGCCTTTATGATGCTGACTGTAATTATCACCTAAACTTCCTGTATCATGATCAAAATGTTTGTTTACCCAAATTATTTTGATCCTAAAAAATCTTAAGCATGCCTTAAATAGCAATAACGAGCGTTGCACTGCTGATGCTCAAGATAATAGCAAAGTCAAGATGTAGGAGTTGTACTCCCAGAGAGTGATGGCCTGTGCTGACAGAGGATATGAAAATTGCCAGAGGTCGGAGTCTGTACCAAAGCTTTTTCCTAATTGCATTGTTATGAACTAACTGTGAGCACAAAATACCTTCCAGGCACATTTGAAGTGTCTCGCTCCTGCTTCTGGCCATGAGCCTGTCTCCAGCTGTGCTCAATCTTCAGTGCCACAGAAGAAGGTGAAGAATGAACAGTCAAACTGTAGAAACCAGATTTTATATTAAAAAGTGTCGAAATGAGTATTCCTTTCTGAACCTTTGCAAGTTGAGCTGAAATACTGAATCAAGATAAGATCCTGATGTTATTTTAAAGTGGGATCACAAGTGTTAAGGCCAGGATGCAAAGTGCCACAAATCTGTAATGGCAAAGCCAGAACTGTCACTGGCTTGTGCCACCAGTCACTTCCCCTGTTTGTGCCACAGCCACATCCGCAAGTGTGTGGTATGAATCAAATGTTTTTTTCAAAAACTATATCCAAAAATGGCTTTTAGAAAGATATCAAACCTAGCTTTAAGGGCTTCAACAGATGGCAAGTCTGTCACCTGCCTTGGTAAGCAGGATTAATGTTTAATTGTCCTTGCTGTTACTGAATTTTGTTCTGTTCAGTGAAATAGAGGGAGGTTTTCAGACTCCCTGTTGTGTCAAAGCAGAAGTAGCTCATGTGTACCAGAAACCAAATGTGCATACTGGCTCTGTGCTCAAAGGTTGTCTGATCATTTATAGTAAAAAGTCAGATCTCCTCTTCTGAAATATAAAATATTTTATAAGTTAGCCAATAGTTGTTGGTAATAATATTTTGGTAAAATAACTTCTGTGGCTTACTCATACATGACTCACGTGCTGTTCTGACTTCCCCCCTCCCCAATACGGTAATTGGTTTTATTACAAGCAGACTGAATTTTCTGTTTATTCTCTGAGTGTTCATAAGGCATCACTAATAGTTGGATAGAAATTCTAAAAGTTTGTTGATATAATTTTAACAGTAATCAGATACGAATTTCATTTTTTTAAGGACAGATTAAGGAAATGTCTACAGACTGAAAACATGATTTCGGAGGTCTAAAAATCTCCTGAGAGAAACTGGCGTTCTTTGAGATCACAAGGTCAGTAGTACAGTAGCAGTTATTCACGTACATATATCTATACAATTATACAGGTCCAATTTCAATTTTGTACCATTTTATGGTACAAAACAAGATGTTGTTGTATTTTACATCTCTGCAGAGATTTTATTAGCAGTTTTGGAACAACATTAGTAAAAAGTTCCAATTTCCAACTGCAACCTTACGTTTAAAAATGCTTAAAATTTGTGCTAAAAGCTATTGAATTAGTATACATCAGCAGCTTCCTATGTAATTAGATTTATACAAGAAAAATGTTCCTCACTTGTTGCCCATGTTTTTAAATTAATGAATTACTGCATATTTGCCTCTTTCATCACTTGCTTGCAAAAGTATAAGCTGCCTAATATTCTGGAAAAGGAAACACAAAGTTATCTGAAGAGGTGATTTCAAAGCTTGTGTTTTAATTTGTCACACCATGATGTGACGTATGTTTTCCAAAGACTGGAAGTAATAGATATGTTTTATTCAGCTGCAAAGATCTAGTCAACACATCTCAAGTACGAAATGTGTTCAGAGAACTGTGTGTAATCAGTATAATGTTTTAATATAATCACAAAATAATTTAAAATGCTTGATAAATAGCAAGAAAATTATGATAGCATCTTCTCTTGGATAACCTGTTTATAAATTATTGAAAGCTTTGCTCGAATACTGGAAAATGTGTCTAAGTTATCTTTTAGGTGTTTGTAATTTTAAATGAAAAATCAGAAAGCATGAGTGTAGTGAACTCTTGCCCTGAAGGGTCTCTTTGGATTATGGGTTAACTATGATGTGACTGCAAACCTTAAACCTGGCTTTTCATGAATGGCTCTGGGTCTAACATAGTAGTATGCTGCTTACGGACAGCATCATGTGGATGTGGACATGTACATGGACCATAGTCCATGACCACAGACTTACTGATTTCCTTTTTGTTTTTACCTTGTTGAATGTCTTTATAGCCTGACTTAAATAAACTTTTTATATGATTTCTTTTTACCTTATCTGGATTATGCTTATCACACATTACTGAAGGCACTTGTCAATTGATTCTCTTTCAGTAACTTAAGACTCATGTTATGTTGTGTTTGATTTTCATTATCTAATGAGTTTCTACAGTGGAGAATGCACACCACTTAATGAAGTCTCAGTTGGCCTAAGTTTCCTCATCTTTAGTGTATAAGTGAAGATGAATTCATTTGAATTTTTGCATTGTGTTAATTTAAGAAGGAGTAGCATGTTTAGTATTGAAATATATTTCTTTTGCTATACTCAAGTGATGTGAAGTGTGTTCCTCTCTTACTTGTGTGGTTAGCCTGCAGTAAGGTAGAACTATAATGCAAAATAAAAAAACAAGCCAGGGAATCAGCACTGCTGGTTTAGGAGGTGCTCCATTAAGTTAGATTGGTAAATGCTTCAGGAGAACTTCCCAAATGATCCTTGGTGTTCACTGTTGTTTCACTGTTGGGTGCAACTAAAAGCACGCTTTAGAAAGGTAATAGACCAATATTCTTTTAGTGGCTGCATCAGAGAAGGAGGTTACGGGGAATTTTCAAATACTGAGTTATTTACACTGAGGCAATCTGAATAGCTCACTGCTAGTGCCGATGTCACGGGCGAGCACACTGCCCTGGCCATTCTCTAGACAGATAGGATATATATGTAAAATTTTGGGAAAATCTTTAGAAGTATGTTATGTTTGTGTTGCAGTATAATAACTTCAACTGGTTTTGAATTATTTTATATAAATAAATCTGGCAATATAAGGCTTAGTTATACAGTCATTATTGGAGAAAAACTTTTGAAATTGAGGCTTAGAATCTACATGACAATGCTGTTATGTGCGACTTTCTGTTAAGGATTCTGGTGATTATTTTTTTTTCCTTTTTTTCCTCCTCCTGCTCCCCTCTGTTTTCATTAACACTTAATGGGTTTTAGGGATCAGAGGAGACTTGGCCAGGACTCACTAGCAATAATAAATCTGTAAAGAGGTTTGGCAGTTAATAGATGGGCAAACATATAGAATCCTTTACATCATTGTTCCAGATCATAACTCTGGTGATCACCAAAACCAATGCACTAAGTTCTGTTCTGTCAACAAACTGTAACATAATTTTATATTAAAATTCATATTGATTCAAATATTTAGTTATGTAAAAGACAAAATATATTGGGATTTCTTAGAAGTACATGATTTAGGAATCTAAGCCTAATTTTTAATATAACGAATGCTTATAATTCAGTTGTGTACTTCTATCATATTTCAGTAAAATATCATTGTGCATGTTGTTCAGTCTTTTCTTGGTAGGAATACCCCTTTAGAGCTCAAAGGTACTGTAAAGGAACCAGTGTCTAATATAACCTCAGTTTACTAAGATAATACTTGCCTTGATCTTGCTTATCATATTTTAGCATTTATTGTTTTGTTGAAAATGGAAATAAGAAAAAAACCCACATCCAGTGAAGCAACCTAGACCAAATGGAAACAGTGGAATTGTTTGTGAAATGCAGTTGCATGTGCTAGGTAGGCACCACGCTGCCATTTTACATGGAAAAGCTGTATCACAGAGTCAGTCAGTTGAACTTTTGGAGTCACTTGTGAAACCTTTACAAAGAAAGATTGTTGTCTGCTTTTGTACCGGTAATAATCCAGGAGAGCCTTACACTCACTGCTCAATCTGTGAATAACGAAAATGATCTTAAGCAGCTCCCACAGAGGAGTCCTTGATCCTCGAGCAGTCTGAACTCCCAGTCTTCCTGTCTGCTAGTAGCACTCAGCCACTGGGTATAGTTACTGGGTATAGGAGTTGGCGTTCTCATTCATCGTTGTGGATAAGCATTTAGATGACTAGACAGCTTTCTTCCTCCTGTTTTTCTAATTCTCACAATAATGCATGTAAGAAGAGAGCATGTGATTCTTGGCTTACTGTGTGATTGGATACGAATCTGAGACTTGTTTAATAATTGCCTTTTTAATAAAGAAAGTGCTTCATTTATTTCAGAAAGTATGAAAACGTGCGTCAGATTTCTGGAATTAATTTCTCAGATGCCTAAACATTACAGAACTTGCAAAACTTGGTGATACAATTCTGCCTAAAATTCTGGGTCATTATCAGATGCTGGAAGACAGTTAGTGCCTACTACTAATTCCTGGTTATATCTACTATTGTAGTCCTGCAGTGTGAAGCCAGGCTTTTCTTGTATTGTTCTGAGATGTGGAAGAAGGATAAGAGTTCCTATCCCCTCCCCATTTTTCCCTCTGGTAATTGGAATTAGGTTTCTGGATTATTTAAGAGGTGAGTTGAACTCGGTTTCCTTCCTCAGACTATATTTAGTAAATAACATGAATAATCTGTCTAATACATGAGACAATAATATAATACATGATAAGATATGTTTTCTGGGTGGGTTTTTTTTTTTTTTTTTTTTTTGTTTTTTCTCCTTGCCTGTCTTTTTGTGAAGGGTAATTTTGTTCTATGTGCTTTTTAAATGGCAGGGTAACTGGTGTAGATAATTCACAGGAATAAGCAAACTCCAAAGCAAGAGCAAGTAAGAAAATTAATAATTTACCCTCAGATAGGTGGGATCTGCCCAAAATTACAATGAAGAGGTTTTACAAAGGCTTTTGTGTTAATCAGTTAAGTTTAAAGTAGCTTTAGATGTGTTCATTCTGCAGTTGTTTCATGGCAGACTACAGTCTGGCAGTTCAAGCATCTTGTCACTTCTGTGCCTTCTTCCTTAGGCAGTAGTTTGTCTTTTTCATGCTTTGTGGACACCCCCTGTACACTCCCCTTCCCATACAGTGTCACAGTAATTTCAACTTGATTTCACCTTGTGGATCAGCCCTCCTCAAAGGAGGAAAAAAACCCCAAACCCTAAAACAGCAAACAAACCCTAAACCAAACCAAAACTCATCTACAGCTCTTGAAATGACTTTCCCTTTACAAGGTCTGAATGGTGATGGGGATGAAAAATGTGTATTTCAAATCTCCATCCACTCTTTTAAATGGCGGTAGGGATTGGAGAGACAGTATAAATCATTAATCTAAGTGTGCTGGAAGAGCTGCCCAGATATAGCAAATGTGAAAGCTGTAGTGGAAACCTGATTAAGTTGTTTTTTTAATCACTGTGTCATGTAACTTAGCTCTATGTGCTGTGTCACAATATCTGAATCCAGTGGCTGTTATAGACATTTTAGCTGGTGGGGATAAACCCCGGTGAGAGTTACTGCTCAAATGCAGTAAATACACTCCTCCTCAGTGATGCTGGTTTGGTCCTGGGATGTGTACTCAGCACAGAGGAGATGAGACATGCAGAGGTTTACCAAAGGCTATACATTTCTGAAGGGGATGAATCCCCACTATCACAAATCTAACAATTTTCCCATTGATCTGTAAAACTGCAGGACAACTGACCAAAGGATACTTCAGGAACAAATAGCATAGTCTTATTTTTAAAAAGGACATAATTTAATTTTATGCAATTGTGCCTGCATTTTAAAGCATAGCATAATAAAGCCTGAACCTTTTGGCTGAGGTCAGCCTATTAGTGTCTTCTTTTAGAAGTAGTTAGGTAAAGCAGTAAAGAAAAATTCTTCTCTTCCCTTAAACATTTTCCAGTGGTTCATTACCTGAATTTTTAATCAGAAATCATAATATATGGGATCTTGGAAAATTTATGTGACTATGAATTCCCTCATAGCACTTTCCTCCCTCAAAGTTAGAAATACAGAATAAAAAGATAAAGAGGCATGTGTCCTGTGTTCCAACTCAGAGAAAAACTGCTGCAAAATTTCTCTCGTACTTCTAGGGACTTGTATCTTAAGTTGTGGGGATGTCATTTCTTTTCTGAGATTCTTGGTCAGATATGAGTATTGGCTAAAAAAAAAATATTTACTAGAAATTGCAAAACCCAATATTTGGAGAGCAAAATTAATTTATACATTTTTTTAATTTCATCTTATGTAAGCTGTAAAAATGCAGGAGTTGTCCATTTCAGGACTGGGGACCGGCTTAAAAATCCTAAATAATTCCACTGGAGAAGATGTGTATCGTGTAAAGAATAAGCGCTTTCATAGTATCTCTACCCTTTTGTGTATGAAGATGCAGATTTTGTTGATAATACGGTGTGTTTGAAATGAGACAGGGGCTTCAGACACTGGTATTCTAGGCTCTAGAGTTTCCTTCCTCTGGGAATTTGAAGAATTCATTAAATAAATCTGGTCAAGAGGGATTAAAGCCCTCTTTTAGCAAGGTGCTTAAGTTATATTCATGAGAATAACTGTTCTGGGACCATTGTTTTTTAATACATATGTCACTCAAATGGGGCCTTAAAAATTCAACCATCTAAAATTACAAGAGAATAATTGGTTAAAGATACTGATGAATAATTTCAAAACATATTATTCTCACTTAAATTTTAATAATCTATTTCTCCCTAACCCTGTTTCTTCATCATCCTCCCTATTATCATTTTGATTATTATGCTTTTCAAACAATTCAGTGGTCCAGATTAGTGCTTAAGTAAGTCCTAGACACATTCTTGTTATTTCTAATCCATCAAGAGTACCCAACAGCTTCTTTATTTTCTTTATTGCAGTCTAATGAGGTCAGAAAGGTCAAACGAAACTAGCAAGAAAGGTCAGAATGGCTTATGCATGGGTCCTCTTCTGTAGGTTGATATTCAGCATGCTGGGAGTGGGTCAGGCTATACTGTTTGGGTTGTGCAGCAAAGTAATGACATGACCAATTTGAGAAGTAGACTTCATTATCCTTTCCCACAGAATGTATTTCCACGACGAGCAATTAGTAGGGATTATCTTTGAGAAGAGAAATAAATGGCTTTTAACTGCTTTGTGTGTACTAGAATAATGCTAGATGGTTTAAATTTTTTCCTGTCTGAAGAATTTTCTTTTTGTAAATGCAAGTGGCAGGATATTCCCCCTGTATCACAGGGGGGAAAACAGTACTTTCCCATTCATTTACTGCTATTACTTAGAAATATAAAGTTCATATCAGGCTTACATTTTCAGACTTGCAACTATAATTTTCCCTTTTCTTAAAAAAAAACCAAACACGTTGTTATTGACAATAGTGCAAAATAACTCCTGATTGATTTTCTTCCCCTTAATTACTTTGACTTGTTCAATGAGACAGATTCTCTGTAACTGGTAGCTTTGAAGCATACCTTTTACTTTTCATCATTGAGAGCACAATTGTCGGATAAATAACCATAAGATGTTGTTTGAAAATTTGTTTTAATTTTTAATATGGAGAAGGTAGGCATGGAATAGTTAAGCTGCTTGAGGTCTCACAAAATTACTTATTGAAAATGGCTTTCAGGGTTTTAACTGTTTATGGAAACTGATTTCAGGTCTCTGTGGCCAGTCTGATGCTAGCAGTTAGTTAGGTTCTCCATTTTACAATCCAGAGAAATGTTTTGAAATATAGTCATTAGTTAGAATATTAATAACACCTGTATAGTGAGAATAACAGTTGTCTTTGCTACATGCTAACCACTTGGCAGTTTCTTCGTGATATCTCTCTCATAAGAATGTGTTGTTTGTTTTCATTTCTACTGTTGAATTGTACGCAATCAGGCTGTGGCTTGAAGTTCCTCATTGATTACCCACTGCTTAATAAAGATTTCCCTACATTGTTTTCCCCTACGTTAATTTGACAATTAATGCATCTGTGGTCCTCTGAATTTTTAGCTTTGTTTTCTGAAGATTTGGCTTTGGCCATTGAGTGTTGGAGGTAGAGGATTCCAGTGCGCCTACCACTGTCAGAGTCACCTTGTTTGTATGTTTGAACAAAAGACTGGATGTGTGGACGGGCAGGAATTTTCACTCCAGTTCTGGTTCAGACTAGATTTGACTCAGCTGTCAGCCTGTCGTATTTCAGGTTTTGGCTTTCTCCACCCTCGTCTGTAGTAGCCAGAGGTCATTGGTGTATTTTCACCAAATTCTCTGATTTTGTTTAGTCAAGTGATACCTTTTGTATCTAACACTTTCAGCTCAGTGCATGGTATACTTTGTGAATTTCGCCTCTGAGTTTGCTAGAGGGTTTGGAGGCAAGGGAATGATTTTTATTACTTTTTTAATGGATGGAATTATGTTCGTAGCAAATGTCGGCAGTCAGTGTCAGAGTGTGGTACTTCTGATATTCTCATTCATTTACTTTACTCTCTTATTCAGTTACTTTAGGGCCCATGTGCCTTATTTTTCTACATATACACATTAGATAAAGATATTCCCTAGATCTCAAAATAAACATTTTGGCCTCGTCTTCCACAATGCATCTGTAATAATTTACTATATTTCATCTTCTGAAATGTTGGCATGCCTCTGCTTTTATCCCCTACTCTTGGTTCTTCCAATCCTCTAATTGCTACTTAGTTTTGAAAAGGCTCCTTGCTTTTATTCTTTCCCCATCCTACTACTTTCTGTACAGTTATATTTTTAGTGGCCTGTTTGTTTCAGCCTGTATTTTTTTCTGGCTAATCTTTAAAAAAAAAAAAAAAAAAAAAAAAAGTTCATTTATGATATCTATGATAACAATAAACGTATCCATCTCAGGTAAGATTATTTTCCAGTGAGCAGTTTGTCTTTCCTCCAGGATCATTAACTGAACTCAGCTGTGAAGTAAAAACATCGTACTCAAACTTCGTAGTGTTTTTCATCTGAAGTATCACAGAATCCTGGCCTTCACAATTGCTTCCATACTGTGTTCTCGTATCTATCTAACGCTGCTTCAAAGTTGATATTACTTTGACCAGCTGATGCATCTCTTCATACCCTCTTTAGCATCACACTTTTTTACTGCCATAAAAGTATATTCTCTGCCTCTTGAAATAGGGGCAAGTTCTTCTTGGTCTTTTTCTCTCCACTAATCTGTCAGGGTTCATTAATACTGGTAACTTCTAAATTTTTTTTATTCCTGTGCTGTTTCTAATGTTTTGGAGCAGTTCCTGAAAATGTATTTCATTGGGGTTTTTTTAATCCTTTTGTAAAACTCACTTTCATCATTATGTGCATAAAATTTTCAGTTGGCATGTAAAAATAGCTGTTACGATGTGGCATTCTTCTCTGCAGTCCTAGTTCTTTGAATCCACCTTTGTTTCCTGCTTGACAGTTAAGATATTTAGCTTCTAAGGCTATCTATCAGAGAGCCTTTTAAGGCTGTATGTCAGGCTCTCTATATCTTTTAAGGCTGTTAATGCTGTCATTAATGTGGTATGATAATCTAAGGATAACCACCTGGCAAGGTTTGGGGGGAAATTAGTATTTTTTAATTAGATTAACTTGTACAGTTAGAAAAATAGGCAGGCTTTTGTGTGTGTGACCCCCATCTCGTGTCCTCAAAGGGTTCAGGTTTCCTATTCATCTCAGCTGGTCCACTTAAAGATAATGCCTTTCTCTGCAGACTCTGTCTGTGTCATTGCTTGACACTGAGTGTCAGTTCAAGACTAGCAATTGTTGATCTGTGACTGTTGCAGTATGATTATGAATGTAATTTCTTTAAGAGTTGTTTGCAATTGCAGGAAAAGAATGAGATCAACAGAGAGTATGCACCAATTTGCTGGTTTAAGTATCTTACAAGCTAAATATGAAAATTTTTCAGCAATTCTCACAGTACTAGGGACAATAATACGAAAGCTGCAGGATACACAATGCACAGTTGCGAACCAATTGCCATTCTAAGTAATGTGTTTTCTGCATGTAAGTGGGGCCACTTCTGTCTCTCAATCCAAAATATCCAGAGCAGTGAAAATGTATTTTGCTCTGGAAAGTGGAACAGTTGACCCGGGCAAATATTTCTACTTCATGAAATCTTAAATGTCTGAAGTCTGCATGTACAGCCTTGTGTTGTGGACTTACACAACCACTGCCGACAGCAGACTTAGGGCAGGAGGAGACCAGTTCCAGACAGGCAGCTAGAGCAACGGTAGGCTCACTGAAATCCACCTACCCCAGGAGATGGAATGAGACAGCCAGGGACCTTGACTTCCTGCTCTTCAGTCACAAACCTGGTGAGTTTCTCTATGAGCTTGGAGCTGTTATCTGGTAAAAGTCTGTTAACAGCAAATGACAGCAGGTGCTGACAGCTTGCACCTTTGCTGTAACCTGGAAGGTCAAAACAGACACATTGGCTGCGCTCATTCGAAGTATCTGGCAAGACTGGTATTATCTCCCCGTATAATAGCAGAAATAAATGTGGTCCTCATGTTCCTGAAAAGAAAAATACTATGTCAGAGACAGTATTATCCTCAGTGCCTAAAGATGTGGGGTCAGAGGGATAAATCTGGTTGAGAAACTGCATTCGTTGCAGAGATGCCAGAAATCCCACTGAGGTAGTAATCACTTCTTTTCTGCGACATGGGAAACTGACTCAGATGATGCATCTTCCTGTCGGGTGATATTAGCGATCCTTACAGTCCAAGTTTTGTTTGTGCCATAAACTGGTGAACCTTATTCAAAGTATTTGAATACAGTCCTGGTTGGAAGTCGTACTTATTTTTTTTATCTATTCATTGGAAAAGAATGTAACACAGCATAAGAGGCTGAAAAAATTGCAATATTTAGGGATTATGACCTGACGTACTCAACCCATGGCTGTTGTATTCAGTCAGGGGACAGACATATCTACTTAATACTGTGAACAAAAATCTAACTGGAATATTAAGTCCTGCAGCTGGTAGGTATCAAGCATTTTAATTAAAAAAAGCCAAACAAACCCAACCATGAAGGTTTCTGAAATAGTGAAATCTTGAAAGACATTTGGGTTATAAAAATGCTCTAATAAAAGTCTTTATTTAGTCCTGATACCTTTTAGGTAGAACTCTTAAATAAAGCAATCGCTCAGTTACTGCTTCTAGAAAATTGAGGGGTGTTCCTCTAAGAAGGTGACACAGCAGAGAGCTCAGCTGAAGTACCTCTACACCAGTGCACACAGCAAGGGCTACAAACAGGAGGAACTGGAAGTCACTGTGCTGCTAGAAAGCTGTGAGCTAGTTTCCATTACTGAAACTTGGCAGGATGAATCCCATGGCTGAAGTTGTGGCTGTTGATGGCTACAGGCTGTTCAGAATTGAAAGGCAAGGAATGAGAAATGGTGGTCTAGCTGTGTATGTTAGGGAGTGTTTAGATTGTGTAGAGCTTAAAACATGACGATACGAGCTTAATGATGGTGATGTTAAGGTTGAGTGTTTATGGGTAAGAATAGGGGGAGGGCCAACAAGGCAGCTACCAAGGTCTGTTACAGAATACCCAACCAGGATGAAGAGGCAGACAAAATATTCTATAAGCAGCTGAGAGAAGTCTCACCATCACACAAGCCTTTGTTCTTGTGGACTTCAACTTACCAGGTGTCTGCTGGAAATATCGTACGGCAGAGAGGAAACAGTCTAGGAGTCTAGGTTCCTGGAGTGTGTAGAAGGTAACTTCCTGACACAGCTGATGAGTGAGCCAACTACGGAGGGCACCCTGCTGGACCTGTTATTTTTGAACAAGGAAGGACTAGTGGGTGATGTGCTGGTTGGAGGCCGTCATGGGCATAGCAGCCACAAAATGATAGAGTTTTCAATTCTCGGAAAAGTAAGGAGAGGGGTCAGCAAAGCTGCCATCTTGAACTTCCATAGGGCAGACTTTGGCCTGTTTGAGAGACCAGATGGCAGTCCTGAAGGGCAGAGGAGTCCAGGAAGGCTGGACATTCTTAAAAAAGGAAATCCTAAAGGTGCAGAAGCATGTCATCCCTGTGTTCCAAAAGATGAGCCCTCGGGGAAGACCAGCAGCCTAGCTGAACAGAGAGCTTTGGCTGGAATTCAGGGATGGGGGAATGGGAGTTTATGAGCTTTGGAAGAAGGGGAAGGCAACTCAGGAGGATTACAAGGAGATCATGACGTTAGGCAGGACAGGGAGAAAATTAGAAGGGCAATTACTCTGGCCACCTCTGTAAAAGACAATAGAAATGTTTCTATAACATTATTTCTATAACGTTAACAACAAAAGGAGGGCTAAGGAGAATCTCTATCCTTTATTGAATGTGGGGGTAAACATGCTGAAAAAGGATGAGGAAAAGGCAGAGGTACTTAATGCCTTCATTGCCTTGGTCCTTAATAGTAACACCAGTTGTTCTCTGGGTATCTAGCCCCCTGAACTGGGAGACAGGGACCAGAATGAAGCCCCCATAATCCAATTGGAAATGGTTAGTGACCTGCTACACCATTTAGACAGGAACAAGCCTATGGGGCTGGATGGGATGCACACAAGGGTACTGAGAGAGCTGGTGGGAGTGCTCACCAAACCACTTTCTATCATTTACCAGCAATCTTGGCTAAACAGGGAGCTCCTAGGTGACTGGAAAATAGCAGGTGTGATGCCCATCTACAGGAAGGGCCGGAAGGGAAGTACAGGCCTGTCAGTCTGTCCTCAGTGCCTGAGAAGGTTGTGGAGAAGATCATTATGAGTGCCATCATGCAGCATGTAGAGGACAGCCAAGTCACCAGGCGCAGTCAGCATGGATTTATTAAAGGCAGGTCCTACTTCGCTAAGGTGATCTCCTTCTGTGACAAGGTGATCCGCCTAGTGGATGAGAGAAAGGCTGTGGATCTTGTCTACCTAGACTTCAGTAAAGCTTTTGACACTGCTTCCCACAACATTTTCCTAGAGAAACTGGCTGCTCATGGCTTGGATGGCCATATTCTTCACTGGGTGAAAAACCTGTCTGTATGGACAAGGCCCAGATAATAGTGGTGAACAGAGTTAAAATCAGTTGGTGACAGGTCACAAGTGGTGTTCCCTAGGGCTTAGTACTGGGGCCAGTTCTTTTTAATATTGTTATCCATGATCTGGACGAATATGGGCCGGCAGTGCGCGTAGGTGGCTAAGAACGCCGATAGCATCCTGGCCTGCATCAGAAATAGTGTGGCCATCAGGACTAGGGAAGTGATTGTCCCCCTGTATTTGGCACTGGCGAGACTCTACCTCAAGTACTGTGTACAGTTTTGGGCCCTTTACCACAAAAAAGACATTGAGGTGCTGGAGTGTGTCCAAAGAAGGGCAAGGAAGCTGGTGAGGGGTCTAGAGCGCAAGTCTTATGAGGAGCATTTAGAAGACCATGTAGACATGATGCTGAGGGACATGGTTTAGTGGTGGCTTTGGCTGTATTATGTTAACTGTTGGACTCAATGATCTTAAAGGTCTTTTTCAACCTTGCTGTTCTGTGATTCTACAAAAGAACTTCCAAAATTGAGCATGTTTCAAAAACGTTGATCCTTGCACAGCTTCAGGGCATTTGACTACTACAGTTAACCTTTGTCCTTTCAGCAATTTAGATCGAAAACATCGTGTGTCTTTTAACACCAGTTGAAAACTGTGTAATCAAATTATAAATCAGCTGTCCCTTTTGATCATTGAAGTAATGAATTTATACTGTTGCATCCTAGAATTGTCTACTGATTTGCTAATATGAATGTGGTTATTTAAATATTGCTAACAGATCTTCTTCCTATATGAAAGAAATGGCAGTCAATATTCTTTAGAAAGCGTATTTCTGAATTGGAGGGGCTTTGTTTCTGAAGCTTTAGAACATTAGAATGGCATAGTAAATAGTTTTCTGTAAGAACATAGTGATTCATGTTTTAATTTGATGAAAGTCTTTTATATATGCTATGGAATTAATTTTGGATGGCAAGATATGTGATGGGAATTTTCATTTAATTTCATTAATGCTGATTACATGGGAAGTGAAATGATTACCGTTTTTTTAGGGTATGAAGAGAGGAATCTCCTTCAAAATACTTTCTTAGTGTTGTCATGGAACATATATGGGGAAAAATGTGTTGTGTTCTGCTGGCAGAAAAGACTCAACATCAGCAGTAGAATTCCCCTTGCTGTGCTGACTTTTCAGTGATGTTGGTATACGAAGGAAGAAGTAAATATAAATTATTTTCAAGCTCTGCTTAATACACATAAGGGAAAGAAATCAATGCTGGCCAAATGGAAATGGACAGACTTACTAAAGGAGAGTCCGTTTCTGGGCTTTAGAGGGTATTTGAAACCATGAAAAGTTACCATACAACCTGAAATTCAGTGTCCTTTTAAGCTTTAAATGACCTGTCTGAAGTGGTATGTGGGATGTACAAAGGTGGAAAGAAGTGTGGCAGCAGATTCACCTCATGTGGAATGAGGTCCTGAACAGATGTTTAGTAATGCAAGGCAGACAACTTATTTTAGAATTTAGCTATCATCTTGTCTCTAAGTTTAAAAGTCCACTATATAATTTATTCTCAGTAGTGCATTGAATATGTCTTTTGTTGTAAGTTGGGATGCTTCATAAACTGCAAACTGCTATAAAATGTAAAAAATTGTTTGCATTGCTGCTTAGATCTGTCTGTGTGTCTCTTATTTTTCTCTCTCTCTGCTTGAATTAAAACACTTGTGTTTATGGTAGACAGTAACAAATTCAAAGATTGTAACAATGAAAGATTCATCTTCTAGTAGAAGATAAAAACTAAAGAGCTTGTCTGCTCCATTGTGGAAATTGTTAAAGGAAGGAATGAGGCAATGTTGCTGGTTTAGCAGCAGCAGTGCTTTAGAAAGTTCTGCTGATGACAAATCCAGTGAGGAAAGATGGTCTGCTTGCTCCTGACAGGATTTTACTCCCATCTCAACTGCATTGACTCAGGAGACTTATTTTTTGTTTACTGTGGTATAAGGGGGCCTAGAAGAACCAAATAGTTAGAGAAAAAGGGAAAATACTAGCTATTATGTTTGCTTCAAATATCCCTTAATTTTATTTACTTGTAAACTTTTGCTGGTCAGCAGCCAAGTGAAATTTCTAAGTTGGAAAATGAAACTGGGAGAAAAGGTGTGCTTAGTAACCAAGGAAGAGTAAAAGGATAAAGTAGAGAGAACAGCAGTTAATTAAAAACAAAAAAGTGTCTTTGTTTCTTCTGATTATGTCTTGCTATTTCTAAGCACTGCACCAAACACAGCTCTGTGTAGTTCTGAATTACTCCCTGGTATGGATCATGTTTCTGTGTCTGAGCTGTCATGGAAACTGGCTAGAGCAAAACTGGTTTGCAAAGCACATAAAAGACGGCACAGGCAATCTCTCTTCCTAAAGTATCTGCCACCTTCTAAGCCTTTATTTCTTTTTCTTTTCCTTTTTTAGCAAGATAACCAGCAGTTTGCTCTTTAAAACAGAATTTTGTTTTATTTGGGGAACTCCGTGCTCTGCTGGTGTTTTGGGCGATTGCTGTATTAAGCATTACAGAAGCACAAAATTAATTGCTTTTGTTATTCACATCATCTAATGCAACAGCAGTCAAGAGATTCTTTTGCTGCTTGGCTATACACCTCTCAGTACATAATTTTCCTGCCAAAGTTAATATTTTCTTTGATTTGGTGGTTAACAAACAGCATTGAGAAAGGTTGCGAAAGAAGAAACAAACTGTATGTTTACTACAGAGAAGTATTTTTGTTTGTGTACAGTAGCTCTTCTCACCTGTAGTACCATTGTCATGGTTTGACCCCAGCCAGCAACAAGGATCACGTAGCTGCTAATTCACTCCCCACAGTGGGATGGGGGAGAAAATTGAAAGACTAAAAGTGAGAGGAAAAACTCACGGGTTCAGATAAAAGCAGTTTAATATGTAAAGCAAAACAAGGAGTTCATTCACTGCTTCCCATCACGGGCAGTTCTTCAGCCATCTCCAGGAAAGCAGGCTTCCATCACATCTAATGGTTACTTGGGGAGACAAACACCATCACTCCGAAGATTCCTCCTCCTTTCTTCTTTCCTCAGCCTTATATGCTGAGCATGACATCACCTGGCATGGAATATTCCTTTGGTCAGTTGTCAGCTGTCTCCACCGTGTCTCCTCCCAACTTCTTGTGCACCCCGAGCTTCTTGCTGATGGTTTGAGGAGCAAAAAAGGCCTGGACTGCTTAGAAACATAACAACCAAAATCATTAGTGGGCTATCAACATTATTTTTATGTTTTTTGTTCTGGGTTTTTTTGTTGTTGTTTCCTAAATTCTGTGTAAGATCTGTATTTCAGTACTGTGTAGAAGTACACAAGTTTAAATGCATATAGGGTAGAATAAATCAGGCTTTACATTATCATTCCTTACTAACAATGGAGATTATTTAAGAGTTCAAATTTCCTTAGCAATTTCCTTTTGCTATAGCTTCTGTGGAAAGGGAAAGCATAAGAATGTTCCTGTAAATTGATTTTCCTACAAAGCAGACGTGGGATCTGACAGTGTACCCTTATTTATAATTTGTTATTGGGTTCTTGATTCTGTTTTCATTTGGATTCACAAGGTACCTTTTATTAGAGAAGAGAGCCCTTGCTTACCTTGACTCCCGTGGGAGACCTTGAGTAGAAGAGACTACCTAAGCATTTGCATATCATTTTCCCACTGTTGTTTCAAAGAGAGGTGAATTTGGATTCTGAAGGAGTTCTGTCTGTTACAGAAGGGGTACTAGAACGTGTTGCCTCATTGGAACTGTGGAATAACTGAGGAGATCTGGGTTCTGGCTACTGTGAAACACTTGGGTGATCTTTAACTCCTTTTATGGTACCAAAAAGGCAGTTCCTCAATAGCATGTTTGGGCAGAAATGCAACAACATGGCTCTCAAAAAGATTTCCTTCTGTTTAGTAAACCTGTAAGAAGAGCGTATGGGATGGAACATAACACAGCAACCTAAAAACGTTAAATTAGAATTAGGAAATCCCAAATTTCACTATGGTGTATTGAAGCTTCCCCCATTCCCCCCCCCGCCTCCTTGTAGAACTGGTTAACTGAGGCTGCCTTTGGTACAGCACGATGCTCGCTGCTATTGTCTCCTGCAGAAACAGCACTTTCCTGCTTACTGTTTTAACTGTATCGTGTCCTTGAATGTGTTTTCCTCTGACGTCCTTTCATGATTTGAGAAGTGCTCCATAGTGTATATAATGATACCCAGAAAAATTTGCCAACAGTACTCTTTTCCTGATCAAATTTTATTCTTTCCATCTGTCAAACATTTAGTTTTGCTGCCCCCGCCCCCCCACTGCTACTGCAGCAAAAATCCCTGCCTTTTGTTTATGTCTTCCTACACTAGCATCGTGACATCATCAATGATATCGCCAGGGGGAAAAAAAATATGCATAGCTGTAGCTAAACCAGCTGTTCGTTAGCAACCCATCTAGTCTGCTTTCATTGCTTCTCATTAATATATATGTGGTAGTATTTCCTGCTTAAGAGATGTAGAAGGTTCTCAGCCACGAACCATCTGCTTGTTCTGTGTCTTTGGGTAGATAAAGATGGTGGCATTTTAAAATGCACTCATTCTTGATAATGGAATTTTTTATTAAACAGAATGTCCAGAAAATACTCATCACTGGATTTAGTTGTGGGTTGTAGGTGTTTCTGAATTCTTTACTGCACATCTTTTATAATTCAGTATAATCAATAGAGACTGCATATCAACTGTTAGAAAACATTAATAATACACGATGAGCAAGATGCTGAGAACAATAAACAGGCAGTTTTGTCATTGATTTGCATGACGACACAGTAAAGCGCGTGAATCTGTGTTTGTCATGCTTGTCCCTTTTTCCATGCAAATCAGTGGCAAAACTTCCTTCGACTTTCATAGGACCAGAATAATGCCAACAATGAGCAACAAGCTGTCATTTATTCTAATGAGGGAGATCTTAAAACCGAATAGTAGGTATTTCATCTGTGGAATGTTAATGAGAGAACAGTTTCTTTTTGCCATCTTATATTTTCAAAATGCTGTGAATTATTCCACAGATAATTGACTACTCCATAGAATAGCAGCATCTTTGCAATGTTAATATTATGGTTAATTACATGTTCAGTATCAGTTTTCAGGGTGGAGAAGAGGTTCATTTC
The DNA here is from genome assembly GCA_013398155.1 of Pedionomus torquatus. Classification (NCBI taxonomy): domain Eukaryota; kingdom Metazoa; phylum Chordata; class Aves; order Charadriiformes; family Pedionomidae; genus Pedionomus; species Pedionomus torquatus. The sequence goes on along the minus strand of VZRU01006935.1, from coordinate 61,201 downwards.
TTATCACTAGCTGTATGTTAATAGTTTTAGATTAGAATATGCCGGGAATTCACTCTGCAGTAGGAGTTGAGCTATTTCTAAATATTCTGAAGTGGTTTCCCAATACTGGTAATGTATCAGTGAAAAAAACCACTAAATATTTATCTCTTTGTGTAAGTGCTTTTGTAATTTTGAATGTAGATATTCACTTATTCCAATATAAAATGCTTAGGTATATACTAAGTTTTTAACTAATACAGAAATGTCATTTCAATTTAGAATTTTGTTTTTAAAAAAACAAGCAATAAACCCCAAACCAAACACAATACACACACACCCCAAAAAACCCTACAACATCAAACCCTAAGCATCATCAGCTATTGTCAAGAAGAGATTAGACTTCATTTTACTGTAGAATTTGTCATTTGGATTTGAGACTAACCCTTGCTTAAATGGGTCAGTTTTATTCACCTGAGTAGTCTCACTGAAACCAGCAAAACTAATTTTATGACCAAAGATTACAGGATAATGCCCTTGACTGATGACAGAAATTTAAATCAGGAGACTGCTATTTAGGAACATTTTTTTCATGCAGAAGCTCGTCCTCTATGTAAAGGATAAACACTGGCAGATTAAGTGTTGGCAAAATATTACCTCTTCAGAATATTAATTTCAGCATCTGCGGTGTGTCGAGCAGCGCAAACAATGCACAGTTTTTGCCACTCCCTGCAAGAAAAAATTACTTTTAACAACTCTCTCAGATTTCTACTTGAACTCGTGTCACAATGGGAGTAATAATAATGATAATTTAAAAAAAAAAAAAAAAAAGTTGGGGGTTTTCCATAATGACTGCTTGTCCTAATGAGGTAAAGGAGCTTTTGAATTTGTGATTCCTTCCTCATAGTAGACCTCAGCTGATGAAAATATCCGTAGCCGGTGAAATCAGTGGCATGCCTGGCTTTCTCAGACAAAACTCCCATGTGATCACACAGGCAGCCTCAGTGAGCCCGAAGCTGCTCAGCAAGCAGTAGGTAATGAGTCTTTGTGCAGAGCAAAGCTCTTGTGGCTGAACAATAAAGCATATGGTACCAGCAATAAAACACAGTGCTGGGAAATTTAAGAAGATTCTACGGGAACTAGGAAGACAGTGAATGTGTCAAACGTTATAAAATGATGATCAATCTGGTGTGGTTCCTAATTAATAAAAACAGTGCATGGATTGGAAAAACAGCAATTTGAACAGGTCAGTTGTTTTATAGATTCTTCACACACGTCAGTATTTTAAATATAACTGGGTTTTTTTATTATTAGTAAAGACAGGAGTGTTTTGCATTTTGTAAGGTGGGATTGGAAGGATGCACATTAATGTGATACCAAGCTAAATAAACTGTAAGTTCTGTGATCAGATTAATTGTAAAAATATTTTTACTATTATTCCTATGCAAATCAAACTTCAATTGTGCATGGAAAACCTGGATAGCAAATAAAATTAAATTTATGCTAGATGGATCATTTAGCAGTATCATAAAATATTTAGTAGCAACAATCTATTATTCTGCTTTGTATTTGAGACTAATTCTTTCTCAGTAAGAAATTTGTAGCGTCTGTGTTTGGTTAAAAAGAATGTAACATCGGAACATATCTAACAGTGTGCTTACATTTGGTTTTTTTCCTCCACATTTTTCTTGGATAATTTCGAAAGTGGTGTTTTGTGTTATTTTTAATGCAGTTGTATATGTACAGGAATGATACGATATAGCCCTCTGCATTTATTTCATTCTAATATTAATGCAAAATATGTTACTACTTTTCAAGCAAGTATTGCTTTCTCATAATAGTCCTTAGTTAACTATACACAACACTTTATTTTTTGCAAATTGCCCCTGAAGATCTTAGGGGCCTGTGTTTCTCTTAGCGAGGGTAGACATTTAATTTCTCCGTCATACCGCATCACATAGAAATTAACCGTGTAAAAGTTTTAATCCATAAATCTCTTTGTAGCAGTGTTTTCTGTTCTTCTCCAGCACTCAGAATTCATGAACTAGATCTGCTGGCCAGCCCTCAAAGAAATAGATCAGTTGATTTTTTGGGGGGAACGTTTCAGCAATAGGTAGAGAAGCAAAAAATAAAACGTGGAGAACAGGCTGTCGTTTTCACGCGGACTTCTGTGTCAGTTAAGAAGTGTTCTTCATAAATAGCCCTTTGACTAGTTTAAGAACACTTGTTTTGTTTGGCTCCTGTGGGGGAATTTCTGGGTGATAAATCTCGGCGCGGTGACGGGTGCGGGGGGCGCGCTGGCCGCGAGGACGGTGCGGGCTGCGGAGCGGGCTGCGCGTACCCGCTGCCCGGCCTTGCCGTCCTGCCCTCTCCCCATTGTGTCTGTGCGTGATGCTAATTCACGGGGGTGAGCAGAAACAAGCTGTGCATAAATTAGACCCAGCGCTTTCACCCCGAACTCCCTGCCCCCTTTAATTAATTAGAAAAAATAAAAAGGGGGGGGTGGGAGGAAGGAGAAGGAAGGCCGGCTGCAGAGCCCGGGGGGGGTTGGGGGTAAAGGGATGTGGGTCTCCTTGGAAACGCCGCGGCGGGCTGGCTCCCGCCCGTTGCGGGGNGGCGGGGACATGCAAATGAGCGGCTGGGGGCGCCGGGCCTCCCACCGCCGCTCCGCTGCGTGTGCTTCGGCCCGAAGGGTGGCCGGTGGCGGAGCCCCGCGGATCGGGCCGCGCTGGGGCTTTGCGAGGGGCGGTGCGGAGCCGCACCAAGCAAGAACTGGCCTTGCAAAGAAAGGCTGGCGTGCGGGGCCGACTCAAAAGAGTCAGCAGTCTGGTGTGTCTTTTAAGTCCCAAATTTTGCAGTCAGCGGCTGTTACTGAAGCCGAGTGAAGCTGCTTTGCAATCCCTGTAATAAAACGTTTCTCCTGGTTCTGAGCTGTAGCTTGCCGTCCCTGCAGAGGGGCTCGCCGGCGCTGCAGACAATAGCTTTGACAAGGACGCCTCCAAGTATTTGGTTTCATCCTCCTGCTCCCGCGGAGATCACTGGTAAAATCCTAGTAACGCCTGCGGTACTGACCGTCGGGATGGATGAGGTACACTGAACTCATCACTCTACGCCGATTTAAACCTAGAAAATAAAGCGGTGTATAATCATGCAGGTACATAATTACCACATTTGTCTAAAATGGGGACAGTGGATTTTAAGTTTAGATTTATGAGGCAGTTAGGCACTTAGTACGTGCATAGATAAAATTAACTGTGCTCTAAAGTAACAATAGGAGCGTCCCTCTGGAAACGTGTTCCCACTGTTTTAATGGAATCACAACTTTGAAATACACCTGCCTTTTCCATATGTGCACGCGAGAAACAAAAATTCAGATGTTTTTTCCTGTGGATCAGGTGCTTCATATTCTAAAATGCTCCCGGTATTGAGTTATTTAAAGAGCTTTGAATTAAAAATCCAAAGAATTCCTGAAGCAAACAGGTGTTTGGTGTTGCTGCCAAGTTCTGGTAATTATCAAATTCACTTTTTCCTCTGCCTAAACTCTGGTAGAAACTCTGGCTTACATAAACGCTTGGTGCTGCAATTTGAGTGCTGGGTGTTGAGCTTGTTTGAGCGTCGTAAATGGAACCACATCTTTCTGCAGGCTTTAGAGACAGATGATTCTGATCGCCTGTATTACTGAAGTTCAGCGTTAGTTCTACTAGTCTTAGTTTACTTCCAGATCTGAGAAGCGCGAGTCTGACATGTAATGTGTTGGTTTGAGTGTGCACAATGTTTATTGTGTATCTTAGCTTTTTGGTCTCGTTTGTTTATGGGAAAGAGTAATTTGCTTTTGTTGAAAAACTTGTTAATTTTGACAGATGTATTAGTCGAGTGATAAAGTTTAGGTTTAATATTAATTGAAGACATGTAGTCATCAATGGCAATTGTTTGTAAATTTATTCCAGAGTTTAAGTGTTTACTCTGAAATGGATGATTCTGCCATCTAAAACTCTTACTTTGGTCTTAAAAGGTGCTTCTAGTAACTGAATGTGAACCCCTCAACAAGCAGGTGGAATGTCAGGCTGAAGCAAGGCAAGTGAAATCTATTGCAAGATTAGAAAAGCCATACACTACATTTACGTGTAGTCTGTCGATATCTGTCTTTGTCTTTCCTCTAAACCAGTTATGATTCCAAGAAAAACTGGGTTGTAAACATGCCATTCCCTCAGTAAAACATCATCAAACACCATCATGCCTTTAGAATGTTGATACTATTTGAAGTCCTACGGGTGAATTTTGATCACTATTGCTTCATTGCTCTTTTGTAGCTTTTTTTGACCTTGAGAAAGTGATTGAATGTCAATAAAAGACAGATATGATTCATGTACAAGTGCACACAAGCAAAAAAATATTTACTAGGTTAAAACAGTTCTGGGATGAATAGCACGGCTTTAATTTCTCCACAAATATGGATACAGTATTCCAATGGAACCTGTGATAAGTTGGAGTTGTGAATAATTGTTAACAACAACAAAAAAAATCTGGAAAATTGCAGGCTTTTCCTTCTTTCGGATTTACGTGTAACGCTCTCCAACAACTTCCTTTCCTCTAGTCTTATCTCCCACCTTCAAAAAAAAAATTGCATTTCTAAGATCTCTGTTTAGTTCTCAATCACTTCATACCTTTTTTTTTTTTATTATTATTTTTATTTCCACAAAGAAATAGGGAAAATGGGAAAAGAAACGTGAGTATCACCATAAAAATTGGAGGAAAATACCCTTAATATGTAAGTTGTCTAAACATGAAATTAGGGATAAAAGGAAGAGGAGCTGCTTGAGATTTTCAGATGTTTAAATGCAAAAATATAAGTAATGATACTTCTTAAACATCAAAGTGTATTGGACCACTTGGGTTTAGGCTTTCTGATGAAAAGATAGATGGCTTTTAGTTACTACTTCATACATAATTTCATGAAATATTTAACTACATGTCCTGATTCAGTTTGGGGCTTTTTCCTCATTTATAAGCAGTAGGGATTTGCATATTTATTTTATTGTCTAGTGTGAAATAGGAAATATGGGCTACATGGTAAGGTGCCTGACCCTCATCAGTCTTTCTGAGGGATGTGGGCAGGAACTAGAACATCATTTACCGATTGTAGCTTCACCATCCTGCGTAGTCCTTGGATTTTGATGAGGAAGTGCAATCAAGTGGTACTGTTATATAGAGTAAATAAGCCTTCTTGGTAATTGGAGCTTTCATTAGCATGCTGCCCCTTTGAGGGTAGCAAGAGCAATTTGGGGTTGTGTTACATTTATTTCATCCTGGTAATTAATTTCTGTGCATGCCTGTAAAGAAGTGACGTTTTTCATCCATGCTGCAAAAGAGGATAAATGGGGGCTGTGCTGAGCTTTGTGTTACTGCAACTGTTCTGGTGTCAGTACCTGGGCTAGCTGGTCCCAAGCTATCCATGGGGCCATCTGTAGCCCCCTGCAATGGAAGTGCTGTCTGCTGAAAGCAAGCAGCAGAACTACTGTGGTGTTGCGATTGCTGTTGCAGGACCATGAATGCTGGAGAAGGACAGGCTGACAGACCAGCGCCAGGGCGTATGTCTCCCTGCTGGGGGTCACAGCTGGGGGAGGAGGGTAGCTTCTTCAAACCCATCTCCCTAGGCAGCCTCTGAGTGGGGTCAGGGCTCCTCCAGTGCCTGTGGGCATCTCCCACCTGAGGAGCCACTGACTGGTGCTTCTGGGAGGATGAAACAGTCTGGCATTGTGGTGGATTCAGGAGGAGGTTGGGCTTTTTTGAATAGGGATCTGAATTTGATAACGAACTTCTCAGTGATTTAAAGCCTGTTCTTTACTGTAATTGAACAAAGTCTCCTTTTAATGTGGCATGAATACATTAAAAAAGTAAGATGGATTGCAGATGTTTTCAGTTGTACTTCAATCTCTAGTAAATACCATTTGTGTAGGGTGAAAGAGTATACAAAAAATGTTGAAAGCCACAAAATATATTTATTAATTGGTTTTAGTGTGGACAACAAATGATAGGACTGCTTACATCCAGCATGAACTCTGACAGCTGAACAGACTATTCTCAAGCAAAAAATTTTTTCTTCAAGGGCTTTAGTCCTGGGGGGAAGGAAACCTCATGACTCTGGGGGGGACCTGGAGTGCTTGTAGAGCTGCCATTGTTTTGCTCTCTTGTAGTGCCGGAGTCTTAACTGAACCGTTCACATCAAGGTTTAATGTTGTCGCTTTCAGTTAAGCAGCTCAGTTGTTTACCATTATGCCTACCTCACCCACTTTTATTTCTGCGCAAACATCATTTAATAATAAAATGGAAAAGTGAGAATTGGAGAGTATTAATCTTCTCTAAACCTGGAAAAGAATCAATAACCAGAGATCTGATAAAGCAAAGTATCGTAAAATATATCAAATGAAAAAAAATAATATCATGGCTTGAAAGGTGTAAGCCACACACCTTCACAGCAGTGGTTTTTAGGAGAACAGAGGGCAGATAATTAATTTTGTCCCAGCAGAGTCTTCTGGCTGAGAATGGTCATAAGGTGCTTCCAAGTCAGGCAATGCTATGGGAATGAGCTGGCTGCTTAGTTTCTATTCATCACTGTCTCAGTGACAAGAGTGCCTTGGGAATTGGATGGCTACATACTTGTTACTAGACCCACAGCTCTTCTGTCAGCCTTCTGGTATAATTTTCAGCTTTGAATTACAAAGTGAACTGAAAGGGATTTTTCAACATGTTTATTATGATGCCAAGTCACTACACCCATAAACTTCAGATTTTCTTCAGTATTACAAAAAAGAGAAGAGAATCGACATTCAATTTTAACACAATTGGGATCTAGTTTGAGGTCATAGAATGATAAATAGTCAAGCTTACTGGGGTCTGTAGCTTTACACGTTCATGATGTGATAACAGCATGCACTCTTCCTTTGTGTGCCTTTGTGTCAGGTATACAAAGGTACACACGCACAGGTGAGCAAGGACCTATGTGTGATTTTTGCTGGCCCAAAAGTATGAAGTCGTATTGGAAAGACTGGCTGTAATTGAATATGCACTTTAAAAACTCTACCTTTTTGAAGTTGTTAGGTATTGAAATTACTGAGACAACTACTAGCTTACAGAGAAATGTTTTAGTTTGCATGTTTTGTCCCCCTTCATAAAAATCATCCATCTCATTCTGTGATGCTGTGGTCACTGAATTTAGGAATTTTAAATCTTAGTACAGTTGATTTTTTGCATTGATTTCTTAAGGAAATAAGGCTTATGCAGTAAAGCTTTCTCCAGTGCCTATCATATTGTCCAATATGTCTATCATATTTTCCTTATTAGTTTTTTTTTTAACCCATTACCTCATTTCAGCGAAGCTTGAAAGAGGAGTAGTAGATCTTCTTCAAGTATTGTGCAAATAGGAAATGAGAGAGACTGTTATTTCACAGCAGTGAAAAAGAAATTACTCAATGACTAAATCCCTGATTATCAAAGTAACCACATAGAGGAATGTATTAAGCAACACGACCCTGGGGAAGGTCATCAGTGAACCAGTCCCCCTACTGTGCCTCAGGTTATCCCATCCAGAAGATGCAAATCTATAATGAATCAATTTCCGTTTGTTTTTGTAAACTTGAAATTAAATTCTACTTGTAATTTGTCAGTGATAACCAAGTAGCTTGTTTTTCCCTTGTGCTATTCTTAGAAGAGAAGGTGAATTGTCAACACTCTACATACGTGTCAGTGGCAGGAGAAATGTTATCAGCTGTAGTATTGTATAAATTCGCTATTTCCTCTATTCAGTTACTTGTGCATATTAGGGGTGGTTTTTTGGTGGATTTCTCCCATCAGTGTTTATTGCTGAAAGAATGTTGTTGCTAAAAATCTATAGGTTTTTTTAAATAAACACATGGTTTTTCCTGGTTGAATAGATACACCGTGTGTGGTGAAAAGTCAAAAAGCAAATAATAGAAGCAAATATTAATTTTATGTCTTTTATTTTTAAGTGTCTTTTTATGAGCCTGAATGCCTACTTAGGACGATCTTGGGTGTGCATTAAACCTGCAGATTGTAACATTATATGTTGGCTGGGCATTGTCCTTGGTTTAGATAAAATTGAATTATTATTGCCATAAAGCTATTTTTGAAGATAGTTTCAAAACATCACAGCCTTCCAGTAGATATTAATAATTTATATTTTCCAGTACAAATAGTTTTATTGACTCTATTCTCCAGGGAGAAAGATGCACTTAAACATCTTTTTACTAATTTTGGCTTCATTTGAGGCCAAGCCTGGAATGAAGTCATGATTTTACTCTTAGGCCGTGGAACAATATTAATTTCATTGGTGGCAATTGAATGTTGGCTCCTGCTGACCAAAATTGTTTTTGTTTATAGGTGCCTGTTTCATACACTCTACCTCAAATGCTAAAGAAAATAATAGGTTTTCTGATATTTTTGAGTTGCTGTTTAGTTTCTACTATTATCTTTAAGCTGCCCAGTAGAAAAAAAAAAGTCACAGATTAACCTTTTCAAGTGTTTGGAGCTACCAAACATCCCAGTGTATCACCAAATTGCTACTAGTAGCTGTGCCAAATATTTATTTGATGGCTTAAAAATGTGGTCAGCCCTGTGAGGGTATTAGAGAAGCAGGTTCAGGATGTTCTTTCCAATTGTAATATTTATTACAAAGATAATAACAAGATATTATGGGAGATTTTTGTGGGTTTGGTGTTTAAAAAGAGAGAAAAGAAAAAGGAAGAAATAAAAACCCCATCATGCCCAAATCTTAAATTGTGAGATGCAAAGAACCAAGCTCATAAGTTTTAAAAGACTTCTTATTGAACTTGGAAGAACACGATCTGACTGTTGTAGTATCAGTGGCTCTACACATTGCCGTGTTCTCCCTCACTGAGAATCTGGAGGCTCCTGGAGCTTGCAGATCTGTGTCACTGCTTGCACAGGCACAGGAGAAAGTATTCCTGCAGCTGTGCCCTTTCTTGGGTGAATGTGCTAAGACAAAGGCAGCGGTTTGGACAAAATAATCCGCCAAGCTGGAATTTTGATACTGAATTGAGAGGAAAGTTGAAACAGTCTCCGTTAGGGAATGCGTTGAGCATGCCTATTGTATAACACTGCAGCAATACTGAAACGCAAATGGCTGCTGGCTGTGCACAGACAGTTCTTTAATATCTGCCAGATTTTGTGCATAGTAAGCTAAGACCGTTTTTTCATGCTACCTACGTGATGAATTCTTATTAACAATATTTGTTAAGGCATATTAAGCATGTACACATAATTCAATATTACCAGTGTGTGGCAAAAGAAAACACGGTTTTGTTAGTAAAGCACCAAAATTGCAGAGCTAAACAATGAATAATTGGCAAATAGCATAATTTTTGCAATCATATGACCCTTTACTGTGTGTTTATTTTGATATCCTGTTTACACTTCAGGGCTGTTGAAGCTAAGAATACTGCAAAAGGTAACTGTACTAGGGCAGCATTCTGCTTCACAAATTAGTTCTTCTGAGAAGCTGGGTGTATCAGTACAACTGATCTGCTTCTGCTGATTGTGCTGGCTTCTTCAAAGTGAGCTGCACTAATGCAAATCCTTAGCTATATGTTCAGATATGTAGCACATTAATAGCTGCTGTATGGTAACACTCAACTTCAAGGACAACCAGATTTTTTTTATTTCTGCTTTGTTTAACTTTTCCTTTAAAACTGGCTTCCAGTGATCATGACAGTGTATGGCTTTGCTGTTTCATTTATATGTCCCATAAACAGTGAAGGAAACTTTAATATTTTGTATTGGAGTCCAACTTCTGTAGGAAGTGATGTTTTTCTACAACTTTTTACTTAAGCCTTTGATCCCGTCTCATCTTTTTTTCTCTCTCTGATTTTACTACTCCCATTGTGCTGTTATTCAGTCCTTACTGTCATTCTCAAAAACTGACTAATTTAGGCAAATTTTCATATGTTCAGGTGCATCAGTGGCATTTGAGAGATGTCTCCACTAAAAAAGTCAAGTCTTTTCCTTAAAGAGTGCTTTTCATGCCACTGTATTTGCAAAATTTCTTTTAGTTATTATTGTTTTTTAAGACAGATAAGCAAGTTTGTCCCTTTTCACATTTTAAATACTTTTGGGAAGTTTAAACATACACAAAGGTACATATGAAACTTGCAAAGGAGATGAGAGAAAATGGGCAAAAGGATAGTAAGAGCAAGCTCTTCATGTTCCCTTTTCCAGAAGAACATATTTAGAGGTCAGAATACTCAGCATAATTGATTCCTGCCAGAGGCAGTGTGAATTTATATCTTTACCCTTGACTTGACTTTTAGCCTATATTTATTTAGCCATTTAAATTGTTGTAGCCATTTCTTTTGACTATCCCCTTGGCAGTCTCATTGTTGACACTTACATTTCACTTCCTCTGTGTTTGAAGTCATAATGGATGGAAATATTTTTGAAAGAAAGCATTCAGGCTACAACTAAATACTGTGTCACTGTAATTCCAAGTGTTAATACTCGCTCAGTTAAAGCAAGCGCTGTGTAGTATAAGGTGTATTTCCGCATGGGGAAGTTCTCTCTAAATATTTAAATTGTAAACTTGACATTATTTTAACTGTGATATGCAAACATAATGCTTTAAAGATGTAATTAAGGGTGTTAATAGAGTCAAGTTGGTTTTAAGGTGGCCAGAAGAAAAGTTAAAGGAATGCCATTGCCTTTTATTGAAAGGGAGAGGAGTCAGTGTTCAGAAAAAGAATTTTGAAAATGAACAGGCCAAGCTATCATTCCCCCAGAGATCCTGTTATTTAATACATCTGCTCTGTTTTTCAAACATTTCCTTTTAAAGTGTTTTAGAAATGATGAGAATCCCATTGTGTTTGAAGACAAGGCACAATTACAGTGCCAGCAGAGCTCATTCACTGTTGCAGAGGTCCAGTAACATACTGTGGGGAGGAGCGTGTGTTCCCTAGCAGCATCGGGATGGCTGTAAAAGACCCTGTCCTTCAATGGCTCTCTTTGAGCTGAGCTGCTTTTTTTGGTTTTTTTTTTTTGTTTTCTGGTAAGGATAGGCTATGGTTATTGAGGACTGCAGGTATTTTACATCTGAGTAAGGTTTCGGATTAATCCCAAAGTCATGTCCCCTTAATGAAATAGCAAACAAGGCAATTAGAGGTTAGATACTCGACGTTTTATCCCCAGCATCTGGTCCGTTCAGTGAGGAACCACAGCTCAGCTGTCTGCTATCGAAACTCCCTGTGCTCCACTGTCACAGCCCAGTGCCCTTTCCTGAAGACAGGCGCATAAACCTTCCCTTTCAAGAACAGAGCATAGGTCGCTCTTCCTCTTAAAACATCTTTCTTGTAAAGATCTGCTGCTCAATGGGTTTCCTGTCATTTAGACAGTACTTCAACAGCAAAGGAACTCACCAGGATGCTGGAAGGCTGAATCTGCTGCTTAGTAATTTCTCCTTCTAAGCTATAGCTTAGCGGAGAGCTAAGTTTAGTCCTCTGTTTAGATGGAGACCATTTCACTGTATAGAAAATAATGCCAAGATTCATAGTCCAAAGAGAGTGTGCACAGGTAGTGTGCCAAGTGCTGTACTGTAATTACCAGCCTTTGGGTACATACTCACTCCTGGGTTTGGGCCCAGCCCATCCTTTCCATACCTTTTCCTTCTCAACATGCCCTGCACTCATACTCCGTTTTCCTTTTGTTCTTAGACACCTTCCATGGAAGAACACCCAAGTTTCAGGCTCCCAGGGAGACCTGGACATGAAGTTATTCAGGCATCTCAAATCTCTGTAACTTCTGGGTATGTGCAGAAGCGGCCTTTATGCCTGGGGAACTTCAAAGTGAGAAAGTAAGACCCTGAAAAAGCTCACATGCCTTTGAAGAAGACAGTTTGGTGACAGATGGGCAGAGCCATCTAGGAAAAGGATTTTGATCTGAGGACCAAAGACAAGGTCATTGGAGTCATTTAAAAGTTATTGGTTTCTCCATGGAAAGTGGCTGTTTCTCAGTCAACAGGTGGTAATCAGCCATTTGTATGCCCCTGTGCCCTTGCAGGGGGCAAACGGAGCAGGTGTAACTGTGGCTGGTGGTGGCCGTACTGTGTTGCATGGCAGTGTGTACCTGTCAAGATTGCACATCACTGCCTTGCTTTTGTTTTCTGGCCCTGGGAAATCTGGCACCAGTTCCCAGTGCAGGCTCAAGATGACCGTATCAGGGACCAGTGCTCCTGGTATGTTGCTGTCAAGAGTTGGATTCCTTCTGATGGGAGCCTATGTCTTGTTTTGGGAATCATTAACTCAGAGTGGGGAAGAATCTGTTTGAACCGTAACTGAGTGCACAAGTCTTTTCGGACCTGCACAGTTTTTTGCCCACTTTCTCTTCCTTGCTCTGTCAGATGAACACTTGGGTTGCCATATTAAAAGTGGAGTAGTGTCAGCAAGAGGCTGTGCTGCTCTGGGGACTTCCCCAGAGGCAGCTGTGAAGGGTTGCACAGCTGTGAGATGGAGAGAGCAGGCAGTAACACGCCGGGTGCTTTCCAGCATCTGCAGCAGTCGACAGACTTTCCTCAGCTTTGAGAGGAGTAACTTGATGCTGCAGTTCCATTTGCATCTCCGTCGCTATTCCCTCCCTGAACACCCTCCCAAGTACACAGCCACTTCCTAATTCTGTACAGGATCAGCAGATGCACTGCACCTTACCTTGTAACAGAATCGCTGTTGGGGATTGAAATGGAAATATCACTATAAAACTGCAAGAAGACCTCAGTGACTTCTCTTCAGCTGTTTCCACATCGCAGGGAGTACCTGTATGTGGGGAGTTCTATCTAATACAGGATGCTGCTAGACACTGGCGTGCTTCTGCTGCTGCTTACTGTCCAAAATATCACAAAGACTGAAACTGCTGTGATTTTGAAGGGTCTGTGGCTGTAGTTTTGGGAGGTGTGTTTCGGTGTGGGTTTTTTCCCCCAATAAAATAATATGAAACTTGTTGCCTCAGGAGAGCAAGTCAAATGAATTTATAGGAGGCTGTGCACTAACGTATAGCAACATTTCAGCCTTATGCGTAGGGGAAATTGACTGCAAGGATGAGGAAGCAGAGCCATGTATCTGCAGTAGCCGTGGCTGGATTTCTTATCCCGTTGCTTTCCGCTGAAGCGTTAAATACTGGCTACTGCTAAAGACAGGATATTAAACTTGGTGCAGTCATGTATGTGCTTCTCAGGGCTTTTGCTTCCTGAGAGGTGAATGAACTCCCTTGTTGTAAAACTTCTGTTCTAGTTCTTATAATTAAATAATACCATTAAAATGTTGTATATCTGTAATTTCTAGTTTTGACTTACAAAGGCAAGTTTAAACCTGCCCATGACTCCCTCCTGCTGTGCTTAGGAGCTGGCACACAATGTAAAATGCTTTGTCAGCAAAGAAAAACAAGTAATTAGAACTAACTTTCTGTTACACTGGGATGAAACCATGAAATTTTTGCCACCTCAATCCCAGCATTTTGTATAGACAGACTTCAGTGTTTGCTGAATTGTGATTTTGAATTAGTCCTAGACACCCTGTAACCTGGTGAGCCCATCAGGGTTTTTTTTTGTTTGGTTGGTTTTGTTGTTTTTTTTTTTTTTTTTTTTGATAGCTCTCAGCTTCATAAACCCACCCTTACTCTGTTCTATCTTCATGTCAGGCTAAAAGTTGGTTGCAAACCTCTTCACACTGTCACATTGCTTTTTCCAGGAAGGAAACTGGTGTTGGAGCTTGAAGAGAGCTATAGGATGCATAGGAGATGTTGAGACTACTTGATACTAAACCTAGTGTGAGTAAAGATTCCAGAGGGTCTGCTGAAGATCAGATCTTACAGGGTCAGAACATAGCAGCTAAGTTGCTGAAACTACCTCTGTGTTAATTAAAAAGATAAAAAAGGTGCAGGCTAAGGACAGTGTTCTCTGGATTCTGATGCCAAGTCGCAGCACTTGTCCACAGTGGCTAAGCTGCCTGCCCTCTGCCAAAACCCGGCTGCCCTCATCCAGCCTGCCTGCTGGCGTGGTTCTGGCACCTGCTTCATCCTGTCTTATCCAGCAGAGTGTGAGGTGGCCTGGGCCAAAACTCTGAAATGTGCTAATTGTTAAACAGTATGGTCAGTACCAGAGTCTCTGCTTTAACCTTGTCTCGCTTACTAGTAGTCGTTTAGCTCAGCATATGTTAGCATCTTGACAGATTCATTTTTTAAAAAACATATAACTATAGAAGTGTTGGCTGGAAAGGAGCTCTGAGTGTTATCTAGTCCAACTTCCTGGATGGAGTGGAACACAGATGGCTTGAAATTAATATGTCCTAAAGGTAGCTGCAGGGATGTAAAAATTGTTTCAGTGAGGAATGCAATTTGGTTTTTTTTCTTGCTTTCAGTGGGATTTGGAAGAATGTGTGGTAAGTCTGTAGCATTAGGTAGTGTATCCTACTTGGTGAGTTGAGCACATCATGAATCCTAGACAAACTTTTTACCAGGATAAATATCAGCACTGCTTGCCTCTGCAATGCTGTGGGTGGCATGATGACAGCTGCGTGTCCCTCTGAGCAAGCTCCAGCTTCCTTGGTCTCTGCTCAGTTAGTTAAGGATACACTTTCTCCTTAATTATATGCCATTTGTGTTGTATTTCTACCTCTGCTGGTAAATTTCTGCTTGAATACTTTGCTTTCTGATCTGCTGCTCAACCTCACGAGTATGTTAGGTGTCTAATTTCTTAATGTAGGAAGGAGAGAGTTTTGGAGGCAATTTGTGTCTCTGACGGGGGAAATTTTGAATTCCAGGCATTTATTTAGCACTAGATTTTTATAAAGTCTTTGTGATTTCATTGTATTTTCTCTCTCCATAATATTGAAATTATCAGGTGGATTTTTTTATAGGACTAATGTTGACACTAATTAGATCACGTAGGTTTGGCAATGGGAACTGCAGTGTTCAGAACGATTTCTTCTTATTTAATTTCATCTCTGATTGTGAACATTTCTTCATCACATGGCAGCCAAGCAAGGGACCAAGTGAGAGTGTTTGAAAAGGAACTCCTCTTTTTTCTGTTGTTCGAAACTGTACAATGTAACCTAGAAATCAGGCAGTCTATTGACATCAGAGTGGGAAAAATACTCACTGAAAGTGATCTGTTACGCATTATTATGGCAAAGTAACCATCTCCATGCACGTCAAGTTATACTCTAACTTTTGATGTTTTCTTTCTTTCCTATGGCTTCCTTGTCTCCTAATTAATTATATCTAATTTTGTACTGAATGGTTATTCAAGTCTGAATGTGGATGTGGTACTTCTAAGTAAAGATTACTTTGTAGACTATGACTGCAGATTCTGTACTTGGACGTTTCAGTGCCTCGTTGCCTCTGTCCCCGTTACAGGTGCATGTGACAGCATTGCAGCGATGAGTGGAATTTTAAAGAGGAAGTTTGAAGAAGTCGATGGCTCCTCACCTTGTTCCTCTGTGCGGGAATCAGATGATGATGTTTCTAGCAGTGAAAGTGCCGACAGTGGTGATAGTGTCAATCCATCCACTTCTAATCATTTTACCCGTAAGTACTAAAGTGGTGTATCTAAGGAATTCTTCCTGTTCCTCGAAATAAAAATAAATTTTATGGCTAGATAAACACGATAGCTTTAAATTTAACAATGATAAAATGGACTCTCTGTGGTGTCCAGTTTGTGACTTGCTCATAAAGACTTAGCAAACTATATAAAGCTGTTTGTCATAGCAAAAATTTCAAATCACTTAGAGGTCCCTACCTGTTTGCTATTTTGATTACGTAGCTGTTTGTAGGTAGCATCCAGAGTTAAGGTATTTCAAAAAAATACTGTAGGGAAGGCGCTTTAGGTAAGTTTGTTTATTTTCTGAAGATAAGTATGCTGCAGCTGACAGCTATCTCCAGTATTGTATTGCTGAGTGTTCTTCTACAAAGAAAATAAGCTTTATTTTATTTGGAATCAAGGAATGTTGTATATGGGACACACTATTGCAATAGTTTCTATTCATATAGGGGAGGGTATTTCTGTACTAGGCAATCGTTTTATGTAGAGGCAAGAATTAGGTTTTAAGTTAGCAAAGCTATATGTGCAGCATATATATATCTCTAGGAAAAATGAATTTACGATTTATGTTTATAGTTTATGATATTTGCTTTAGGTGGTTATACTGTTTTAATGATGAACTGCATGTTTTAAAAAACAGGGGTTTGCCTCTTTCAACTCTGTTGTGTATAGATCTCCCCAATGGAGTCAGGGGCTACAAGGCTGCTTTCTTAAGACTGTATGCCAAGAAATAGGTGAGACTCCTCATCACTTCCCAAACACAATGTGTTCCTTACAACTATCTGGTTTAGATTGTGCGTGTTTGTAGCATGTGATAGGAATATTCTTGTAACTGATTTGTCTACCAAATGCTGCTGTGCAGTTTGAGCTGGGGTTTGGATGTGAGGGTCCGAATCCTCTTTGCTCTGGTGTGCAACACCCCTCTGCAAAGGGTCACACAGGCACAACTTTTCAAATGTGTTTACATGTAACAGTCTTGATGTGGTATATTTAAGATGCAGTACTAGTAGGGGACCTGTTTTACTGAAATGCCACAAAGGAGTAAGTGACCCAGTAAATCTCTTTGGTAGTATTAAGAAATAGCTTGGTGAAAATATTATCTGCAGGCTAATCTTTTAACTTTTGCATCTGTTTAAGGACTTAGCTGATTATTCATCACAGACTGAAAGCAGTCGTTTTACATCTGTCATTGCCACCTGCATAGGAGATGGCAATTTTGTTGTGACTACACAGGTAATACAAAGAAGACTTGTGTTTCAGGGGTGAAACCTGGAAGTTGTAACCTGGAAGTTGAAACCTGGAAGTTGTTGTTATGTAACAATAAGCTTTGATTGTACTGACACAATAAGTAATTTCGTTTTTTAATAAAATTTGTAAGGGAAACTATAGCATTTCAGTGTTATGTTTAATGATCTGTGTAACCGAGATGTTTGTGGCCAGAGTAATAAATGTTTATCTTTGTGTGCACTCACACACACACATGTAGGTGGAACTTGTACACATTACATTTTTCTTAGATTCATATATGTCAGTCAGTGATATGGAAATAGAAAGAGTCAATTGTTTGCATGTGCATTGATACTACTTTTAAAAAAGTATTATCTTTAATATGCTTTAAGTCTTTAGTATATAGCAGCCTAAATTCCAAGAAATCAGAATGATCCCAGTATTAGATAAGGCTGCTTTGGGAAGAAAATAACTGAACAGGTATCCTTGGTGCTGCATCTGAATAGGCAAATCTCCAGGTCGTCGAGGCCAGGACTTTTGGAGACTGGTTTCTGTGCCACTGGAATGTGGCATCTTTCACTGTTTGCCATGCTGCTTTGCTCTTACTGTAATGCAGCATGCTTGCAGGAGCTTGATAAAGGTGATCAATTTTTGTTGGTAAGAAAATAGAGGATGTTGATGCTCAGATGAATTACAGAATGCGAAGGTGATTTTATTCCTACCTAATTACTTGCATCTTGCATCCAGGCTCTTTTCTGGTATGCATCATAATTTTGTAACTTTACCAAGGACACTCCATATCACATCTGATAGGGAATTCAGATTTTATTAATTAATTGTTAAAATGCTGCATGTGAGATTTTACCCCTTCATCTTCTTTCTTAGTATTAAAGCGTATCAGTTACTTACATGTTCACACAATCAACATTTAGCTGTTGAGCAGTGTTAGAAAGATGACTTAGCTGGCCTTAGGCACATCTGCTGTGTATAAGAGCAACTGCAGTAAAAAGGCAAGTCTTGGTGATGGTGTATGGCGGTGAAAGTTAATGTGTGTTTGCAATAAAAATTAATCATGTTTATATTTAAAAGAAATGAAAAGGAGTAAAGATACCTCACAAATGCTGAAAGAGGTTTCAAATTGATAACTGACTACCTCTAGAAAAAACAGGGTTTTCGTTAAGATTGGATTTATATCTTTTTTTATTCTTCTCACATTTTTTTGAGTCTTCTTGTGCTTTGTTTCTGGAAAGAATGTTTTAATTTGACAGTTGGTGAAATGTTGAAACACAGGGGTTTTTCGTTTTGGTTTGTATCAGTTGGTTGACGTCAGTTGTGTTTGTGATGTTGGATGCACTTCTCTTTGTATGTTCTTAGTTATTAATTTTTTTTAAACTTCTACATTTTTAAAACAATATTATATGAAAAAGCATGGTTTGAGTTCTAGGAAGTAATAAAATTAACTAATCTTACTGGGGTACTTGGTCCTGTCTTGTTAAAGCAGAATATGTGGAAATTGTTGATGTTAGTATCTCAAGAGTACAGCTATCCTACAGAGATACCAAGTGATGTTCACTGCATGCAGATGTGTAGTAGAATAATGAAACTGTTAACAGTGTGCATTGAAAGGTGTTTTATTTGTACTTTAAACACACTCGTCTCCCAAAACATAAGGGCTTTCCTACGTTGAATATTTTGAATCTGTACTTTTAAGGACATATAGCATGGTAGAGCTCTGTGAGACTTTTTCAGTAAACAGACTGGAAAGAGCCAGTGCAGAAGAAAGGCTGGCCAGATTTCTTTGCCTTTGTTACATGCCTGAGTACCTTCTTGATGGAGGTTATCTTTCTAAGCCATTTCCTGGCATTTTGTACCATTTTCTTTCTGTTTTGTGGTACACCATGGGATCGTGTGTACTGTCTTCATTACAGACCATTTTCATATAAATTAATCTGAAATTCAGTACAAACTCTTTTGCTGACTGGAAATGTGCAGGTTCTGGGTGACCTGTAGTCAGCACCAAGATCTGTATGTTAATTCTTTAACTGAGCTTTTAAAAAACCCTAACATGTCCTCTAAGTCTTATTTTCCTTTCTAATTGACCCGACAAAGAGATAATTCTTTTAATCACTTGTAGCTACAACTCTTTCAGTGCTTCAGCAAGCAGGCAGTTTATGTATAAATCTGTTCAGAATAGCTAATGCATCTCAGTTATTTACACAACCCTTCAAACAATATGTATCGGGTCAGATAAACAAGAACCTTTCAGCTGTCCTGCTCCATTACCCTTAAGGTCAGTTTAACCTGCCAGCTAAATGAGGCACACAGCTGCTGTGGATCATTCAGGTGATCAGAACAACCAGAAGATAGCTTTCATCTCAGCAATTAACCCTGTGGTGTAATGGCAGAAAACACATGACTGAGATGTCTCTGAGTGCTCTCCATTGTGACTGCTGCAAAGAGATAATTACACTTTCTTTAACAATATATCTGTTTCAATAAATAAAGACATCAACAACAATAACAAAAAATCCCTAACCTAAGTTACAGGCATTATTTTTCTGAGTCAGGAATTGAAATTAGAGTCCATAAAGCATAGACAACTGTTACCAGATTCACAATCAAAATTAAAAAAAAAAAAAAAGAAAAAAAAGTAGTATTTTCTTGGCCAGGTATGTTTGCATATACATCTACCTATTTTTAAATCTCTTATCAAATGGTGATGGAGTGCCTTCATTACCTCTGGCAGATATAATCCCTACCATCTTTTTTACTTAATTTTCTCAGTCATTTGAAATCATTTCAGTTTGATTCAGCAGGCCGTTAGTCACACGGCATATTTACATTAATGGATGCCAAAGCATATTGCTAACCAGTCCATATGCCTGTCCCATTTCACAGCCCCTCCTTCATGTCAGAAAGAGGGGGGTTCGTCTTTAAGTAGCAGTGCAAACATGCATGTACAGTGTTAGTCAGGACTAAAAATATTTTTTCCTTTTTGTTTAGAGATGCATGGAATACAGGGTGGGAGCACACTGAATGCCACTTCAGCTCCATTAATTTGCCTTGTTGAGCTAGGGCACCTGCTGCTGTGTTTCAGCAGCTCCATAGCACGCTGTCTTTGGAATTGCTGTTCAGGATGTGAGTACAATGCCCTGACACTTCCTGTGGTTGCATCTGCTGAGGGATGCAGGGTTCCACTCTCCATCTCAGGTGTGGTAGATTCTTCCTGCCTTGTAGAGGTAGCTGCCCCTAAATGCTTAATCTATTTTTCTGATAAAGAAAAGTATCCAAATTTAAGTCGCAAAATTGCATGCAATTGAAAGACCTGGGAAGACCTCATCAAGTTCTGTCTTTTGCACTGTGGTGCTGGTAAAAATTCCCCATACGATAGTAGTCACAGATGCATCTCATAAGAAGACATACTTTGAGGAGCTACTGATTTCCTCTGCCATTGCAACTGTAGTGTAGCTGAAACTTTCAGAGTAGACTTTTTTACAGGGAGTTCTCTTCTTCACCTGTAGAGGCAGCTAAAATCTACAGCACCAGCTCATCTGACAAGGTGATCAACAGGAGGTAGAACCATCACGCAGTCTAGTTGATAGCCTCCATCAATTATCTGTATCTTGCCATAAACATCATTGCTGTCATTAGCAAGGTGATCCTTCAGCCAGTCGTTATCAAAGGTCCTGTTATTGTGCTAATTAAAGTTTAAGAGTTTGGGATGCCTTAGGATCATTGTGGCTGGTTACTCGCCAGGGTTCTGAGAAAATCCTTCAGTCTCTAAATGGTCTCTCTGTCTTTCGATTTTACCATTAAAGATAACAAGGAATTTGAAAGTACAAATACATCCCCACTGCACTTCTTTTCATAGGCCTTTAAAAGGACTTTTGAATATTCTAGAGTCACTGACATACTGAGTGTGCCTCTTCTCAGTGGCCATGCAGAACTTGGAATAAGGTATCAAATCTTATGAAATCCTTAGGAAGGTCTTGCTTCTCTTAAATTATTTTTATGTGAAAGATAAAGTTTTATTTGGTGTGAGAGCATAGCACAAGGCATTACCCTGAGCCTTGAGCTTAAACTGGATGTTTAATTGCTGCTTAATGATAGAAATCTAAATGAGTTAAAGAGGCTATGCTGTCTTAGAAGGTGTAGCTAAATGCAGGCATTATTCATGGCATCTTGCAATTATTTATATCACCTGCAACCACGCTTGGAATTTTGTTGTTAATGAGAATACATTTTTGTAATTACTTGTTGACTTGCATTATGTAATGCAAACAGGTTGAGAGATTCTTGGTTTTGATTTTAAAATTAAATCTTTTGGGTAGTAGAGAGTGATAAATTCTCCCCACAGCCTCGTTTCCTCCAGGCTAAACATGCCCAGTTCCCTCACCCTTTCCTTGTAAGGCTTGTTCTCCAGACCCTTCACCAGGCTTGTTGCCCTTCCCTGGACATGCTCCAGCACCTCAATGTCATTCTTGTAGAGAGGGGCCCAAAACTGTACACAGTACTCAAGGTGTGACCTCACCAGTGCCAAGTGCAGGGGGACAATCACCTCCTGAGTCCTACTCACCATGCTGTCCTGATAGGCCAGGATGCTGTTGGCTTTCTTGGATACCTGTGCACACTGCTGGCTCATGTTCAGCTGGCTGTTGACCAACACCCCCAGGTCCTTTTCTGCCAGGCAGCTCTCCATCCATTCTTGCCCAAGCCTGTAGTGCTATATGGGGGTTGCTGAGACCCAAGTGCAGGACCCAGCACTTGGCCTTGTTGAACCTCATCCCATTGGTCTTGGCCCATTGATCCAGTCTGTCCAGATCCCTCAGCAAAGCCTCTCTACCTTCAGGCAGGTCAACATTCACATGCAACTTGGTGTCATCTGCAAATGTACTGAGGGTGCACCCGATCCCTTCATCCAGATCATTGATAAACATATTAAACAGAACTGGCCCCAATACTGGGCCCTGGGGAATACTGCTTGTCACTGGCCACCAGCTGGATTTAACTCCGTTCACCACCATGCTCTGGGCTCGGCCCTCCAGCCAGTTTTTCACCCAGTGGAGGGTACTCCCATCCCAGCAGCCGGTTTCTCCACGAGAATGCAGTGGGAACTGTGTCAAAGATGTTTAACTAAAATCCAGGTAAACAACATCCACAGCCTTTCCCTCACCACCCAGCAGGTCACTTTGTCACAGAGGCAGATCAGATCTGTCAAGCAGGTTTGTCTTAGCTCAGACACTTATACAGGCTGACAGGAGCTTGCCTGCTGTCTTTATTCTGTTGTAGAGTAAGTTTTTAAAAAGAGTAAAGAGTTAGGAGGCAGACTCCTACTGGTTTTTAGAAGTATTTGTGCAACTAACTCTATATTTTTGACATTTGCTTCTATAAATATAAATCAGTGCATTTCATATACCATACAGAGGGACAGGTTTTGCCTTCCATGATATTTTTGTTGGCTTAGGTAGCATATAAACAAATTTTCTTTGTTGAATATGTTCATGAGAGATATGCAAAACATGCAAATGCAAAGTCATGGAGGGCTAGCTGGGTAGTTGTTTTTGTATCAAAAGACTGTTCACAGAAATCAGACAGAAGATGTGCCAAAGGATTACTTGTAGTGTCTTAGGAGAGTTCAGCAAATACAGTTGGTGTGCATGGGTGTTCCTGTAAGGATCCATGGTAGCGGCTTTCCTCCTCACGCTGGTTGAAGCTGGGGCCAAGGTCTGAAATAATCATCTGCAAAAGAGCAGCTGGCATTTAGAGTAAATGGGGAGGCAGAGAACAGGTCAGCATCTTCTCCCTGCAGGCTGATTATGTTTGCAGAATGGAGGAACTGGACTATTATGATGGATGTCACAGAAAATTGTTCTGGAGATAGAACTGAGGAAGTAAAATAAAAGTTTTAACTGAAATTTTAACAGTAAAATTCCATCTTTAAGTATGCATCCCAAGAACTTAACATTTCTGTGAGATTTTAGACAAAACTCTGACAGTGTCAAACTTGTCTGTGAGCTGTATTTTTTTTTCAAAAACCTTTTCAAATATGACATAAATAAATGTAGCATTAGGTAGGCATTCCCATCAAGCCCCTCCTGTGAGGTGAATTCAGCTTGGCTTTTCTCGAGAGGAAGGAAGGTGCCAGAAGACAGAGCGGTGAAATGCTGTTGGGGTACCTGTTGCTGTTCCTCAGCATTGTCTCTGTCTTGTCTAATTTCCATTGCTCAATTTACGCCTGTCTTGATATGCAGTTCCTTTCAAGACTTCCAGGTTCAAATCTATTTCAGAAAATGCCTGCTTGCCCTGAAGCCCTCCTGTTTCTTTAGGAAGGTGTATTGCATGTCGCAGCATTTCCTCTTAATGTGGATTTCCAGAATGTACGAAAAGGGTTTCAGCATTAAGGGTTTAACATTTGTAAATGTAGTGTATGAAGACTCTTAGAAAGGACTCCTCTTTTAGGAGGCAGTGGGACAGAAGGAGAGGCAGGAGACAGAGGTAGAAGCAGTTTCTGGAATATGTCCTTTTCCCAAGTTTTTGTTTTCTGTGAAGATTGCGAAACGAACTGGCTTTTATAAGCAATGCTCTTGCCTGGATTGCTATGATGGATTAGGCTTTGCTGTTCTGTGGTGTTAAACTCGATGGAACACTGTGTGGGAAAGTCACGGAGCAGGTGGACAATGGTGTTAATCTTTCTTGCCACAGCAGTTTATATGGCACTAAGAGTATGTAAAAAGCAGACAAATGGGTAGTAGAGTATAAGAAAACCAGCATTTCCTCTGGTCTAAAATAGAGCTTTAATCCAAAAGGCTGCTTCATACATGTTTTTCGATATCTTCATGTGCCGAAGATATTTCTGTGCTGGTGACAATAAATTGCTTTGCCCTCATTGATGCAAGAGTCCTAGTAATCTGCCGGCTAGCCATATGGTTCAAAATTATTTTAGTGTCTCTTTGACATCAGGCGAATAGCTGAGACAGCAGAATAAAGTGCTTATGTCTTGGAGTTCAGCCAGAACTGAGATTATTTCTGATTCGTAATCAAAGAACTAACAGTTTTGTCAGTAAAAAACGTTTGAAAAGCATGATGGGCTTAAAATGTCATTCATAACCAAACTTTGCAAAATCCGAAAGCAGACTTTGCGTTTTATAGATGAGTACAGCCACAGTGGGATCTCTTCCCATGTGGGAGAGGGGGGTTGGACACTGTTTTGGCCACTAAACATGCAGAAGGAAATGCTCTGACTTTCACAGGTTTCACATAGCGGTAGCTCCACTGCCCGGAGAGCAAAGCGAGGATGTTCGAAGGTGAATGAAAGGTGCAGCTGCGTAGTGCGTTACATGCATGTGGGAGCAATTCAGGAAAACGGGTCTGCCAGCACATTAGCTGCTTGCTTATTTCATCAGCTCTAATTTATTCAGATACAAATGAGGCTTGGACGATCCTCCTAAGGATACACTGGGCTGCTAGTGCAAATATTGATTTTCCCCTTTGGAAAATTACTTTTCTTGGGATTTGGGAGTTGGATGGGCCCATGATGACATCTGTTAGCAAGACACAAGAAATATGTTATGAATGAATAGGATAAAACCTGAATTTTTTAAACGCGGAAAGAGTTTTTCACACATTGACAAACAAATAAGTAATGGTTATTCTCAGGGAAGTGAGCAGACAACACAGTCAGAGGTGGAGAAGGAAGGGATACCAGAAGCAGCGTCAGAATTTCATACCAGCTGTGGGAGAAGGCAGTGGCTGGGGATGTTGGGTGCAGGTGGCACCCTTCAGTGTCTTCCCCTTATGCCTCTCTGGGCTGGGAACTTCCTAGCTTGGTTGGTCCTGGTGGTTGGAAGGAGGAGCAGATAAACGGTTTACCCCCATGTGCAGAGGTCAGTGGGAATCCCCTCTGCTTCTAGCTTCCCACTTCATGCTTTGAAAATACCTTGCTGTGTCAGAGGGTGAGATAATTTCAGAAGTTAGAGGGCTACTGACATAATTTTGAATGACCTGTAGGAAATGAGCTAGTAATAAAATTATTTGGACTCCCAAAAATAAATAAAATGAAAAAGATATTTTATTTGCAATACAGAAGGTAAGTGCAAAAAAAAATATTACGAGCCCGTTAGTAGGAATAAGGTAATGGCAACCATTATTTGAAACTGACTTTGCAGCAGGAGTTGGTAGCTTCTTCCATATAAATGCAACACTAAGAAGACGCTCTATAACCATGGTGTTCTAGTTACATTAAAATATATTCTGAAAATATTGACACGGATTCGTTACAAATCTGTGTATTGCTACCTCTGTCTGGTCACACATTTCTCCAGGCATATGTTTATGTTTTTCTGCCATATAAATTGCTTCATTCTTTTATTAACTGTTGAGGAACAAAGGCCCTTCTTTGTTCTCTAGCTGCACCTTGAATGGCTCTCATTTTTCGTACCTTCTTCATTGAGTAGTCTTCTTCCAAACCCAGAAAGTACTTTCTCACTTGTTATGTTTCTTTGGTGGCAGAATTCCAGCACAGATCAATGCTTTGTACAACTTGCTTTAGCCAGGATGAATCTGACGGGATTTTTATTATCAAAGCGCTATTTGTAATATTTGCCCGTCTCCCATTAATCATCATTGTAACGGAGATTTATGCAACGTAGTAGCCGGAGTGAGAAAGAACAGCAGCCATGGAAGCTATTTTACACAACAGATTTATTTTTTTAAGGCTGTTGTTATTTTCGTGATAGCTGTATTTTTTTTACATTGCTACTTGCTTCAGTTTTGACTTCAAAGTTATGTTTTTTTAGAGTATAATTGAAAAATGAATTAGTGGGGCCTCCTGCTTTATGCAGACATACGGGATGCAGCGTGTCTGGAAAAACACATTAAATGCACTTGATGAAGTACCTGTAAGCTTTAAAAAAAATATCTGAGGAACACAGTCTTTCTGTTATACCATCTTGTATGCCATTACTGTTAGCCACTGGGTGATAAAAGTTGTGCTTTTTGTTTTGATAGATAAAATCTTACCATTTTAATAATCACGATGGTAATAAAAGTTTTAACTTAGTGTCCCATTGTAGGAGGTAGCCCTCACTGTAATTTATTATTTACCACCTATAGGAACAACCATAATTATGTTTCTGTGTTTATTCTGTTTTTAGTATTTTGACAGTTGCTCTTCTGTGCATAAAGAGGTTTGTTATGAGGAAGAAAGGTTAATAAGCGAGAAAAAGATGAATAACCACATCATACTGTGTATGTGTGTGGGCTCATGATGAACAAAGATAGCAGAAGGGCAGGCCCAAAAAGCAGGTTTGTTCCCAGGCTTTGTTACCCTTGCTGGAATTAAATAATTGTTTGCTGTTAAAACTCTTCCTTTAATTCTGTTGGCATCACCTTTAATAATTGTATTTCTAGGCAGTTGCCACTTTTGCCGTAAATGGTGTGTGGTGCCGATGGTGTGTGCTGGGGCTGTTAGCTGGGGTCAAACACTGCAGGGATGGGGCTGTTCTGTGGGCAGATGCAGCCCTGCCTCTGCAGCAGCTGCTTCTGCGAGGCGAGGAGCCGGTAGACCTATGGGACCTGCCGTGACTCCACGAGGAGACAGGCCAGTTGCAAGCGGGTTTCTGCTCTGCTAAACCCAGAAACTGAGCCACTTGAATGTCAGATGCCAAAAATCAGCATTTCAGCAGTTTATATTATTTCAGATGAGGGATTCCAACAGTGCTGTCTGAAGATGTCTGTGTCTGAAGACCTTGTTCAGATTTAGTGAGCTTACCTGAGAGAGAGTTCTGTAGCAATAATTATATTCTTAATAGTGTCATCCTTCCCTCTGAGAATTGATACATTTTATGCATTACAGTAGTTATGTATCTGTCAAAAATATTTACTTCCATAAGATCTTGAAATGTGGAACTAAAAATTGTATTTATTGTTTAAATGCATGAGAATGGGATATTTTTTCCCTCCATGGAATATATCAGACTTGTATATAAATGTGGTAAAAATTGTGTGTGATCCATAGGAGAGTTTTGGGTGATGATAAATATTCCTATTCCCTCTGACATCCTCACTCACTATGAATTGCTAGATCCGAGATGGTGGTGGTCATTTTCAAAAAATAACCTTGTAGTTCCCATTGACGGTGTGTGTCCAGCAGCTGCTAAACCCCCACATCTTGCACAGAGACTCTGCCTGGGGCCAATATCGCCCTTCTTGTGCAGAACACATGATAGTAGCATCTGCTGCCATTGCTTGTTACGCAAGCAGATGGCACGTAAATACTTTTTTGAGAGTGGCCAAGCAAGGAAGACATTACTAGAGCTTTTCTGGAAAACTATGGTGTTTACACTCTCTGTGGATAAATTTTTAGGTGATGAGTTTTTGCTTCCCTGCAAAACTTCCAAAACTTACTCCAAAGAGGCACGCAAGCCTGGTGCTGTTTCCCTCATTCTGAAAGGAGCTTACTGGTTTGTTTGGGCATATGTTCGTGGTTTCTGACATTCATGCTTTCCAATATATCAGGAAATATACATTTTGCATGTCCTTCTGCTCTAACCTGAGCTAAGCAATGTCCTTAGCAGTAATTAGAGCTGATGTGAACATTCTACTTAAGGTACAGTGCATGCAAAATAACGTATGCCCCTGACCCTTGATAAGAGGACCTGAGAATCTGAGTTCTGGTTGGCTTGAAGCAAAAGGACTGAATGAATTATAGAGCACTTTGTCCCTGATAATGGAAAATGTTCAACATTTCCATTCAGTATCTAATAATAATTTTTTTCAGGTCACACTTAGGTAGCTCTTTGCTCAGAGATTTTAGGAGATATAATAGAGCAAGAACATAGTGCCTGTGCTGTGCCAACTGTACTTCCTTTGGCGACCTTGGTTACGGAGGTGGTCACAATTCTCCAGTCCCCTCACTGCTATCTCTAACCAGTGCTTTTTGGTAATCAAATCAAATCCTGTAAACTTTGCGGTTCCTGCTTGACCTGTTCTTGTAAACAACATTCTCATAAATATGAATATATTCTGACTACTTCCCAGGAGCAGCATTGAAGAAATGATGATACATTTACTCACAGAGCCTTAGTTCTTCCCTTTAATGAGCTCTCGGATGAGTCAGAAGCAAACCCTGGGTTTGAAAGATAGGGTGTATTTCAGAAAAGCAATCACAATTTCAGGGCTCTGAATGCTTGTTTACTTTTACAGATTATCATATAATCTGACTAAGAACTATAGTGTTAATAAATAAAACCATGAACTTTAATGACAGTTACAAGAAATGCATGTCACCTCTCACGCTGTCTTCCAAACAGTTGAGTAGTGATGGCTTTATAGTGCTGGTGGTGTTGAAATTACAGTATGCCAGCATTTTCTTCAAGTTCAGCTTACTTCTATTTTAACACAGGTTTTGTCAGTGATATATTAAAAAAACCCAAACAACTTTGATGGTATGGAATTGATAATTTAATTCCTAAAAGCGATAAGAACTATAAAAAAGTCAAAGAAATGCAATAATGTTTTTTTTAAGACAGCTTAGGACAACTCCAGAGAGACTGTTGACCAAACGTTTAAGCACAATTGTACAGCGATGTATGAAATTCATGCTTTAAATTTTGACAGGACACACATGGGCACCCCCATCCCTCCTCAGAAGTCCACCTAGT
The DNA here is from genome assembly GCA_013398155.1 of Pedionomus torquatus. Lineage (NCBI taxonomy): Eukaryota > Metazoa > Chordata > Aves > Charadriiformes > Pedionomidae > Pedionomus > Pedionomus torquatus. Next base: position 32,728 of record VZRU01006935.1, on the reverse strand, counting down.
GGAAAAGCTCTTTCATGTAATCTAGTTTTTATTGTAGATTACTCTTTTTTTTTCAGCTGGAAGTAATGAGATTGCAGAGTCTTCTGCCTACCTTCATTTAACTATTAATATTAGTGTGTATTGTGTGAATACAAGTTGATTTCTTAATGTATAGAAAGTAGCATGAAAGTATTATCCATGAAGAGATGGACAGACTGGAAGCACTTTCATTGCAACGTTTGGTATTCCTGTCAGTAAGCAACCATGTCAGGAGTTCCATAGCTAAGGTCTAAAACAAATTACTATAAACATAGACCTTACGTGGTGGATCCTCAAGTTTACAGGTGAAGATTCAAAGGCATTTGCTAACTTGTGCAATTTATGAGCACAATTACCTTCTATTTTCTCATGCTGCATATATATATATTTTTTTTTTCTCGTGCAGTACATATATGTATTTTTAAGATTAACCACCTGTCATTTCTTTCCTTTAATATTTTACTAAAGCTTTATCTCTCATTCCATTCGTGGCTGGTTCTTTTACTTGGTAAAAAAGCTACTTGCCCTTCAGTAGCTGTCAATATTTCTTCCAAAACAGAGGCAGTTGAGATCTGAATAACATCAATACTATTGTATCAGAAAATGGATACATCCCATAATGGCTTAGCTTCAGCAGAATCCTTCAGCAGAAGCAGGATTTTTTTAATATGCATTTTCATGTTTGTAAGAGCGTACAGGCAGTGAAGGCTCTGACTCAGAGTATTTGCTTTCATACTAAATTGAATGAGAATGTCACAATATCAAAATTACCCTGTCTTCCAAACTCTAAAAAATATTAAAGATGGTTTTGTTTTAAATCTGTGGCATATAAGAAAAAGAACAGTACATTAAGATAATATTTAATATAATGCAAAATTGACACACCCCTATCAACTAGTCTCATCTAACAAAATAACTTTCTCCCCCTACTAAGCTTCGTCTAAATATTTTTGATAGGTTCTGTTGAGATGAGACTCGCTTAAACTGGGATATAAGTTTAAACATGCCTAATGTGACAGAATTTGATTCCTCTGTGTTCATCCTACACAATTTTTGAAACATCCTTCACTCAGAGCATGTAAGTGATTATAGGACCTGAGCTTACTTATCTGGTTTATCTAATATCTGCAGCATATCTGAAGAAGTGCATGTTATTTATATAATAAACTATGCTTTTAGCTGCTTAACAGTTTTTAAGGCAAAAATAATACTGTTTCAATGTTTTACTGAACCCCAGATAGTTTTATGATCCTCATCAGTAGGGCATACTGTTTGTAATTCTGTTACAGGACTATATTTTCTAACACAGAAATCATCTAACATAGAATCGTCCAGGCTGGAAGGGACCTCCAAAGGTCATCTAGTCTGACCTCCCCGCAGTTGCAGGGACACCCCCAACTAGACCAGGTTGCCTGGGGCATCATTGAGCCCCACCTTGAATATCTCCAGGGAAGGGGCCTCAGCCACCTCCCTGGGCACCCTGGTCCAGTGTTCCACCAATGTACTGGGTTTTCGTACAGTAGGTAGATTTTGCTGTTTCTTGGACTGAATTACTTCATGTAAAAATTTGGGGTTTTTACATTTGTGGTGATTCGCATTTCACTACATAATATTAGAGAATAAATATGTTTTAGACGTGACAATAAACCAGACCTGTTATGAAACCAAGGCTGAAGCCCAGACACTTCCAGTCTTTAGAGAGGGTGCAGTTTGAGATGAGCAGCGTACATCTTGGTGCTCTTACTGCTTTTGTAGAATGGCTCTAAGTCTTTCAAGAGTTGTCAGGCACCTGCTAAATCCTTTTACTGCCTGAATTGTGGCAGTTGGATCTTTCATTCACACCTGCCAATTGTCACCTGTAAACTGCAAGGCAGCGACATACCGTCTACATTCTCAACATCCTTTTGCCATGTCGCAATAAGCCAAATAAATCAGGGTGCTCATCTTAAAAATCAAGGATGGTCTCTTATCTTTCTCTAACATTTATGGCTCTTTTTGTTTTCCTCTAAAAGCTCACTACTGTTAGCGGTGAGAAATGGTAGCTCAGTATTGTCGGCAGGAGTAGAAAGTTTGTAGATAAAATAACAATATTTAACTCTTCGAATTTGGCATTGGTTTTTAAAAAGTCCATTTTATATGATACTGTATAAGAAAAACTGGGCTCAAGTGCGAGCGGGATCAGAAAAGAATTACAAAAGATTAGATTTAATTTTTTGTACAAATTCTACACATCAGAATGTATGTATACACACGTGTGTGTTAAGTGGGTGGCAACAGAAAGGATGATGCTCAAGAAAAAGGAAGTTGGTCTGGCTGTTAATCAGCATTACTCCTGTATTCTGTGCTGATGATGGTGTGAATTTCTGAGACAGTCTGAAACACTGCATATACTGTCTTTATAGAGATAGGAATCTTTCCTGCCAGTGTGATCCAATGCTTTAAAGCTGTGATGACAGATCTGGAGCTAAGCCTTGCTGACAGAGTAGTAACAGTGTATATAGACCTGTGAGAGACCAGGTCTGCCATTCTCCTTGCTGCTGTCATACGCAACATTTTTGTTTGCAGGGTTTTGAAGAAGGGCAAGTTGGTGAATCACAGTCTCTGAGGTGCTGCTGTGATAGAGGTTCCTTTTGCTGGGATTTATTTGCTTCCTTGGTAAAAGGATAAAATATTTCTATAACGCTGTGGCAAAACACAACTGTCCTGGCCAAGAATTTCTGTTCTAAAGTAGACAATACTGTTCATGATTGTAGCAGTTTGCAACGGCTCCTTTGCGTATGCGGTATATATTTCTGATGTTATCTTCTCATTTAGACTGCACAGCCTGGAACTTTACTGTGTACATAGTCAGGGATTGGGAAGGTAAATGGAACTGCACAAGTGGCAAATTTGCTGTATGACTGCACGTTATCATTCATACTGTAATCTGCATCTCTTCCAGCTTCTTCAATCCTGAAGAGGGAGAAGCGGAAGAGAACAAAAAATGTCCATTTTAACTGTGTTACTGTGTATTACTTCACGCGAAGGCAAGGCTTCACCAGTGTTCCCAGCCAAGGGGGAAGCACGCTGGGAATGTCTACTCGCCACAACAGCGTGCGCCAATACACGCTTGGAGAGTTTGCGATGGAACAGGAGAGACTTCACCGGGAGATGTTAAGAGAGCATCTAAGGGAGGAGAAACTCAACTCTCTAAAACTAAAGGTAAAAATTGTTCAAGACTTTGATCCGTGCCTTACTTATTTAAAAGAGCAGTGTCAGAGCTATCCGTGCCCAATGCGCATGTCTTAAACGTTTCTTGCTATCAGCTTTTTCTTTTCTCTCAACTCCATTTTCAATCAAAACAATGGCAATTTTTAAACAAAAATTATTTTACTGAAGGAATTTTTGTTCAATATTACTGAGTGCTGGTGAAGCTTTTATTAATGTGCACTTCAAAGTGCTTTACAGGGAGGTTGTTGTTTACTCTGTGTTTTCTACAGAGAGGAAAGCAAAGGCAGAGGGTGGTGTAAGTTGGCGGTGGACAGGGTGCCACCAGAAGTCTGGAAGTGCCAGGAGGAGAATGAGCCCTTGCACAGTGCCCTCTTAGACAAGGGAGCGGTAACATTGTAAATACAGAAAGTGAAACAACTTATTTTCTTGGCCAACTTGAGCAGATTTGGCAAAAAGTATGAAACAGTAATACTAAAAATGTTTTCTTTCTTCAGTGTACCCATTTATACAATTATAATTCACGATTTAATAATACAATTTAATAATTCACTAAAGGATGTCTGTGTTAAAGAAGAAATCTGTCAGACAAATTAACCAGCTCTATCTGGTTAGCTAGTCAGAACAAATCTTGGCTACAGTTTCGAAGCTGTCTTTTTAGATATAGCACAGGAGGGGAATGAAACTGTGAAGTTGAGTAGAGGAGAAGAGAGAAGAGGGTTTTGTTCTTGGAAGTGTCCCTTCTGCCTCCTTAAAACTGGTGGCAAAACTTCAGGTTTTGTTGTGGTTTTTAGTGGATGAAAGACTTCCTCTGTAATGGCTGTTATATGTCTTTTGGGCTCTTTTTCAGATGAATTCTCTAAGTAAAAGTGCACAATATTTAGAATTGTAAGTGAACTACCATGCTCCATAACACCTTCTTTTGTGGTATTGTATCTCCATTCCAGATACTACTACAGTTGTCAGGAGCAAACTGGCACCCTATAAGTAAAAGAAATGCCTTTCAGCATTTTTCCCATAGAATGAGCTATGCTCATGAGTTCTGCTGAAGAATGATATATTACTCTTACTATTGTTTTTTTTTTTCAGTCTCTTAGCTATTTTTTATTTCAATAGCTAACTAGATTTTTAAATAGGTCATGAAATCTGAACTGTCATAATGAAAACAAACAAACATAAAACCGCTCGGGATGAAAGCATTTTAAAGATAGGTATTGGGCCAGGTTGGAAACCAAAGGCTTAGAGTGTTACTGACTTATCGCTAGTCGGAGATTATACCTCTAAACATCTCACATCACAGGGTCTTCAGAGCACCAAGTGTGAATCGAGCTGTGTCAGTGTAATTAATGATTCTGTGTAAGTCCCTTGGCTGACTTCCAGGAATCACCTGAAAGCGAGGAATCCCCAGTGGAGCGATTGAAGAATAGTAAAGCATGCAAATATTTCACTTTTCCTTGTCTTTTTTTTATAGCTAGAAAGTAAGTCAAGAAAAATCACAGATCCCATTTAGGCCTTTTAGCTTTCATCTCTATGGAGTAGAGCTTGGCTCCTTGTGCTTTCATAATTTGCCTCTTGGCTTGGCTGGGATGGATCTCCTTTCTTCATTAGCTAACTTACCTCACTCCAGCCCACTCTTTTTCTGAGACATGGACTTTACTTTCTGCTCCTCTTCTAAATGCAGCATGAACAGACAGTAATCTTTACCGTGACTGTAAGTTCCAGCAAAATCTCTCATAAGCATTCAGTGAGTAACGAAAACCTGATTCGTATTTCTCCCTCTGTCCTAATTTTAACTGTTTCTTTTTCTCGAATGGAAAAGTCCTTTCCTTTGCACTTAATTCAGCAGAGGTGGGAATAGTTTACTAGCATGTTCTGACACTAGTAATCTGACTACAAAGTTTGAGTTCAAGTTAAGAAATTATGATTAGGCCTTCAAAATCCTGAGAATGACATGGAAACGGTAACATTTTACTAGTGTTAAATCTTTTACTGGGCTAAAATATTTCTCTTCACTCTAGAGCATGTATAAAAACATAGGGAACAGAAAACTTCCTTTTTGAACTCAGCCATTAAACTCAAGCTTAGTTGCATTCCTGATTATACACTTGGGACGAAAAAATAAAATAAAAGCACTTTCTCTCCCAAAAGCAAATCCAGGACTCGCTGAATTAGTAAGGAATCACTGTACAGCATTGAGCATGTTCTATTTGCTTAAGACAACTGGGCGTTGCTGATTTCCCATTATAGAGATGGAAAAGCTGCTTGGTCATTCACAGGGTTTCTAAGTGAACACAAAAAGGAAATGCTGTAGAGTTCTGGGCTGATAATGCCGGCAATTACAATCTTTAATGAAAATGTACTAATCGGAATTTGCATCAAAATTACTGCACGTCTCCACGGAAAAATGAAGAGGATGAGAAAATGAAGCAGGGTGGTTTGCTCAAAAAGGGTTTTCTGTTTGAAAACAATTATGCAAACAGAGAGTAACATTTTCAGTGTGGTTTTTAATTTCCGTTTCCCTGTTCTTTTAATTTTTTTCCATTGAATTAAAATATTCAAGTCTGTAGGCAGAAAGCATTCTGTGTTGTAGAATTTGTCCAAAAAAATAGACACATAAGAATATATTGGAATTGAGTTTTCATACTATTAGATACCATTTATTATTTTACTTGCTAAAAGTGAAGAGCCAAAACTTCTTAATTAAAAGCAGATAAAGACTTTACAATCATCTTCTAGTCACTTTAGCTACTTAGCACCAGCATTTGGGTGTAAACACTGCTGACGGTGACAGAAACACTTGTTAGCAGCAGAGTGTGAAAATTCTAATGGCAGTCTGGACATAAAAGCCGTCTTTTCAAGATGAAAGGTACAAGGTAGGCTGTTTTTTAATATGTTGTCATTTGAAAAAATATTATGAGTAAGCACCATAAATCAGCTGGGAGAGTGACATGGCTAACTCATAAAGTCTCCTCAAATTAAGATCTATTAAAATGATTAGCATGACCCTAGTGATGTTAAGGCTTCCAGGTCTGTGGACACTTCATGAAATTTTAAGCAATTGGTAATGCAGGCAGAAGTGTCTGAGCCTGAATTTTTCACATTTTACAGAATTGAAGTGAATTTCACCCAAAGGCTTCATGTATTCATTGGCCCTTGCCTTGTTCCGTTGTTATAACATTAACCTTTAGCTTTATGAGTGAAATTTTACCCATCTACATACTGAATTTAATTCAGATGAGCAATATTATGGCAATCAAGAGAACTTAATGTTCCCCTGAAGTTCTGTGTTGAAAAATGTATTTGATAGTTCTTGATAATCTTCTTCCCTTTGTAGCTACCCAATTACTTGTCTGAGAAATGTTGGAATCTTTCATTTCCTTAATTTATTTGTTCTTTGTGTGCCAAAATTGAGAAGACTATCAGAGGAAACGGCAAGGAAGTCATCCAGTGCAGGAGTCAGGAGTTAAAGTGCTTTGAAATGGCAAACTGCTGTCTAATCCCATGTGAAGCCCAGGCGTTTGAGTCCCCAGCCTGCTGGCTGCGTGCAGCGTTCAGCACGTTACTGGAGTCTGTTCCTTAAGTGCTCTACCACTCTGCAGCAAAGAAACTAAGATTTGCAGGAGGAGGAGGAGAAATACCTGCCGGGTTTGGTATGGTTCTATAGGTGCCTTTGTAAGATGAGCATTTACAGCATTCACTTTGTGGCTAAGAGCCCCGAAACTTAATTTTGATGGAATAGCAATTGAATAAAATACTAAAATGATTACAGAAGCAGGGATTAGACTTCTTCCCCTTCCCTAGTTTCTAACTTAAATTCTGATAGGCAGTTAAAGAACAGGGATCTGCTTAAGGAGCGCTTTGAGCCTTGTGTATTTAAAGCTAGAGAAGTCAGAATTTTTAGGTAGGTCATTCTATTTTTTATATATATATAAAAGGTAAGCAAAGCAGCAGAAGTACACTGCATACAGTTGTACCTAGCTAGTGATAAATATATATGAAAAAAATCAAGGATGCCATTCTGGATTTGAGCTGAGTTGCATGTACAATGGAATATTCCCTCCCACTGTTTTCAGACAGCTAATTCAAGGTGCGTTAAATTACTCTGTGGATATACCCATCTCTCACTGTAGATTATACAGAAAAAGGATGACTTCTAACATCGTCTTTCCTACCTTACTGTGGAGCAATTAATTGAAATACCAGGTGTAAATAATCTCCCTATTGCCCCAGGGCCAGGCAGAACTGATTAAGGAGTTATTACCTCCTCTTTTCCTAGCCACTGTGAAATGAAATGAATAGTAGAAAGCAGAGTAACAAAATAATCTGAAGGATACCTGCATTTAAGATGAAGAAAGATCTGGAAAGTACACATTGGGGGCTGACCTCCTGGAGAGCAGCTCTGAGGAAAAAGAACTAGGAGTCCTGGTGGACAACAGGGTAACACGAGCCAGCAATGTGCCCTTGAAGAAGGCAAATAGCATCTTGGGGTGCATCAAGAAGAGTGTGACCAGTAGGTCGACGGAAGTTATCCTGCCCCTCTGCTCTGCCCTGGTGAGGCTCCATCTGGAGTACTGTGTCCAGTTCTGGGCTGCCCAGTTCAAGAAGGACAGGGAACTGCTGGAGAGGGTGCAACAAAGGGCTACAAAGATAATTAGGGGATTAGAACATCTCTTATGAAGAAAGACTGAAGGACTCGGGTCTTTTTAGTCTGGAGAAGACTGAGGGGGGATCTGATCAATACCTATGAATACTTAAAGGGTGGGTGTCAAGAGAAAGGGCCCAGTCTTTTTTCAGTGGTGCCAAGTGAGAGGACAAGAGGAAATGGGCACAAACTTGTACATAAGAAGTTCCACCTAAACATGAGGAGGAACTTCTTGACTTTGAGGGTGGCAGAGCACTGCAACAGGCTGCCCACAGAGGTGGTGGAGTTTCTGTCTCTGAAGATGTTTACAACCCGCCTGGACATGTTCCTGTGCAACCTGCTCTAGGTGGATCTGCTTTGGCAGGGGGATTGGGCTAGATGATCACCAGAGGTCTCATCCAACCCCATATCATTCTGTGATTCTGGAAGTATATGTGCATAAAAGGATTTTAATCTTATAGGGATAATGGACATAGTAAGTAAACTGAAATGTGAAACAAAAGGAATGCCCTACACTCCAGAGGCAGCAGTTATGGAGAAAGGTTGAGAATACAATGAAAAGAGAAGGAAACAATTATGCCTTCAAAGGGAAGTCATGGAAGTGGCATTCATCTCTGCATGAAATAAATACGGAGCTAAATCGCTAAGAAGGGATGATGACTGATCTCAGAAATTTTCTTTGTGCTGTGTAATGTGTACACATGCACTGTATGGAAGGACTACCCGTTGTGACACTGAGACTCTTCTCCTTCAAAGGGAAGAGTATTGCTTTGAATCTGACTTTACAAGTCAGGAGTAGTTAGGGTTTTGTTTTTTTCCTGTGGTCATCTTACACAGTTGTGATAAATGCAAACTGGCAGTTACAAAAAGGAGTAAGCAGTTAGTAGCAGCTGGCTATCAAATAACTCAATAATGCCATAAATGACAGTTGTAATCCCAAAGACTGTGAAAAGGATGAACTGTTAATATAAATGGGGGAAAAAAAAGTGTGCAATATAATAAAAGAAGGAGTGGAATTGGTAAGATTTGGGACAGGTCCCTTACTCATAAGAAGCATACCTAGATGGAGATGACAGAGTTTAGTAAGAGAAAAATGGAGAGTTACCTTTCCAGTGATAATTGTAAATTGACAAGAAACACGTAACAGTAGTTATGGCTTCAGTATTTATTTAAAACTGGTGTCTAAAAATTTATTTGGAATAACAAACCAGATTTTTTGCATAGGTAAGAAACATTCAAATTACATTTCCTGGGGACCGTTTTTCTGAGGTCACAGTGATGCCCATCATGATGCTGTTGATGAAAATGAGACTTGAGACCTCATCAGTGTATAATTATTGCATAGTTGCACCATGTTTTATTCACAAAAGTATGAGACCAGGTGCTCAGCTACTGTAAATCAGCAACCTCATCAAATGAGAATATCACATAGAGCAGGGTGAAGCTTAGGACTCTGGTTTTTAGTTTGTTTTTTCAAAATTACTTCATAGAACATTAGTAAAAGAAAAATGATTTATTATATGACAAAAGAAATCATATAACTGCACTTGCTTCAGTTTATTTTTTTTAAGCATTTGATATTCTCTTGATTCTCAAGCAATTTTCTCTGTAGAAGAGCTTTTATAAACCTTCTAGTTGTGTTATCTGGCAGATACAACCAGTGAGCTCTACTGCGGATGGGAAAATTAACCTTCCTTCAGTGCAGTAATTTTTTTTTCTATTCTCCTTGAGCATATACACCCATTTCTATAACAGATGAGTTACAGGAGCATGGTAAAGAGCCATGAAAGTGTGTTATGAAAGTGGCACTGGATGTTTGTGCTTGATGCTCATGGCTATTTAATTTTAAAACAATTCTGGAAAGGTTTGAGAGCTAGACTATACAGAGGTAATAATATAGTGCCAGAATACTTGTAACCACAGGGGCTCAAAATTTCATCTCCCTAAGAAAGGAGCATGAATCCTCAAAAAAATTCTCTCAAGGTGCTCCATAATAGGATAATATTTTTTTACCATATGTTTATTCATTAACTACCTAAGAATAATATGGACTGGTTAATGAAGTACTAAAATGGATGACAATTTAAAGCTAACTGTTTAGTTTCAGGACCAAGGAGGACTGGAAGGAACTTCCAAAGAGCCTTGTGCATCAGCATTATGAAATAAATTGCAAATAAACATGAAGTAATGTAGGTAGAAAGGGGCAAAATTAAGTGACTTCCAGGCTTAAAGTTGTCAACTCAAGAAGCAACTACAGACATCTGCCCAAACGATTCATTAGAAATAGGGCTTTGTGACCTCAGCTGTACAAACATCAAATAACTCGTCAGGCTGCAGAGGAACAGGATACACTATTTTACAAATCTGTGATGCATCATAACCTGTAACAGTGTTGGCAGTATAATTACTGTCTCAAAAGGGATATTGAAGAATTTTAAAGAGCCCACAGACAGAAAGTAGAATCAATTAAGGGCTCAAAAATTATCTTTTGAAAGAATACAGATAAGACTAGAATTTTAGAAGGGTCTGAGCTCTGCCAATGACAAGTGATAAAGGACATAAAGAACAGAGAAGAAATTAGAAACTAACAAAGAAAAATTAGCTTCATGACAAATATGAAATTAAAACCATGTATTTAATTCACATGTTAAATACGAAAAAACATCCTTTTCATCCCATCTGTACTCGTATTCTGGAGCTTACTGGCAGTCATGCAGCATTTTTACATACGGCTTTCCACATTCATAATGTATTACACATATGGAAATATGTGTGTGGGTATAGTTTAAGGATTTTGTTAATTGGTCTGTGCAACAGATGACAAAGAATGGTACGGTGGAATCTGAAGAAGCTAATACCCTGACACTGGATGATATTTCTGATGATGATATTGATCTAGACAACACTGAAGTAGATGAGTACTTCTTTCTACAACCCTTGCCGACAAAAAAGCGAAGGGCATTGCTGCGAGCTTCTGGGGTGAAGAAGATTGATGTGGAAGAGAAGCACGAGCTGCGGGCCATCCGCCTGTCTAGAGAGGATTGTGGCTGTGACTGCCGTGTGTTCTGTGATCCAGAAACTTGCACTTGCAGTCTTGCAGGCATAAAATGTCAGGTAAATGTCTGCATTGTTGATGTTATTTAATTACCAAGGGGAGTGGGAGGGGTGTGTGCATGCACATGTGTGGACTTTTTGCTGCTAAAGTTATAGCTACTAGAAATTAATTAATTGTTAAATGAGAACACTTGTGCGGCCCAGAAGTAAGAGTATATAGTGTGCAATGCAAACGATCTCTAAACATCTTTATATGTTGTATGATTGGTTTAGGCACATACGTTGTTTGGTTTGGTTTGGGTTTTTTTATCCCTATATAAATGTTCTGCTCCTTGTATTCCTCTTTGGTCATTGTCTGAATATTCAAATATGGGCAACAGAAGAACCAGTAGCCTGCAGATTTCAGAAGAGATATTACCTTTTATTTTAGAGACAATTCACATACTGTCCACATGTGAACTATAGTCTAAACTCAGTGAGAAACAATAAATGAAACTCTGAGGTACCATCCTTTATTTAATGTGCATGATGCTTAACATGCATGCCTGACAAATTTGCATGTAGGCAATAAAAAAATGCATCTGCTAATACAGCAGGTAGTTTTTCCTCTGCAGTCTGAAAAGGTATTTCATATTGTGTCCTATGTACAACTGCAAAAGTCCCAAAATGTTCTCTAAAAGACATTTCCACTAATTATTCTGACTCACTGTCACACAATTGAGTTGATTTCTTCCTGAATGCATTTTCCATCATATCTTAAATCCAACCTAAACTTTCTCTGCTGGTTTACATAATATTTTCTCTCTGCTGCTCCTGTTTTCATCTTCATGTGTGGAAGATGTGCTATGTTGTATTATGTGGTTCTCCTCTGCATCGTATCTGATGTTTAGGTATTATAGTGCAGATGGAAATCGCAGACCTTAGGCTGTCGAATATCCCACCTCTAGGCTCAGTCACATTTTTAGAAATTTAAGATGGGTATCATTAGATATATTAGTTTTGCCCACAGTCTGTTGAGCTTACAATATTGCATCTACAATTGACTGGAATATCTTTTAAAATGTACTTGAGTTTTTTATTCCTTCTTTCTCTGGTCAGGTGTCACCGTTGGCAACTGTATAAAGGTTCTTATGTACAACTAGGTTTCTATTTTCCATGATTTTTACCAAATTTGAAGACTCTTTCTGGGTACGCTTTTGCCTGGATTTGAGCACAACATGAAGTAAAGCTGTAGCAGATCCATAAATAAAGCTAATTTTTGGTCCACTGGGTATTGCTTTCACTTAGGGAACAGAAACATATTTTTCCTGCTCTGCAACGTGTTTGCATGTATGGGTCCCTTACTGTTCCCACCAGTGCTAAACTCCAGGGCTAACCCTCTGAACTGTTGTTGGCTTTGACTGTTTTCACAAGTACTTCTCAAGGTGAATCCCACCGTATTCCTCTAGGCTGTCTAGGTTCTGTTGTAGCACCAGGTTTATGCTGTGTATTGTTAATCTGTATTCTGTTTTGTTTTTTTTTTTTAAAAGGTGGATCGTATGTCTTTTCCATGCGGTTGCACTAAAGAAGGGTGTAGCAATACAGCAGGTAGAATTGAATTTAATCCTATCCGTGTACGGACTCACTTTTTGCACACAATAATGAAACTTGAATTGGAGAAAAATAGGGAGCAGCAAGTTCCAGCACTAAATGGCTGCCACAGTGAGATAAGTGCACACACTAGCTCTATGAGCCCGGGACCCCATCCGGCTGAATATTCCATTGCAGAAAATTTTGAGATCGAAACCGAACCTCCGGCTGCAGTTATCCATTCTCAGGCAGCCGAGGACTTGGGCTGCCCAGGGGAAGAGGAGGAAGAGGAAGATGGGAGTAGCTTTTGTAGTGGAGTTACAGATTCTAGCACACAGAGTTTAGCCCCTAGCGAATCAGATGATGATGAAGAGGAAGAGGAAGATGAGGAGGAAGATGATGAGGAAGAAAAAGCAGATGATTTTGTAGAAAGCATGGGCTCCCATGCTGACATGGTGCCTCTTCCTTCTGTCCTTTGCTACTCTGATGGAACTGCTGTGCATGAAAACCACTCTAAAAACGCCTCATACTATACTAACTCTTCAACTCTGTATTACCAAATAGAGAACCATGTTGCTGGCACTGCTAACCAGATTGGTGAGACTTACTCAGAAAGGGATGCTGTCAAGAACGGTAGTCTTTCTCTGGTGCCTTACAACGTGACTTCAGAACAGTTTGTTGACTACACACGGCAATCAGAGGAAACTTTTAGCAGCCCTCATTACCCTTCTGCAAATCCCTCGGTGATTGTTTGCTGCTCATCTTCTGAAGGTGATAGCAGTGCTCCCTGTAACAGTTTATACACTGAGCACAGGCCAAGTCACCCTCAAGTGGAATTTCACTCATACTTGAAAGGTCCTTCTCAAGATGGCTTTGTTTCAGCTTTGAATGGCGACAGTTGTGTACAAGAGCACCCTGCCGAGAATTCACTAAATCTCCCAGAAAAGAGCAGACTGCACGAAGAGTGCATCAAATCACCAGTGGTAGAAACAGTACCTGTTTAATAGTAAAATTATTCTAGGACTGGCTGCCTGTATTAAAATGCACTCACATTGGATTTCCTAGAATCTTACTTTTTTAAGAGGTAGACGACACGTGGATTATAGTCAATGTTCCAGACACATTTTGTTTTCTCAAGCTACACTGGCAGCGGTATTGCACAAAAACAGTTCATGTAAACATTTAAATAAAAACAATCAAACTGTCTTTTGATAAAAATAAAACACGTAAGTAAAAACCACAACCACCATATTTCAAAGTAGCCTACCTGTCAAAGTATGTGAAACCTGCCAAGCTATCTGAATCAAAGCTTCGTGTTTTTGATTGTCGGGCCTGTGCAAGATTGTTAAAAATGATACTTTGAAATAATCATGTTTAGAGTCCTAATTTTCAACATATCTGAAAAGATGGTAAGTTTAATGTAGAAGTAACTACTGTATAAAAAAGTTTTAATTGTTCTGTACTGTATGTATTTTATTTATGGTAGTTTAGTACTCATGTTTTGATAAAAATGAACAGCATGTTCATTTGAGCAGAAGATCTGTATCTAGTTACAAAGAGCATGTCCACTTCTCATCTGGAGTATCATCTATTCTTTTTTTTTTAAAAAAATACCGTTTCTGGTAAATTATGTTGAAATGCATTTTTAGAGTATACTGTTTTCTCTTTTACTGTTCTTGACATACAGCAGAGTCGAAAGGGGGCATTTACATCTTCTAGAAAGGTGAAAGGTAGACAATCCTCCATTAAAATGAAAACCAGTGGCATTCCAGAACTAGTACCTCCTCCCCAAAGAAAAATTATCTTGTATATAATGGCAAAGCAGTAGCTTAAGCTTGCACAGCACCTTTTTAGCCCAACAAACATTCATTATGCACTTTAGTGCCCTTTTTGCAGTACTGTATTAACTGCGGGAACTGTGAATTATTTTGGAGAAACGCCATAGCTCCAGACTCTGAGGTGTATGTGAGATCTTAAAAGTCATTGTAAGAAAACCTGTATGTTTTTCCCAAGCCAGTTTATGAGTAGGTAATTTATAAAAGCAGGGTCTTGCTGATCAAAGTTTAAATGAAGCGTGGAAAAAAAAATCTGGAAGTGTCTAGAGTTCCTAAATATTAAGCAGCTTTTATGAAATACGAGACTGGCTTTTGTGGACTTCTGATTGTATCTGAAACGTACAGAGTCATTTAGTCTAATTAGGAACCAGTAGCTTCAGTGAGGAAAGAGCTTCAGAAATTTTGTATCTGCTAACGTTTGCAAGCAAAATAGCACATGCATCGTATGGATATCCATTACTTTGTACACCATTTGTTTTTAAATGAAATGGGAATTAAAATACCTGCTGTATCTTGACATATCTCAACCTTTAATTTATTAACCAACCTTGCTTTCTTCTAGAAAAGGAGGTATAAGGACCTGCTTTTCTGTACACTGATAATCCTGCACTGCCTTATTTTGATTTCAAAGTCTATTTTAATGTTTTTGGTCTTCTAACATGAAAATTTTATTTATTATACATCAAGTGGGTTGAAGTGTAGCCCCGTCTCATTTGTGAAAATAAGGATCAGCGTCTTAGTTCTTATCTGTGTCAGATCTAGATGGTTAACAGTATGCATGTAAACACAGTGTAAATTTTAGCTCTGTAACTATGACTTCTGATTAGAAGCTCTTTAAAACATCATGTATAGTACTCCAGTAGAAAAACTGCCAGGTTTTTAAAAAATAAGTTTACTTCATTTTTTTAATATGAAATTTGGGCAAAGTGATTTCTCATTTTTATGCTAAATTAGCAGAATATTTTTACTCCATGTAGTAGCTGGAAAGGTTTTTTTATTTACTTGTTTCCACAAGAAGTCCTACATGTTTTATATGAACTGCATTGAAAAGCCCTAATTCTCTAGGGACTGGATTCCACACTTGCAACATATTCCATCTCCCGGGAAAGCGCAGTCGCGTTGGTTATCTGCTCTTTAGCCTCTCTTCCTCCTAGTCACAGAACACTCTAGTCCGTCTCTAAAGGCCGAGTAGCCAGGTAAGCACATGTATTCTCCAATTCCATATAGCAAATACCCAACTTTGTTCTTAAAGGGAAACATGTTAGTTCACTAAAAGTTCTGTATCTAAGAATATGAATCATGTTATTCTGT
Organism: Pedionomus torquatus; assembly: GCA_013398155.1. Lineage (NCBI taxonomy): Eukaryota > Metazoa > Chordata > Aves > Charadriiformes > Pedionomidae > Pedionomus > Pedionomus torquatus. The sequence continues at coordinate 17,092 of VZRU01006935.1, read as the reverse complement.
TCAGGGTATTCTGTGGGCAAATGTAGCACCTCTGTGTATATACGCATCTCACATAACAACAGGCTTAAATCTGGCACTCACACTCAACACCAGCACCGAAAGTACAAATCCCTTCTACTTGAGCTGGGACAGTAGCTGTGAATCAGTTGCAGCTTTTTAACCTCAGAGTGTGTTGGCACTGGACGATCGTGCACGTTTTACCAGGGTATTTCTCTCAGGGGAAAATTAAATGAAATATTTCATTTCATTATTCACCCCCTCACTGAGCAATAAGAAATTATTTTCTTGGCTCCTGTGCTTTCCTATGAAAAAATAATGTTAGCAAGCACAGTAAGCGATTAACTTTAAAGGTAGCTGAGATGTATTTTATAAACTACTGAGCTGGTAGTTGTTTAATATTTACATTGGCCCAGGCATCATACCCGAGGCCTCCTTAATATTAGCGTCTGTATAAATTTCTGAGTTCTTTGATGTGTATGTTCCGTGCCATGGATCAGTGGTGAGTGCAGCTGAATTCTCTAAAGCTCTTAGCAGAGGAGCCAAACACTAGCTTGTGATAGAGTAGAGAAGGTAGTGATTATATAAAGAACTTGATTAATTACCTAATTCCTGAGAGTCACAAAAGTAAAATATGCAGAATAAAGATTTATGTTGAAAAAATACTTTTAACTACCTGGTGATAATCTACATAGTAATACCTTTCTTTTGATCCAATCTGATGATTTGTCATCAAGATTTGATCTCGGGATACAAAGCAAACAAATCTTGTTTAGTTTTTGCAACAAGTTACAGTCAAGTCTGTAATTCATGGAGATTTCCTTGTAGCTATACAAATAATACCAACAAGACTAAAAACAGAGTGAAAAACACCTCAGAAACCTCTTTTTTCAATATAGACTAAACCTGTTCCCCAGACAATTCCATACCATCAAAAGCCCAAGCTAGGGTCTTTTCTAGCATGTATAAATTGACTGGAGTGAAATAACCCACCACAAGTGCAGCCCTGACCAAAAGAGGCTCATTCAACTGTGATATCGAGAGCAGGCCATAGAAATCGGGTGGAAGTCAATGTTCCCACCCCTTGATTAGACTTTTGTGTTTTGTTCAGAAGAAACAAATGGTATAAGGAAAGATAAACTTGGACCATGGGATGGAAAAATGTTTTAGTGTTGTTTTCTGAGCTAGTATATAATAATATATGATGTGTCCCATTTCCCTGTTGGTTAATATTCATGTTGATAAACAGTTGTTTCATTTTGGATAATCTTATTTCTGCATGCTGAAAGTATTACGTTACTAAATGCTGAACAGCAGGATTTGCTTCTGGCTTGACAAAGTGTATTGTTTACTGATAGCTCTATCAGCTTTATTTCCCAAGATACCTGGCTACTGATAACAACTCCAAAGAAGCCAGGTACTACCTTGGCAGATAGTTTATGATTACATTACCTAGTTCAGAAAAAAATGAGTCATAATACAAACATTTCCCTTTCCAAACTAAACAGCATTTTCACACAGATCACTGGAACAGCACCTGAACCTGGATGCCTTTTTGCTTATAGTGTGAACTTTGCCTCTTGGAAAAAAATACACTATTAAAGTTTATATATAAAGTTTTAACTCACATTAGACATAAAATTAGGGCTCTTTGGCAAAATTGCAGCATTTGCAATTGTTTCCTAAGACCTCTAACTCATGCCCTTGGACCATNNCTCTTCCCCTTGGACAATTTTTAAAAAAAAAAAAAAAAAAATTTTCTAATATTTCTTTCCTTTAAAAAAAAAAAATTAAAAAAATTCTTGATGAGGGCTATGCCATTTTAATCAGAAAATTCTAGATTTGGAAAGGTTTCATATATTTCATTTCCATAAGTTCCTGCTAGTGAATCATAATTTGAGTTGGCATTTATCTGTTTTAAGGCCATTAATTACACTATCCTCGTAACCATTGCTTGCTATAAATATGGTTCAGCCAGCTCACTGCTCTGCTCCCTGAGTCACTTAACAAACGGTCCTGCCTTTTGCCTCAGTTCTGCAGAAACTCCATGTAGTATTCATGGTGCTGTTACTCACAGGGATTGCCAAATGATCCAGATCCAGATTCTGATCTTATCTGGGTGTTGGATTTCAGAAAACGCGCTAACAAACTGATCCTGTAGCATTCCCTGCCTCACACTTGAGAGGAGATCTGTTAAAGATATATACATACATTTGTATGCAAAACAGAACATGCATTATGGTGGTTTGTTTTGTTTGTTTTTAATATTTCTGCTGTTCCTGACTCTTTGCTAGAAATGTGACGTACCACAGAAAGAGTATTGGGCTTAGGGAGAGGAGGCCTGGGTTCTGGTGCCTTTGCCTTTGCCCTGCTGTGTCCCTTCCATTTTCTGTGCTATGGTTTGTAAGGTACTCAGAGATCATGTGATAAGAATAATTCTATAAAACACGCAAAATACTGTCTGTGTCCCCGCCCCCTCNCTTTTTTTGTTGTTTTTTTTTTTTTTTTTTTTTTTGGCATCATAGCTAAATTTTTATACTGCCAGGTCAGTTTCCCAAATAAAGCCCAATCCAGCTCAGAAGTGAAAAGAAATTGAAAGCACAAAAGCAAGCTCTCTTTTCCATGGGCTGGATTAAGGAGCAAAAGTTTAACAATAAATGTCACAGTGAAAAATGAGAATAAAAGCTGTGTTGAATACACAAGTTTTACCTGTGCCATGCTTAACGCTTGCGCAGCAGGACTGCACTTTGCCTGCAACAGGCAGACTCAGTCTGCTGCAGGTTGGCTGCTTCCCCGGCTGAATTCCCTCAGTCGAAACTCCTTGTCTGTGCTGCTCCTGCAGCAAAGCAGGTGACCTTACTCAGAGCCTAACACGAAAGAGACCCATGGTATTATTTTAAAAGGCGTTCACTAAATAAGAAACGCCCACATTATAGCTCACAAGTTACATACACTCATGTTCATCCTGCCAGTTGTTGATTTCCCTGAAGCAGTCGGGAGCAGGGACAGAAGAGGCTGGGCTGGGGAGCCTGCACGTGTTTAGGGGTTTTCCTGCCAGAACTAGAGAGTAATTCTATCATCTACTTTATTATGGTTGCAGAACATTTGATGTAAAATATTTAGAAAAGCTAGAATTAACTCAGAGAATATATTCTATAGAATTATTTCTAAAATACTAAATCTGATTACTATTTTTTTAAAATGGCAGAAAGCTACTGTTATTTTCAAAACAGAGTCTAGTTCATTAACACGTTCCTTGGTAGGAGAAAGCTCAACATTTGCCTTTTCAATGTTCCCAATTTTTTTTAAAATATTCCTCAATTTTGTTGTTTTCTCTAATCACTGTCCATGTGCAAATCATTAATTGTCCATTTTCTCCAAGAAGTGTAAAATCCAAAGCTCGCACATAATAACGTGGTGAACAAGTGCGGTTGTTGTAAAGATGTCTGAGTCAACACACGCTCGAGCTCTTTATGAGTGCTTCCTCTTCACTGCCTCTTCCCACTCTGGAATCAGAGGCAGCTGTTAATTAATAGCTAATAAACATGCCAGAGTACTGTTTTCATTTAAGGAGGAAAGTTATACCGTCTTTGAGAACTTTCTGCTAGCTTAGCAGCTGATAGCAAGAATTTTACTTTTTCTAAGAACCTTCAATTCATGAAACGCCTGTTTTGCAGTTTCATCCTTTTTTCTTAACCTTCCTCCACTCATCTTTGTGTTTGGGAAAGGTCTGTTGCACAGTAAAGGCTTTTGATGAAAATCAAGCACAAGGGTAACTCCAGTGTCCTTTGCACTATCTGTCCTTTATTTTGCTAAAATGCTTCATTTTGGTTTTCACTTAACATTAGCATGTAGATAGACTGGAACTGTGGTGAAAAATAGCCCCCCCCCCATTGGCTCTGAATATGAGAGTCATGAGGGAGTGATGCCAGTGGGCGTCTAGAGCCTCTTCCTTTCCATACGCACTGACAAATAGGAAGGAAACCTCCCCCGCAGGCTGTAGAGATGTGGTAGGGGATCCTCGTCTTCTGAGGCCTGAGGATGCAGGGGAAGGGTCTCATTCTTCATACAGCATGGCCCCCGCTGCAGGATGAAAAATCCAAGATTTGGGAAAACAGAAAACCATAACTTAGGGGAACAAAATGTTTCCTTCAAACTGCTGTTACAATTTTCTTTCTAATGTAAGTAATAAATAATAAATCAAAAGCACCCTTTTATAAAATAGAAGTTAATTAGATGTTAGAAAGGAAAAGTTAAAGGTATCACTGCAGTGCTGAATAGAATGATACCCACTACACAGAGAGTCCCACTGACTGGAAAACCATATTCATGATGCTCTGCATTGCCAGTTGAGAAGATGATTGTCCTTCGTAGTCCTTCATCCAAGGCCAGAAGGCAAACTTCATTTATTTACTCAATTATTTTAATTTGGATCTTAGCAATGACACTTTTGTTTTACTTAGGTATTTCAGAAATGAATGTCAAATAGACTCAAGTCAAAAGAAGTTTGCCTCGTGTGTGTGTGTTCTCCAACTGTGCAGTTTTCCAGCAAGCTGTGAAGACTGGCATAGCTTTTCTTGATGGAGAGGAAAAATGGTGGAAGATACAAACGAACATCACTGTTCTAACCCAGGGATCTCGAGTCAGATGGCTTGAGGCACAGCTGGATACACCCTGGAGTGAGTGGAGAAGAAACGGCAATTTAGAGGAAAAGAAGGATGAAGGTTAGAGATAGGTTGATGAGGACATTTTTTTTTTTCTTCAGAAGGGCAAAAGAAAACATTATATAGAAAAGGAAGGAAAAAAGGAAATTTAAGATATCCCCAGAGCAAGGATGGAAAAGTATTCGCAAGTTCACTACAAACTTGGCCATGGTAGATTATAATATTAAAGCTGTTGCATAATGAATTTTAAAACAAACATGAACTCAGTGCAAACAGGAAACACCATTTTTCCATGTATATAGGCAGACATTAAATAAAAGACTTATCCAAAAGCATGGGGTTAAAAACTACAAAGCAAAGCAACACCCTGGAAGCATCGCTGCTGGGTCTTTTCTTTGTCAACTGCAAAGTCATGCTCAGTATCATTTTAGTTACCTCTGGTCCCAAGCACATGTTCTAATATATATATTATATTATAGATATAACATTGCATGTAATAATCACATGTTCTCAGCTAAAGGAAGAAGCAATGGGTGTCCTTTCTATTAGCATTGGAGTTTGGTATTTTCAAATGAGACGTGGTAGACATTATGGCAGCTGATTCTTCTAGTTTTCTCCATCTTACACTTTTTAAAGCTGTTCTTAAGAATGAACTTCTGGGTGGGAGTATGGGCGAAGGTCAGCCTTGCTGGGGTACCGTGGATCACTGCAAAGAACCAGCCACCCATTTGTGAGCTTCTGATAACAGTTTGAGCGTGAGTTTTCAGCTTCTTGAAAAGACTGTATCATGGTGTGCACTGGCAGCCGCATCTCTTAAAACCAGAAGCAGGCATGCTGGTGGTTTGTTTTTTTTTCCAAACCATTTCACACAAATACCACCACTTCAGTTCCTACAGAACAATGCCCACATAAACAATGCTTAACAACTGGGCCCTTCTTCTAATTGACTGATTGTAGGCACTTCTGTGGAAATATGTCTGAAGTGTAGTTTGTGAAATATTAACAAAGAAAAAAAAGTGTTTGATGTATAATAAACGCTAGACATTTAACGGTGCAAAAATAGTCAAAATCTGTAGATTACAAATCCGTTCCAAAGAGCCTCAGCCTGTAATATTGTCTTAGTAAAGTTGGTCTTTTAAGTTAAATTGCATTCTGGTGTAATAACCTTTTACGATAAAATTATTAATACTTATCTACTGGGTAGTAACTGTTAGGGTAAAACATAGCAATTGGTTTATTTTTTGTTTGTTTCTGTCTGCAGCTAGTATGTAACAATTTTGCAAAAAATGCCCACAAAACCAACACTTACTACATTTTATGTTTAAAGTGTTTTCATTTTTTTTAAAAAATGCAAAGTATGTAACATTTACACTGTCTAGTCCAGCCTGTCTTTTAGAAGATTCATCTGTGTGTGAGTGTGTGTGTACATATACACCATAAGAATAGAAAAGTGCTTTTGAAATTTATTGTGGCAAGTGGTAAATAATGCACCACGGCATGGATTCAAAAGCTCTTAACTTGATGATCTTTCAGACTTGTAATTCATTCAAATGGGACTAGGACATTCTGGTGTAATTGCAACCATGTGTTTAAAATTTATACATTACTGCTAATTTTACTAATTTTTCGAGAAAAATAATTATGTTAAGGACTTACCATTTTCCATTACAGATGATCTTGCATACAAAAATTGCGGAAATCTCAAGAGTAAAGCAACATATTTAATTGGACTACTGCTTTTACACTGTTTGAAGAAGCAAAGGGAAAGAAAGTTCATCTTCAAATCTGTACATGGAAGTAATTTTAAACTTCATGAACTACACATTTCCTTATTTTCCTTTCGGTTGTTTTAAAACAAGTTGTAACATCGAAGATGCCAAAGGGTAATATAAGCTACAATAATAGTCAACAGAACTTAACCTAGACCTTATGTTGTAATAATTTATTCAAATTAACTGTATTCTTCTGTATTTATATTTTCGGTATTTATTATGAATGATATGGAATTTGATGTATTTATTGTGGCTTATTACTGCGGTGTATATATTACAAAAATGAGCATTTTTAAGTCTTAACATTAGGGTTTTTTTGTTAATTAGTGGCACTTGTATCGGCTGTATTTTTATTATATATTGTACAATATATATTGTCCATTTGTTTGCAATGAAGTAAAACAGGTTTCTACGTTACATCATGGCTGCCAGTGCATCGTGCATCTTATTTCTACTCTGCAGTCACTAGACAGTCCTCTCTCCTCTAACAGAGCCAGACCTAGTGCCGCAGCTTCTCCTCCAGAGCTTCTAAAGATGCTCTGTGAAAGGTCACGCATTTTTCTCTTTCCTCATAGTCTGATGGAATAAGGAGAAACGGTTTCTGTTTGAGGCTTCGGGTTATTTTGTTTGTTCGGGTGTTGCTGCTGTGTTGGGTTTTTTTTGTTTTCTTTTTTTTTTTTTTTTTTTTAAATTAGCATAATAATATTTAAGAAATAAACAGAAATGCCTTGTTAGGTATATCCATTTGCACTTTAATGCTACTTATTGCCTACACTTTCTTCGGAATACATGTTTATTATGTGATTCATCTGCACCTATCATGATGAATTTAATAATTTTCATTTTAAGTTACTGAAAGAACGGTTTTCAACCGCTGTTGGGGAAAAAAAAATTGGCAACAGCTCTCTCTAGTGGACAGTTTGCAGTAATTTTGTACAACAAAACATTTCAATGGCTACAATGGCATATAAAACATACTGTTAAATCTCAGGACAACTGCTTAATTGTTTTTAAAATTGCTGATCAGCATTCCTTCATTATAAAAATAATTAACAGTCACAGGTCTCTGCCATCTTTTTATTCCGATATTAGCATTGAGCTGTACACTTGCAAAAGGTAAAGTGTCCTTAAGTGTGCATTAACATCAAATTACATATGGCTAAATAATTTGTATATATGAAGGTCGGGTGTTTTTCTGTAGATTATCAAGAAGTGCTCTCACAGGATTTAAGGTAGCATTTGTCTTTGTTAGGAGTTAACACAGAATGGATTAGATTAACATCTGCTATCAGACTGCTGTTTTGGATGGCCATGAACCAGGTTAACAGTGATGTTCCAGGGCGTGCTAAGCAATATTGACACAAAAATTTTGTAAAAACAACTTTCAACACTAGTCTTCTGATTTAAGACATCAGGATGCCAGTTCAGAAGTAAAAAGACTTAACACTAAAGTTCAGTTGTAAGTTGCTGTATTAATAGTATGCATGTAATTTTATACTCACGCTACTGTAAATCAGCAATTACTCCTGAGGGTGATGAAACATAACGCTCAGGTGTGGTGAACTGGCAAAGTCCCACTGCAGGTAATGGTGTCATAAGCAAGCAGAGCCTCAAAGGACTAGTGGGGCCTCTTGTTCATGGGTCGGAGCTGCCCACTTAGGCCCAGAAGTCCCAGAAACATTTAGAACCTGCTTTGTCCTGCTAGCAGTAAAGCTGAGCCGCCCTTGTCTGAAATCAAGCTTTCTTCAGCCCATGCGATTACGTTCCTGGATGGGCAAGAGAGAATGGCGAGATGGCCGTTAACACAGTCTCAACTTTTCTGGTAACTTTCAGTAGTTTACAGCCATCTGACTGACACACAAATTTTATGTGCTGCATATTTAACAGCATTTCTTTTTTACCCCCTCCATGGGGGAAGAGAAGAGCATAATACCATTGCTGAACGCACTTTGAAAGAAGAGGCATTAAGAGCCAGGGAACCCCCTGCAACAAACTCCAGTCTTCAGCATTCGTCTTCCAGATGCTGTTAACGTGCATGTAAGAGCTGTAGCTAATGTTATGCACTTGAAGATGCTCTAGTTAGTTTTTAGACATATAATACAACACTAAAAATAAATACAATTCTTCACTTTGATTGATTAGCTTAGAGGAGACTAAAGGCTTATGACTTACATGTTTTGGTGTGTACTATACCTGTGATGTCTGCACGACAAATGAAGAGATTTGCTGAAGGAACAAAGCTAAATATTCTCAATGGACAGTTCAGCAGAAATTTCCTGCTAACAAGAGAGACTGCATCATGTCACCATCCTTCCAGAACTCCAAAGTGGAGTGTAGCCCAAAGGAAAATTCAAGTGATTCCAAGATGGTTAAGGTGTGATGATACAGCACCCTGGCCTACTTTCACTATAAATGAATTATTTCTTTATTATGCCATTACTAAAGGATGTTCTGGATAATGCAACAAATACGCCTTGGTTTCTGATACCAAAATGGGATTTAGCTTGCACAAGCTTTTCTTTGTATGGCTTGATTTTATATGTGCAGCACAAAATGCACTACATAGGCAGACTGCGGAAATCATTTTTACTTCCACGTTTGTATTTAACGGGGTTACCGCTTAACTACAAGCTGTGGATAATGGCAAAGCAGCCTTGCAGAAGAGCTCCTCCTCTTACACTGGAAAGGCAAATAGCATTTTTACTTCTATTTATTCTAGCATTTCCCTTGGGCTTTTGATACCAGTCCTAGGCAAGTATTGGAAATGCACACTGGAGCCAGACGTAACCTTTTTTAGGCACACCTCTGCCTCTTCCTTTTCACATCAAAGCCACAGGCTCCCCCTCATCTCGCTTTGCCTTTGTGTGCCTTCATTTTTCTGCAAATCCCCTTTCTTGCTCCACGTTGCTGCCAACAATGAGGGCTGCTGCTGCTTTAGGCTCATGGCAGAGCTAAAGCAGAAATCCAGCTTTTAGTAAGGCCCAGGCAACCCACAGAAACCAATTTTTGTTCCACAGCCAGCAAAAGCATTGCAAGTGTACACTGTAGCCACAGGCCTTGAATGACTCCATGAGCAGCCTTCAGCCACTCAACCACTTCAACTAGCCATGAGTTGCCCTGACCTCACTAGCTTTCTCTTCCCCTTATTCCTTTTTCCTCCCTTGTTACACTTTCCAATCCCTTTTGAAAATACACACAAGAGCGCTTGGATTAAGAGACAGGCAACTGTATTCAGTGAATGTTTCCTCATGGTAGAGTAGCACAGTTCAGCATTTAGGTAAGTGTGCTGTGTCATTGTGAACTGCTGTTCCCCATTGACTTACACATTTATTATTGCATAGAAATAATTTAATTTCAAAGCAAAGTTTAATATTGAAGGAAAGATTTTTACTTAGATGCAAGGTAATGGGTAACATGGATAAATATTATTTTACTGAATGGCCTTTAGAAGCAATTATACCAACAAATGACAAAAATATATATAATTGTCTTCCGTAGCAACAGAGGCAGCAGGTGGCAGCCTGTCAACTGACAAGTTATCAGTCAGAAGGCACGTGACTTCCCTGATAGCATACACTTTGTCTACCACTTACCTTTTCCCTGGCAGCACCGCTTGTTTGAAGTGTAGCAGGTTTAGCTGAATGGAGAAGAAAGCATCTAGACTTCTTAGACCTATATAATCCAGGAGGCACTGAAGCACTCCAAAAGAATCACTAATTCAGTGAACTTTGGTGAAAATCATCATTAAGAAACCTCAGCAGCACTTTATGATTCTTACCTTGGAGTTCTTCATGAAAGCGCTCACATGTATTTCCCACGTGAATGCCATTTCAGACAGTATTCTTCCCATGACAGATTCTTTGCTACTTCACTTTTCCATCTTTTCCTCAAACTCTCACTGCCCTTTGCTTGCGCTGCTGTTCCACTCCTAGAAGAACCTGACCCCCTACTTTCCTTTAGTTTCTTCCCACATCTCTTCTTTCTCCTGAGCATTTCTCCTAGTCATGTTTCCAAGTGCATTTAGTCTTTGATTTAACCACCTAGCTTTCTGTCTTTGCTTCCCAAAGTTATGGTTTGGTCCTTCAGGCTCCATCAGTTTCTCCTGTCAGATGCACAGAAGGCCCCTTTTTCTTGAGATTTGAATGCGCCTGAAAATTATTTTCTCTTCCTTATATGCGAGTTAACACCCGTTAGGTGTAACCTACCTTCTGCAGCTGTCCTCGCCAGCCATCTGCAGAACGCACAATCTGTTCATATCACATCTTCCAGGTTACTATGGTATTTTCACTTTTGTCATTTACGAGTTTTAAATGTTTCTCTGTCTTCTATACCTTTCCCAGGAATTACTGCTAGTTGCAGCAGTTTCAGGCCTTAGTCATACTGAGTGAACATGGATGAATATGTGACTACATACAGCTGTAGCACTGTGAAGTTTCACAAGCCACAAGTTCACTTAAGTAGATCACCCTTTCTGCAACTGTATTGCCCCAACATTACCAACCGTACTATTGGTCTATGCTGGACAAACACACATTGGTCTGTACAGCTCTTATACTGCATTGCAGACTGCTAGACTTACACATTTCTGCTTTTTTTTTTTTTTGCGGAAAAAAAAACAAACAAAAAAAAGAA
>VZRU01006934.1:523116-579897 GCA_013398155.1 Pedionomus torquatus | reverse complement strand
GTCAGCAAGAACTTGGTCCTAGTTGTCATCTTGAGGTTGTGGATGTGCTGGTTTAGATACACTCTGTGTGGCTGTGCAGCAGTGAAGGAAGAATTCAGAGGAGGCAAGGGTGTGGAAATTCTAACAGCCTTGGAGATCACTGTCAAAGTCACAGTGTGGTCAGTTTTTATTTTTACACCAATTACACCTCTATAATTTGGGGCTAAATCCATCAGACAGTTAGGAGAGTGGTAAAATTGGCATGACAGTGGAATGGGCTCGCATGTGCAGTAACTATACCACAAGAGGAACAACAATCTGGAATTAATTAAACTTACTGACTTCAGTGACATTTTATAGTGTATCCTTCTAATTACTCTGTATACAGCACATTGTGAATTCTGAAGAGCTAGAAATTGAGTCTAGAATACCAAAATATATATCTCGAAAACTTTTGAGTGGTAATTTTCTTTCCTGAAATGTAAACTTTGTGAGTAATGATTTATTGTATTTGTTGCTAGTAAGGAAAAAGCTTAAGTTTTAAAACAGTATTTTTTTTTGTACTTTAAAAATACAGGTGGACAGCTGAGATACAGCCTGTATTTATTCATGCTTGGTTTTGAATAGCATAATAGCATAAATGTGTGTGGATCTAATCTAATAGTATGTATTAAGAAATAAATTATCTAATTACTAAATAGTATCTCAGAGGTCTTTCTTTTTGGTTCAGTAAGTGTATTTCCACTATTAAAAGAAGGAGTAGGTATTATTAACTCTCAACAATGCCAGTATTTTCCAAGATTGTATGTGTAACAAAGGAAGAGAAAATGTTTCTGGATGTGGGTCTAAATTTATGTTTCAGCTGCAGTAAATGCTCTTAGGAGTGCATTTTTTTCTTTATGCTACACTGTGAAGCTTGACTCTGGTTTGCAGAGTTTGAATCACAACTCTCTGTATGACTGTTGCAGTAGAGGTTGAAGGTGAAGAAATGATAATATGGTACTTGAAATAGAGTGGCTTTGCTAACAGATCAGTGAACATTGTCTATTTATACAGGAATAGTGGTTAAACCTCTGCTGAGTTTACTCCATAGGTTGATGAAATAGTTTCTCGCTTGGGAAGGCAATGTGCCCGTCTAATCTTTAGGCTGGTCAGGGAAGAAAAGATTTAACTTTCTGTATTTTCAAGTAGTGCTTTTGACATTGTCTTTGTGATCCAGTGACAGTGTTAAATGGTATTAGGACCTAGATTCAATAAGGCAGAAAATGGGATGGCCTATAAACAAGTGAGGCAATTGCCTTGTACAGTAAGCAATACTGAAAATATTTCTTGTAATCTAACCATGGCTTGGCATGACCTTGCTCTGACACCATGACTCAATCTTATCCTCAGAAGAAGTAGATTTTTAAAGCCTATTATTAACTTCCTATGGACAAACAAACAACTGGAGAAGAAATGGTGTTATTTGTGATTGTTTATTTCTTTCTCTTCCTGACACTTCTCTGCCTTCTGATTCTTCCTAGTGCCTGGAGCCCTGCAAAGAGTCCTGGGACTTGAAGAAAAACCATTGCCAAAGCTTCTGCGAGGTATGTTAGCTCAAGGGCACTCTTTCTCACTTTGTTCTAGCTGTCTCTTTCATTTAAAGTATTAGCTTCAAGGAGACAGCTAACAAACATGGGATTTTTACAGCATTTGCCTTCATTCGAATGGGTACACATGAAACAATTTATGTTAAGTCAGAATTTAAAAAAAAAAATAATATTTTCTGATTGAATGATTTATTTCAACTTGAAGTTTTAAGACATCATCCAGCCACATTTACATAGCCTCTTTCAGAAGGCATTGTTAAATGCCTCCTGTAAGATGCTATCTTCTACCACATGCTCTTCTATTTTTTTTTGTTTAAAAGATAAAATGTCGTCATGTGAAAATCCTTGTGCAGAGTAGTTAGAAAGGACGGTTTTCTTGTATCTGGAAGTCAATCTGATTTCCAATAGAGTATCTCTCTAGGAGTTACTGGATTGTGGACTTCTAGCTCGGAGAACTACTATCAAAATACATAATTATTCAAGAACAAGTCTTTGGAAAACTGTTTCTGAATCGTGTTTCAGAATAATCTTGTGAATAAGCAAACAGATCTGTTAAACTAGTACAAAAAAGGAGATGATTTTATAGGATTTAAAACGTGGTTCTGATGAGTTGGTGGAACTGAGCTGTTACAGTTCTTATGTGTTTTTCAGTACAAAATGGAAATACCATCTTAATAGAAAGTTGCTTTATCAGAATTAAATCAATATAAAGATACAGTTTTATTCAAGGCTTTTCTTATAAAAAATAGAAATTACCTTAATTGATGTGTTGATCTCACTGGTATACTGATTTAACTCCTTCCTTATCACTGTGTGCAGTCCTTTTCCGGTACAAGGGCACGTCTTATGTTTAAATGATTTTAAGCATCATGAACATGGTTTGGAAAAGCTGCAATTTCAATTTAAAAAAATAATTAGATCCAACTATGCGTAAATAGGAATTACTGGATTATGGAACTGTGCAGTTACATTAGAAGACAAAGTAAAAAATTCCTCAGGAAAACCTATCCTTGTAAGAGTTCTTTAACCCAGATTAATTGCTACTTCCTCATAAAAAAACTAGGGTAGTGTAATGAAGCAGTTTAGTGGATTTAATTTATGTCATTCTTGTATATCACTTCTCACTCAGGCTGTGTGTTTCCAGATAGGGATGAAAATACGTATAAAATTGGTTTAAAAGGAAAACATTTGTAGAACACTGTTCTATTGTAGTTAAAAACAGGGAGCATCCTTCTTTGATTAGTGTTTTCTGGTTGAAGCTAAATTTAGAACTTCAAAGGCCCATAATGAAGAGCAGCACATTTAGCAGCTAACTGAAAAATGAGCTGTGAAATAGAGTGAGGAGGAGAAGCCTTGAGGACGTATTATGCCTCAGGGAGTTATAAAGTTTTTAATTAAGTAGCTGCAAATTTGTGATGTTTTAGGATTTGAAATTAGCTTCACACACACACACACAAAGCACAGGACCACTTTCCTTTCTCTCTGACTCATGTATGCTCCATAGACATTGATTGAATTAAACGAGGTTGTTTTCCTTTGAGACTGTTTTCAGGTTGGGTTTTTTTTTTTCATTTTTTTTATTTTGTAAAAAACTGGAAGCAGCAGTTTAGCTTTGTGTTTCTCAAGGTCCCTGCTTGGTGTGCTACTTCTTATCTACTGCATGAGTATACTAATGTCGAAGGGATCTTATGTGAAGAAGAAAGGGAGACGGTTTACCTGACTCCCTTTTTTCCTCATAAATTCAGTTTCCTGCTGGTTTAGCTTCTTAACTGGCTAACCATGCAATCAGATGCATTCCAGTTGGGGGCAACAGCAACAATGCACGTCCAAGGATCTCTGGGGTCAGAGGGAGATAAAGGGACTACTCCTTTTGTCAGCCTTTTGGTTGATTAAGCCATAGCACCCAAAAGCATCCTTAAAATCCTGATTAAAAAATTGTGGACTGTTCTTAGGACAAGATTGGAGTGGTAACATGGTAGCGCATTCTTGGACCATAGTGGCTGTGGAGAATAAACTGAGTCTGTGAAACACCTGGGCCTTCATACTAGTAAAGTCTTTCTCATTTTGCCAGAAATGTGAGAACAGGAAAAATAAGAAAATAAAACATTTGAATATGGAAGGGGGTTTGCAGAAGTTACACAACCAGTTGGATGGAGAGTAGGTTATAAATTCTTACGTAGGCTGAGGAGCCTGCAAATCAGACCTGCTAGACTGGAAGATTTTTGGTTGCTCTAAGATAGAAAGGCAGGCTATAGATAGTTACCCGGTAGATGGGTTGCCCATCTTCAATACCACCAGTCACTATAAGCGAATCACTTTAGCTGTTTTTGCACCAAACTAAATAAAGTACTAGATAAAAGAGAAGATGAAATCCCAATGTCCTACACAGTGTTCTTCCCAGGGTACTCAATGCCATTTTATGCAGTTTTAAGTGAACTTTGCAAACCTCTGAGTAGTGCATATGCTATAAAATGTTTATGCGTTAAAGCAACCTCTGATATATCTAGGACTTTCTCAAAGAAGTAGCATTTACTTTGATCTTTAATCAATATATTTAAGGCTAATTTTAATCTGTATTTTCTGCTGATCACTTTATCAGAAATTTAGTTCCAGTTCCATGAAGAATTACACAATTATTATGTTGGCAAGAACATAAAAATGCTGCAAAATCTTCTCTTACTTAGCCGACTCAGTTCAAACAGTATAATGAAACAAAATTTCACTTATTTATCTAGAGTGGCATTACATCAGATATTGTGGGTAAAGTGTTATGAAGTACAAAGGGAGTAATGTGGGGTAGTCCAAAAAAAAAACCAACCAGACTCTCTGACCATTGCTTCCCTTTGTATTGGGAATGTTTTTAATCTGTCATTGAGCAATTTTGTAGCCAGCCAACGTGAGGAAAACAAGGGAAAGCTGGCAGACATAAACAACTTTATTCTGTTAAAGATGGTGGTCTTACTTGAGGGAATTCATCATTCTGTACTTGGAATGCTTTTTTAGAAGTGCTTTGAATATATAAATCTTCAGGGATAGTCTTGCAAAAGCTGAAATCTGAATTTTCCTTTAGGTCTTGGAAAACGTACAACTTTTTTTTTTTTTTTTTTTTTTTTTCCCGTTGAAAACTTTAAACAATTTTTCTGTTTCCCCTTCAGCCTCTTTTCCCCAAGAAGAATTATGAATGCCTAACTAGCTGTGAATTCCTTAAGTACATCCTGTCTGTGAAGCAAGGGGACTGCCCAGCACCTGAGAAGGCCAGTGGTTTTGCAGCTGCCTGTGTTGAAAGCTGTGAAGCTGATAGTGAATGTTCTGGAGTGAAGAAATGCTGTTCCAATGGATGTGGTCATACTTGCCAAGTTCCAAAAAATCTGTACAAAGGTAGAGATTATTAATATGTACTCATACTGGGCTAATACCTTCAAACCATAATGAAGTCTCCTAGGAAAACAGGACTTTCATTTCATAGGAGTTTGTATAGATGGGAAGAAAAAGGAGAGGCGCCTGTAGAGATTTGATTGGACACTGAAATGGTGGAAAGCCAGAGAAAGATGTTGCTCGATTTCTGAATTTTTTTCCCATTGTGAAGTCCATGTCTGGAAATCTGTGGAATGTAAACATGTGGCTATTATGAATCATCTTAAGCAGAAGAAACTTGCCAATTTTGGTGAAATCTTACTTAATTTGATGCAGATGAGAGAGAATGCAGCAGGAAAATATTTAGCAATAAATAGTTCAAGTCCTGTTAATCAAAAATAACATATATGTTTATAAGCCAAGCAGGCCTATACCAAATAGGAAGTGTGAGATAGTCTGGTAAAAAAGCAGTATATTTGGCATTGGTGTTCTTAATGACCTAAGAACACAGTAGTGAAAGAATATAATATCCACATATATATATATTACTTCATCATTTAAATCTAAGATAATATTTTTCAAGATTTTTTAATTTATTTGAGATTCTGTGAAAAAAAATTTCCTTGATAACCATCAACAAGGACATATAGACTCCAAAATTAGTTGCTTAGACAAACTCCAGATTTTTATTTTTGGAATTAAAAAATAGCTTTATACATGGAAATATTCTGAAAATGTGCCCCTAATGCAGAGCAATGACCATTTATTAAAGACATTTTCTTGTTCCACAGAGTTGGAATGTTTTGTTAGAAATCCATTCTCCCTGCTTCAGTGGTTAAAAATAAATATTATTTGGTTATTCTTCTGATAGCGTGGGATTGCTAGCCTAATCAGCAAAACTCTCAACTAAGCTCTGGGCTTAGGTCTGAATTCAGACTTACTTGCATCTGTGGATGGAAAAAAATGGTAAAATATGGGAAGGAGATTGTGATTTTATTTTTAAGTTCATTGCTTTAACTGAAATGTTGATGCATCTTTTTGAATGTCCCTAGTGATGAGAATGTATATTGGAAATAATATGTTTTGACTTTTAAATCCTGTCTTTGTGTGTACAGGATGGGCCATCAGAAAGTACTGTCTTATTTGCTTACATAAATGGAGAAAATTTGATGTAGAAGTCATAGAGGTTGAGTAATCATAAAGCTGAGGAAGATAATACTCAAAAGCATTTTGAACAGCAGGCAGTACTGTGATCCGGATTTCCAGTGCAGAAGGGAAATTGTCTTGCTTCAAAGATGCTCTAGAGCAATCCCTTTAAAAGTATAAGGAATTAATACACTCTTTTACACAACCTCTTTCAAAAATGAAAATGATTAAAATGGATCACTTGGTTATTTATTTCATATTCTTGAGACAAATGACCAGAGTGATAAATAGTTCATACTGTGTATGTAATGATTTACATGATCAGGCTCCAAACCACAGCTACAAAGCATTCCAATGAATGTAAGAGCTGGAAAAGGTATAAACAAAACAAGCAAACAAACAAACAAGCAAATGAAATAAGACTACATGCATTTGGAGAGGACATAGGGTATGACAGGATATGATAGATTGTATAACTCCAGACTGGAAGGTCTACTGCAGTTCAGCCTAATTATATAGGAACAGAACTAACCTTCTCTAATGTCTTATCACCTATCTGCAGGAGATGCTCGCTTGCAAAAGTCTTGCAGAGGAAGAGAAGTCCCATACTGTACTGTTTTCTCAACTGATGAATTCAGCTAATTAGTCTTTTCAACCTGTCTCTCTGCAACAAAAGACAAATAGAAGCAGAATAGTCTTGCTATTCATGTCCTCCAGGGGTAAATGACCTTCCTGTAGCTAAGGAAGAGCAAACTCTGCAAGCATGGCTAAGATCTAGTGAATAAGTTTAGTACATATTCTTATCATTTTGACAGCACTCACAGCTAGAAAATGAACTCAGATTGAAGCTAAGAGTCTACAGAAGTTCTTATAGTTTCACTCCTTTTACTCCTAATCTCGCTCTGGAGATTAGTTACAATGGCAGATATAAAATACCCATCTGATTTGCTGGATTTACAATCAGGATTTGCCCTCGAGCACTCGGTGCTAAAACCCAATCCTAAAATAATGTCAATAATGTCAAGTACACTTGTGCCAAAGTCACATGTTGCAAATGTTGTTGGATTAACATAACAAGTCCACTTACTTGTTAGCCTAATTGTTTATTGGCCTGTGTTCTCTATAATCTTCAAACTGCCTGTTATCATTGCATGTTTTAATCTCTGTTGGGAGTATTACTAATCAGTTTCATAGTCTTCACATTTTTATTTTCCTTTACTGGAGATATCAGATGTTCTCACCTACTCTTCTTTCATCTGCCTTATCAAAGTCCTTTATATTTTTATATCCTCAACTAGTGAAGGACTTCAGAAAGTGTCGCTTCTCCACGGCCTGCCTCTATATTTTTTTTCTATGTGGACATAATGATGTTATAAATAACAGTAAGTGCCTAAAGTAGACTCAGTATTTCAGAAATGGAGGAAATATCTTTGCTTAGAAGTAAAACAGTTTTAAAATGCAGGAAAAAAAAAGCACACAAAGAAGAGAAAGGGATAGAAAATACTTGATCAGGTTCACTTTGTCTAATGTGCAAAACTACATTCACAAGTAAGGACAAGCACATCTATCTTTTTCTACACTCAGCTGGTGACTGCTGAAAAAAATCACCCATCACCTTTTTCCTGTTCAGGAGTCAGTGGTCTCTCAGATATGACGATACACCTGCTTGTATGAACTTTCCAGGACCCCTTTTCAATAAAAATTTGGGGTTCATGCTGTCTAAAACAGCCTGACTAATTTTATCTGAAATTTGTAAGAGAGCAATCCATACGGCAGACTAAACTGCAGATCTGGACAAGGTAAATTGTGAAAATTATGACATTTAACGGGTATGATGGTATGACAATATCATGGTAATATAGCCAAAGCCAGTTGGTCATCTACAGTCTAAAGGCTCATCATACTTTAAGAAAAATAGTTTTGTATTAAAAAAACAATAGTGTACAGTTTTAAAGTTGTGAATCTTGGAGTCTTTGAACAACTGTGTTGACAATCGTACTGATGCCATGAATGCTTTACTGTCCAAAACCCTTCCATGGAAACCTTTGGAATTTCAGGGAAACTGGCAGTTAAGGTACAGATTCTTTCTGGTGTGCATTTATTTTTCATGGCACAGGAATGCATGTACCATCTGAAAGACACCTTTAGCAATATCTCACCTGGGCTCTGGTATTGCACACATACAGCAATCAGTGATTTGAATTGTTCAGTTAAGCACTGCAGACTTCAGAGGGCTAATTTGTTCCAGCACGATGAAAGGGCTGACCATTTACATAATAAAAAGCACATTGAAGAGTGATTGGATCTACACATCTGGATATGAAATTGATGGTGCTAGTTCTACAAAAGTATTTTAAAATGCACTTGTGCTGTGCTGTGGTTGTTTGTGCTGCTGCGCTCCATCTGCATGCAATTACATAACAAGCAGAGAGGCTGGGATACTTGCAATCAAGTGAATCCAACTGCCCCTAATGCAAAGCAGATGGAAGTTTTCTTAACATGCAAATTGTAGGATTATTGTACATCATAATTAAAGACGGATTTTCAAATGTGGAAATCCAAACTGACATGTTCTGTGATGTTCCTTGTATTAGACTAAGACTGCTGACTGTTGAAGGATATCCAGGGCTTAAACTGCTGTGATAACCACCTTTAAGTACTGAATTTTCCTCAGAGTGATATTAGGTTTCTTCAAGGCCTACAATTTCTATTTTTATTTACTTACAGCTAATTTTATAATCAGATTTAGAAGATCTCTTATAATATAAAAGTAATTCACTCACCTAAGGAAATTTTTGTACTCAGTCATCTGTGGCAAAATGAGTAGGAAACAATTTGTTGAAGCAACATCTACAGCTGGACTTCTTTGGACACCCACTGAAATGAAAAAAATAAGTAAAGTGCACACAATAACTTGCTAAGAATTCTGGTTTATATGTCAGCATAGAAATCTTATTTGTGAATAAGACCTCAAGTGACTCAAGTATATGAGTTCCTAAAGTCTGTCTAGGGAAATGTATCCAACACTTGATTTGTGGATTTAATCAAGAGATGCCAAATTTGAAGAGTTGTTTTTCCTTCAAGCTACTTCAGATGTTTTCAAAAAGGTGATGTTACCGCAGCAAAAACAGCAGAAAGAACTGTTCTTCAATGTCACCGTGTAATGAGAAATTATTGTAAAATTTTAGAAGACGTTTTTGCCTCTGAAAGTAACAATTGGACAATATGCATTAGATATATCTATTGCAAGATGCCTTGGAATTGCTTTTACTAGATCTTTAGGGAAGAGTGGAGAGTGACACATGGTGTAATACAGTTGCGTGTGAGTCAGTAAGATAATGCTGACATGGAGAAGGCAAACAATTTTCTTAGATGTACCAGACTGATGTAAGATGTGTGAAATAATCCTGCTTCTTTAGTCTACACTGGTAAAAGCTTAGACAAAGTCTGTGTCCGGTTTGAGTCTTGACTCTGAAGAAGGGCTGTAGGCCAACAAGAGAGTTTCCAGAGAAAACTGCAAGAATGTTCAGTGGTCTATAAACACTGTTTGAAAAGCAAAATGGAATGCACTGTGGTTATTAGACTAAATCAGAGGCATGATCACAGTCTTGTGGTACATTAAAGGCTCCTCCATAGAGTAAAGGAAGAAAAAATCTGTTCTCCACAATCTGTGAACATCATGGACAAGTGTCAAGTTTAAGATGCAGCGGAGGAGACAAAGCAAGGTGGTGAGAAAGCTTTCTAATGGTAAGGACAGAGAAGTAGCGGAATGGATTATGACGTGATGCTGTGGAAATTCTTTTATTAGATGTGTTTAAGGACAAATTAGGTGAAAAACTGAACAACAGATATAGCTGATTCTGCTTGGGATGGAAGGAATTTCTCTCCAGGTTTTCAAAGCATACATGGAAAGTGTTTTCTGTGAAATTAGTTTTAGCTTACAACTTTCAGATCCTTTAGATTTTGAATGAAATAAATGATTTTGAAGATTTTTTAAAAACAAGTTTTACTGTTAGCAGAAATAGTTCAGCTATGATGAATTCTGAAACTTCCACACTCATCAGCCTATCTACGCCCTCTTTTTTAATTATTTTTTTATACAGCTTCATCTACATATGCTTTAATCCTATCTAGTAAATTACATATTTTTGTCTGCATGTTTCTATTACAGGTGTTCCATTGAAACCCCGAAAAGAATTAAAATTTGTAGAACTTCAGTCTGGAGACCTGGAGGTGAAGTGGTCTTCAAAATTCAATATTTCCATTGAGCCTGTGATCTATGTTGTTCAGAGGAGATGGAATCAAGGAATCCATCCAAGTGAGGATGATGCTACCAACTGGCAAACTGTAGCACAGGTCAGTTCTTTGTAAAGTAATATGGATCCCTAGCTTCCAGACCATCATCTAAAGGTCCCCATCAGACTGGAGAAGAGTTAGATCACTTGCAGGTGGGGAGGCTCATGCAGAGAGCCTCCCTCCAGGTCACAACAGACTTACAAACAGAATCCAGGTCTCCAAAGCCTTACTCCACTGCTCAACAAACTGTTTTCTAGAGTTACTCGGGAGAAATGAAGTTCAGTATTTTAACGTCCAGTTTTTCAGTTACAGAAACAAATACTTTTGGTATGTATTGAAAATAACTTCATAAAAATGTGTGAATATATCAGTAAAGAAGTAAATAGTGGTTTCCTTGTCTCCAAAAGAAAAAAATATTTAGAGGTGTGTGTTTTCAAAATGAGTTTATTTTGTGGATTAGCTCTCTATAGATAAAAATCTATAGAACTATCTGGAGGCTTGATTTCATAAGGCCAATGAGTAGCACTTTCTTGTAAGAAAGTATTTATGATCTATTCAGACGGGAATTCTAAAGTCTCTGAAAGCCACAGATCTCTTGAAAAATGTAGAGTTAGATACTAAAATCCATTGAAGGAACCACATAAGAGACATAGTCCTTTTGAAGTCAGTGGGACTCAGTGCACAATCTCCAAGGCATGACTTGTGTCATAAAAAGGATGGGAAAATACAATTGGTGAAAAGGCTATTTAATTTTTTAAAAATAAAACAAAGACTGAAAAAAAGACTAAAAGCTTTATTCTTTGTAAAGTTGTTTTTTTTTTCAGATGTTACCCTCCCAATGCAGAACAGACTATGATGTCATGTCTTATCACTCAAATGCAATCCAGACTGAAAATGTAAGATTCATGAGCAAATGTTTCTTAATGAGAAGCAGCCAACAGAGCATAAATTTTCACTTAGTTCCTTCTCAGTTTCAATCTGTTTTTTAACATGCCGACAGTCCACCTGGATGGCAGAGTTCCAATCATTTATCTTGACTGCTTCATCCTCATCCCTGCTGACAAAGAAAGTAAACTGCTGATTTTGAAAAGACCTGTAAAATGTCATTATAGCTATGAAAAAAAGAGTAAAGAGAGAATAAATAGAACCATCCGTAAACTAAAGGAAGGAGCTTAAATTCCGTGACAATCTGTGTTCATTCTCAATTCAGATTGTGTAGGAAAAAAAACTATCTTAGAATAATGTTGATCTTGTGAAACTGAACACTCAGAAGTGAAGTTCTTAACTTCGATGTGGTGCTACAGCGGGCTGTCTCTATGTTACAGTCTTGCTCAGAAAAAGTCACTTGTGATGCTGGCATGAAACCCTGTTTGTGCAAGCCAAAGGGAAGGTGCACACCTCCAAACCTGATAAAGTTGCAGTGACTTATTTATTACCTCTCAGCTGAGGAGCAGATCTGCATTCTCCATATTTAGCAAATAACCTCTTGCCTTTGCTCCTAGGAAAATACCATGTAGCAGAAGTGAGCCAGATCTGAATTACTTCTCACTGTTACCATGCCATGTATACGTGCTAGACTGTAGAAGCCCAGTTCTTCTGGCTGACGGTTCCAGACTACAAATGTAGCAAACTGATGTGCTTTCTCACATCCCAGAAACAGTCCCTTATGCACATTTCTGGAAGCATGCACTATATATGTGCTCCATAGTAGTGGAGCATATATTAACCTCTGCCTTCTTGCATCACAGATACACAAGAGAGGGTGTTTCAGAAATGTGTTCCTGTGCAAGAGTGGTAAGAATCCTGACAGCTGCCTTTTTTGGGGGTCTGTTACACACAGATGGAAGGGGCTGTGTTAGTCTCTGTGGCAGGAGAAGCCTCATCCAGCTTTCTGAGAACTTCAGTGTCACTTCCACATCACTAGAGACACATGTTTGATTGTGTGATGGACCCAACTGGGCATTTCATTTCAGAACAAGCTGCAGGATGCCTGATTGGCTTTGTGAACTGTGTGTATCTTATGGGACGTGCAGGCTGGGCACCCTTGAGGGGTGCTATTAATTGAAATTTCTGTCTCTATAGAGTAATGTACCTCCATGGTGTTTGTAGTTTTAGACATCCCACCAAGCAGTCAAATTTGTTAAGTATGGCTGCATGCAATAGGGCTTATTTTGCAATAACATCAATAAGGATGGATATCCAGTTTGACTAAAGTGACTGTGTGCACAGCCTCAGGGCCCTTCTTGTCCATATAACTGAGATTTCTTCTTGTATGATTCTAAAACATTGGGCTGTGAGACCTTAATTACAGGAAAAGGTTGTGAAGAGCTCAGCCATTCAGCTGAGAACTCCTGGGGCGTTTTGGTCCAGAAGAGATGATGCTGACTTTTTGACTTCTCTGTGACTTAAGGTAGAAAGCATGTAAAAAGCAGTTGAAGATAAAATAGGCTGTGGGTAAGGATCTGAATTTGTCTATTCCTGTGCCCATACCTAATGTAATTATGCAAAATTACTGTTTGCATCTTCTTATAAGGTGTTTCATAATATTCTATCAGAGTTCCTCATCCAGTATTCTATTTTTATTTTCTGTAAAAAAAAAAAAAAAAAAGGCAGCATAATTTCCAGCAATCATAAAATCGTAGAGTACAATGTTGGAAGGGACATCAAGGATAATCTAGTCCAATCTGCCTTGACAAAAGCATGGTCTAGATAAGATGTCCCAGCACCCTGTCCAGCTGTATCTTAAAAGCATCAAACTTCTGAAGAGATTACCATACAGGTTAGGGGTTGACCTGCTGGAAAGCAGCTCTGCAAGGAGGGAACTGGGAGTCCTCATGGGCAACAAATTGACCACGAAGCAGCAACCCTGTGGCCCAGAAAGCAAATGGTATTCTGACATTCATTAAAGAAAGGGCGGCAAGGTCATGCTTCCCCTCCACTTTGTCCTGGTGAGGCCATATCTGGAGTACTGTGTTCAATTCTGGGCCCCCTAGTTCAAGAAAGACAAGGAACTACTGGAAAGACCCCAGTGTGGGCCTACAAAGATGATCAAGGGCCTGGAGTACCTCTCTTGTGAGGAAGGGCTGAGAGACCTGGGTCTGTGTAGCCTAGAGAAGAGAAGACTGGGAGTGGATCTCATCAATGCTTATAAATATCTAAAGAGTGTGTGTCAAGAGGATGCGGTTGAACTCTTCACTGGTGCCCAGGGACATGACAAGGGGTCAATGGACACAAGCTAGTATATGTGAATATCCATCTGAACATGCATAAAAATTTCTTTACTTTGAAAGGTGATGGAGCACTGGAACTGGCTGCCCAGGAGAGAGAGTCTCCTTCTCTGGAGCTATTCAAAACCTGCCTGGATGCTTCCCTGTCAGCCTGTTCCAGCTGAACCTGCTTTGGCAAGGGGGTCAGACTAGATGATACCTAGAGGGCCATTTGAACCTCTACCATTCTGTGATTGTTCTAATGACTTCTTGGAAACTTACCGTGAAACATTTTCCTTTTGTGTCCAATCAGAATGTCCCCAGGATTAACTTCTTGACTTCTTTGCCTCCGATGGTGATAACCCTGTTGATGCAACCCAGCATCCTGTTGGCTTGCCTTGCCATAGCAGCACACGCTGTTCACTCATACTGAACTTACTGAGTGCACCAGAAACCCCATGTCCCTTTCCACAGAACTGCTCCCCAGCTGGGTAGATTCTAGCCTGTGCTGTGCTTCTGGATTATGTTTTCCCAGGGGCAAGGCCTTACACTTGTCCTTGTTGGACTTCATAAGGTTCTTGTTAGTCCACTCTTCCAGGCTATCTATGTTTTCCCGAAGGTTAGCTCTTCCTTCCAGAGTGTCTGCTTCCCCACTGAGTTTGGCATCATCAGCAAACTTCGTCAGGGTGCACTTGATCCTATCATCTGGATCACGTATGATGATATTAAACAGTGTTGTGCCCAGTATCGACCCCACTTGTGACAGATTGCCAGTTTGAAAAGGAGCTATTTGCCACCACCTTCTGGGTAGAGCCTGTTAGCAAGTTCCTCAGCCACCACACAGATCTCTTGTGTAGTCCATAATGTATCAGTTTCTCCAGCAGGAGGCTGTGGAGAACTGTATCAAAAGTCTTGGAGAAATCCAGGGAGACAGTGTTCACTGTTCGCCCCACATCAACTAAGCAAGTTACTTGGTTGTTGGAGGCAATCGGGTTTGTCAAGTATGATTTGTCCTTGGTGAATCTGTGCTGGTTTTTCCCAATCACAGGTTTCATTTGACTTGTGATAGCCCCCAGAAGGATTCATACCCCAATTTTGCCAGGGACTGAAGTAAGACTGATGGACCTGTAATTTTCTGGGTCTCCTTTAGGTCCTTCTTGTAGATGAGGTTCACATCAGCTGACTTCCAGTCGCCTGGAACTTTTATGTTAAGGTGATTACTTTTCAAAGAACTTGCTGTTTTCTATTGCCTTCACATGAGCTAATTTGCAAGTAATTTCTCATGTCTTATACATTTTTACTTGGGATTGAAAAAAAATGTGTTTCCTGTCTATTGTATTGTGTCATTAACTTGTCTTATTTTTTTTTTTTTAAGAAGGAAGGCTCGATCTATTAATACATTATTTATTTAACTCTCCAAGTATATAAAGAATGCAAACACACTGAAAACAATTTTATGGTTTTTTTACTTTAGGAATAAAGAATTTTGTTAACTTAGTTTTTTACTGCAAATTTTGGGGAAATTATTTGATAACTAACTATTTGACTAATTTCCATTGGTTAATATAAAAACTATAGAAAATAAGATACTAGTTAGCTATGAAGTATGGGGTCCTAAGTGGTTATTCCAAGTTTCTTATGCTACTGGTTTTTAAGATTTAACCAGCTGAGCAGGACCTGCTGCACTATCCCATCTGAATACTGTGTATCTTGTGAACAAACTTATAATTATGTCTGGTGCTAATGCTTTCTAAAAATAATACTATTACTATTTACATAGTAAATAGTACTTAGTACATAGTAAATAGTACTTGGAACCTTAGTTAATTGTACTAAGTTAATTAATGAAGTTAATTCAAATATGCCAGGTCAGTTATTTTCAGATAGAACACTTCTGTGTTGTGTGAATGGATGTCAAGTATGTACACACGCACACTTATATGTATGTATACATATAGGCATTACTTATTAATTTATTCCTTCATTAAAACAAATAAGGAGCAGAATTTACTGTTAGCTTGATTATGACAAACCTTAGTGCTTCACTTTGGAGATTTCTAAACATTGTGGACAACTAATCTTTTTGAAAATTCAAAGTTTGTGAAACACCTGAAGTTCTGGTTCTGAGGATCTTGACAGCAAGAAATTCCTGCTGGAACTCACCACCAGTCCTGTACAATAAAGATTTATTTCTCCATCTCCCAGGAGAGGGCTTGCTTTGTTAAGCATTCTTAGAGAGTGTCCACCTTGTGTGGGATTGCATTCACTTGAAACGGGAGGTCTGCTGTCCTTTCACAGAGGAGTGGATGCAGCATTGTCAGGTTTCTTCTGTATCAGAGGAAACATAAACTCAGCTCTTCTGATCCTCTGGATGGTATCCCTTCACTCTCTGAACTGCAAATTCTTTTATCACTGCTTCAAAAGAAGTTGTAGTGCTATGAGCTCAGCAGGGTAAGGCTGTCCTCTCCTATTTCCATTAAACCTTTGCACTACAGAAGGGAATCCAAGATTGATAGTGTGAAAGAAGAGGAATGAACACAGTGAAACACTGCATTGATTACTGTATTACTAAGTGCCCCATTTAGTGGGCTTACATTAATATAAGGCAGATATTGAATATTATGATTTCAGCTCCGAACATGCTTACGTAGTGAAAACTAACTGAAAAAGAAAAAAAAATCAATTTATCATTTAGGCAATATAAGATATCTCAGTAGTATTTAGCTCTTTCTTTAAATTTATTAAATCTGTGTAAAGGTTTATTAGAGGTGCTGAAGTAGTTCATAGTCTCTAATCCAGGAGTTACATCTCCTGCGTGCCATTGAGTTTAACAGGAGCTTTGCCAACAAAAAGAATGATGAAAGTAATAGGCCCAAGGCATGTTCATAAATGAAAATAATTATGGTTCTATGGATTGACAGATTATTTGATTTTACAGTAATTCATGGTTGCCATGGAAGACTGACACAACTGAAATCCTTTCTTTTAATCAGTCGTAGCAGAATAACTGAGTTGATGCAAATGACAAACAAGATTCCTTAGCTGAGGAATCTGGGGTCAAGTCTGTTCAGATTATACTTGCCTTGTAACAAAATACATCAAATCTGTTTTTAAAAACCCAGTGTTGTAACTAGTTAATTACAATTCGATATTGATCCTGACCCTGATCTCAGTTGCAGCAGTGGCTTGAATATGTCCTGAGGATTTATCCTGTTATTATGGTGATACTTTATTTTACTCTAGTTCACTGTTGTGTCTTAACTGTAAGGTCTTGTGTATGTGGGCCTGCATGCTGGAAAAAACTAGCACATTTGAGTACTCCCTAAAGTGAAAATAGTAAAAATTGGTTCAGGCAGGCTTTTTTTTCCCTAGGGGATCCCCTTCATTGGATGAGATAATTCACTTTACAGGTAACATAAAAGCCAAAAAAAAAAAAAAAAAAAAAAAAAAAAAAAGAAAAGATAAGGCAAACAATGAAAGCATCAGGACGTTTAACCCTGCTTAAGCTATAGACAAATATAGTGGTCTGAATGGAGAACTCTGAGTACCAGCAATATATGAGAAGCTCAAAGTCTGTAACACTTATCAGTCTGAGAGCAGTCTAGTTTAGAAAGGCTTTCTTTCCTTTACATACACACACAAATAAAGCATTCATTTCCCTAAATTTTGATTGTCACCAAATGAATATATTAGGTGCAGGATAATACCTACAAATTGTATTGGTCAGGGCTCTAGGAATACTACTACTGGAGATTTGGAACGGTTCCCTCAAGTTCTCACTGTCTGAGTTAGGTGAGCTGCAGCTACTTTCTTACACAGACTGAAAAGAGCAAAAAGAAAAATGATAAAAATGATGCTATACCTTTTTTTGGGAAATGCTTGGCATCATTGCAAGCAACATTGAACCCCATACAAGAAAGGTGGATTTTTGAAGTTATAGGAAAACAGAGCTTGTGAAAATAAATTGATGTCACTACATTTTTAATGAGCTTGCATGTTTGGTCAGTAGT
The DNA here is from genome assembly GCA_013398155.1 of Pedionomus torquatus. Classification (NCBI taxonomy): domain Eukaryota; kingdom Metazoa; phylum Chordata; class Aves; order Charadriiformes; family Pedionomidae; genus Pedionomus; species Pedionomus torquatus. The sequence goes on along the minus strand of VZRU01006934.1, from coordinate 562,317 downwards.
GATAATCAGTAATGATTTAGACATATACGGGGCATTTGGTTCAGGTTCATGTGGTTTATTGATGAAGGAATTAAATCAAGATGGAATAAGTACCCTAAAATAAATTGAAAACTGGATAATTGAGAGGTAATTTCAAAACTAAAGTCCTCAACAAATAGGTGAGTTTCTGATGAGTTCTACAAAAATGCTATGCTGCCTGTACTTGGCTGTGATTCAGGGGTTACCAGCAGGCTATGTACAGTTCTTAGGAAAAATAAGAAACAGTGCAGAAGATAGCTATTTAAAAGTTGAAAGGAGAAAAAAAGGCACAAGAAAGCAGGGCTCAAACTAAAAGCATGCAAAGCACCTCCTACTGGAAGGGTTCAGAGTGCAACTGTGCTTATTCCATATTTCAGCAGTTAAGGTAGAAATTGAATTCATGACATAAGCAGTCTCAGTGGGTGTTGCTGGAGAAAAGATCATCTCCTATAACTTGAGGAAGGTCTGCGGGAGTTAAAGCTATGAGCATCTTTTTGACGTAAGTGCCAAAGATCTGGAGAAGGCCTACATTCATTACCTGAGGGTTCTGTGTTTCCTGTGAACCAGAAAAGGCAGCTTCTCACAGCACTGAATTTTGTGAAACCATTTTGGATTCCTATTTCTCTGAGAACTGAGAATTGAAGAAATGAGTCCTGTGACCTGGGGCAATGAGTCCCCTGAATTGTCAGCAGCTGAACAGCTAGGCCCGATGCACTGGTGAAGGTTGTGATAACTGGAAAACTAATTTTGTGAATTTAACACTTCACCAGTTTTCTAAAGGTTACTTTTCCCAGAAGAGACATGCAATGCAGTGTAAAATTAGGTGGTTATATGATTTTGTTCACAGATGTAAATGCTTTGCTGTGCAGAATGATGCTCAGGCAGGGTCGTTGCATACAGCCTGCCAACGCTGGTGCATATTAAAGAAGTGCGTCCCGTACCCTTTAATCAGATTTACTGGTATTAGTGGGAGATGATAGCACAACTAGCCATGTCGGAACAACCAATGTAAACATGACATTTTCCCCACCAGACTACGGATGAGCGGGTTCGGCTACCGGATATCCGAGCAAGCAGGTGGTACCAATTCCGCGTGGCAGCTGTGAATGTGCATGGGACAAGAGGCTTCACGGCACCCAGCAAACACTTCCGATCCTCGAAAGGTTAGTTTTCAGTTGCGACCTCTGATGCTCACCTTCCACTTGCACATGGAACGCAACCTGACCTGCCTACTTTTGTGGCAGAAAGTTTTTAACAGGTGGGGTTTTGGGAAGTTTTGCCGCTGGCTTTAGAAATAGTGTGAGATTTGTTTGAAGTTGGCAAAGGAATTAAAGGTTAAAGATGTCATTATTCTCTATCAGTAAGGGGTCTCAATGAATAAACCTCCTTTTAAACATTTTCCGCATGGTTGGTATCAAAAAACATGACCCTGACCATGAAACATGAAGGAAGTGGGGCTTCAGTATGTTATCCTGAAAGGTTTCTCTTCTTTTTCTTCGGTTATGAGAAATATGTTGCTGCCATATGGATAGCAGAGTGTTTATTCTGTTGCCCTCATCTAAATGATAATAGCAGCATTGGTTTGATGAAACTGTGCACTCTCTTAATATAATTTTCCCCTTGCTGACACTAATCATATGGGTTTAAGTTTCAAAAGGGTGTAAATGCTAAGTAGCATGATTCTGTTCATTAGAAAGGCATGTTGGCCAATCCACAAAGCATTGTAGGAATTTTGGTGCCATTTTCGTTTTGCAAGAGTTTGGGTAATTAAATAACTTTGAAGATTATTTCTGTGCTAGTTGGCACAGAATGGTACTTGGGGGATGGGAGAGGTGGAAACAGATCTTCTGTCTTGTGAAGCTGCTGTCACTCTCAGGCATCATATAGCAGTTAGCACCGGCCAAAACTAATCGCAATAGACAGATGGTCTGGATGTAGACACCCTCTCTTAAAGGCAGTCAATAATGTGGACATAGCCAGACTGTGGTAGTTGACTTCAGTAACAAAGAATGGGATCTATCACTCTTCACTCTGCTAATAAAGGTAGTTTCTAATAGAAAGACTTTGTTTTAGTAGTTACAGAACCTTTATGCTGGTATAAAGCATGCTTCAAGGAATGCATTTCCTCTTCTTTCTGCAGATAGAATTATCTTTCGGTATAGGCAGTTGCCATCCACAGGTTCTCATCCTAGCTTTTAGCTTGCTGTTTGGGCAGTTGGTCCTAGAAAAGGTCTGTCTGTAGATGCAGTTGTAGAGGCATGCAAGTGCTTTTGCTGTTATGGATGGTTAATTACTTACTGAAAAAGTATACATTGGAGTCCGTAATTTTTTTGTGCTATAACCACATCTGTGGTAGGAAGGTTGGCGGGCATAGCTATCCCATTACTGCTGTGACCACAAAGCTTTTCAAGTATAAAAGTAGTAGTATTTGAAGAATTGATTATACTTAAGTAGCGTATCATTTCAGTCACATGAAAAATACAGTTCCTTCAAGCTATGTTGAGTGTACTACAAGGACTCAGCAGCAACAGTAGCTTTGTCTGTATCAGCAACACTTCAGCAGATAGAGCACTGTGTTGCTGAACCAGGCACCAATGTTCTTTTAAACTCAGATGATTGCCAGATGTTTTATTGAGTTTGTAAAGATTTTCCAACTATTCTGCTTGGACCCACTATAATTGCAATTACATAAAGGTATATCATGATATCACTTAGGTTTTGGCTTAAGTGTGACATTTTCAGACAGGTTTTGTATTACTTTCCAAACAATTAATCTCCTACTGAGTGTGCTAGCCACAGGAGTATATTGTTCAAAATATACTTTCTTATATTCTTTAATAATGAATATAAGAAAATCCATGGTAAGTCATCCTGAAGGTCTCTTTATCCCAGTATTTGACCCCAGCCAAAGTGAGTTTTTGGAGAACGGCATAAAAGCAGGATTAAGCACGTAGGGGTATTTCTTCAGAATAGCCTCCCAGCTGGCAGTGATTTGTGTTTCAGGAGCTTGTGGTTTTGATATGATTACATCTTAAATACTGGAGTCCTCTTTTTCTGTGGTCTCCACAGCTACCTCTGAAGCACTTGCTCTCCTTGAGTGCCATTCACGGCTGCCCGGTGGAGGTGGGGAGCACTTTTAGGACTTTCTGACAAGGACAGCAGGAGCTAGTAAGAGCTCTGCATGCTCTTACCAAATAAAACAAAAACCTGGATCTTGATAATGGCAGCAAGTACGTAGCCAGCATTGTTCAAAAGGCTTCTATAACCCTCAAAATAACAATTTTCAAATGTGAATTGCCAGACAAAGCACAAGGAGTTCAGTTAGCTATTGGCTTTGTAGCCAAAATAATCTTATTCTAGCAGCTTGTTTGACTATTTTAGAGGCTTTGGTATTGTCAGTGGTTATTACAAAGATACCATGTTTACCACGTGAAATGTGTAGAAGCGCTAGTTGACACAAATGAAAGTGCTGCTAGGTGGTGACTGCAGGAATGATACTGGGATGCCTCAATCGATATCTCTTAGCCTCCGTGTCCCCAAGTAGGTTCTCATATCGGTAACAGTTATAAGTGTCATATAGGCATATAATTACTACTTTGGAGCTCAGTGGGAAGTGACAGCCCCTGCCTGGCAGAGAGGCAAGAAGCTGCTGCTCAGATGTGCCTAGTATTTCGAGTGCCAGCATCTACTGGCCCCTGCTGAGCTCCTACAGGCACATTCAACCTCCAGTTTGGAAAAGGAAAGTGGACCTTGGCACATCACCTTTGGAAGGTTGCTGAGTGTCTGAACTACATTTATGTGAAGTGTGGACAGAAATTCACATTAGTTCCTGACTGTTTCAGTTCACCCTGTTGTGCCAAGACCAAGAGAAGACTATTATCCTTGTCAGGCTTAACAGAAGTTTTCTTCAAAAAGAAACCCTTTGATCAGGAGACATGACAGCAATTCCTAAGACAGTTTCTCACACAAGATGCTGAACTTTCACCAATTGCTCATAAGTTATAATGAATAGCAAATTATTTAGGTTTGTTTTTTCTTTAAAGGAGGAGCAGGATATATAATCTGAATCAAGGCTGGAGTAGGGCACCACAAAGTCTCTGTCACTAAATATTTTAAATTGTTAAAAAGAACATTCAAAACCATTGCTGCTGTAATTATTTGGAAAGCATATTTTGTCTGGTTACCACAATACTATTTTATATTATTTTGTGTGTTTTGCAAATGCAAAAAAATTGTGATCTCTGTGGAGACACAGTGAAGTAAAGTTTTGTTTTATTAAAAATAATGTTAAGACTTCTGAGGTATGTAATTTCCATTAACTTTTCTATCACTAAATAAAGCTTCCTATGTTCCAAATTATTTTAATTTCCCAGTCATGAAAAAGACAAAACCAGGGAAACTATCGTATATTATCAAACATTCCATTCTTCATCTAATTGTGATTTGGTTTTATCTACTGAAGCTTTTGATACTCTTAAACTGTAAACATTTGAGGTGAAGGTTTTTTAGTTGTTTTACACTGCCTCATGTGTTCATTTATGGCACTAATGTGTAAACAATAAATAATCAAAGTGGCATAGTTGAGATAAACTGTGAAATATTTAGAGTTTAAGAAGAGAGACTTTTTAAATGCTGTTTATTTTTCATTCTTCATTTTGCCAAAATTCGATTTGAAAATGAAAAGCAGATGAGACTATGCCTATTCAGAGCAAACAGGCTTAGAAGATGAAGTGAATACTACACCTAGAAGTAGGATTTTGCACGTGGATTTTCAGATGGATACTGTCAGCTAAAACTAATCAAAACTTTCTGCTATTTTGACAGTGGTTTGACAGTGTTTCCACTTCACTTCTCAGGGTTTTAAAATTGTAAGTGCTTGCCTTTTCATACTCAACTGAGTGGCAAAAATTTGCAATAAAAGCAATAAATAAAGCTAACACAATGCCTGGCAAAACATTTTTGATCCCCAAAGGTACAAATACATTTCTCCTCATGTTTTGACTGGCTCTCTCTAAGCTGCGTCATTTTCTCTGAAAGTAGGAGAGAACGGTTCCTGCAATCTATAAAGCATTCTCCTTGGGTGAAATGTTTTTCTCCCATTTAGCTGGTACTGGATAACCTAACTCAACTGGTCAGAAGCTGCTTGTCACTGGTAATACAACTTTTAATTTGTTGCTTTTTTTTTTTTCCTAGCATTTTGTAATTTCTGCTGAGAATGAACTCTTAGTAACAGAGATGCAGTCAACTAGAGGTATCAGTGTTACCTGTTGCCATTTAATACATTATCTCGCCAGTATGTAGTTAGATACTGTGCCATTTTCAGAGACAAAAAGAGGCTGTAAGATGAACTCAATGAGCCCAAACCATCTGATCCTTCTACCTTTGCTAAAGGTTTTTGTCTTCAACATGAAGGCAGTTGCTAGCATACACAGGATAAATTGTCAAGCAAAAGGAAGCAGACAACATTGTTTTCACAGCACATAAGTACCACGCTGGATGTGATTTCATGCATACATTACTGAGTGTTAGTAAAACCAGAACAGACACCCACTCCCGGCAATAAAATTCTTTCTGTTGCTCCTCTGGGACCAATGATTTTTTTATACTGTTGCACAGCTGCTTTATGTGTGCCATTTCCATTGGGCAAAGCCAGTCCTCCCGCTTATGCCTTGGAACTGTTTAATGGATGGAAACTTGTCTGTAGAGCAGCCTCAGCAGATTTTTAGAGTTAGAAGGTCTAATGCTTAAAATATAGCAATGGGGGATCCATTTTAATTCAGAAAAATAGCTCAATAAAAAAGGGCTTAAATTAGAGTCGAGCTTGCTATCACTTACAGCTCAGAATGAGAATTCCGGTTCCAATGTAATTTTTTTTCTCTGAAATATATTCCAAATCATTTATTGTTTTCATTACAGTTGCCACATTTAAAGCCAAGTGGATGCACTGTAGCAGTGTGTGATGTGATTCTTGTGTATAGCTTGCCCATACTGTTTTGTTAAGATTGAAAAGTGCTTCCAGATCCTATTGATTGAAATAATTTTGTAAAATACAAATATTTTATCGCTAACTTTACAAATATGAGTATGGGAAGATGTGAATTTTGAAATGGTGATGATGTGAGGGTTTTCTTTTTTTCTTTCATTTGCAGCAAGAGTCCTCCCTGTTGGGGACTGGAGACAGTTTTACTTGTGATGGCTGAGCAGCCAGCAAGAAAAGAATTTAAGTCCTTTGGGTATATTCAAGCCAGATACAGTCCAGACAAATGCAGTACTTACTCCGCGTGCTGGAACAGCAGCTTCAGCCTTGACCTAATGAAGCTATCATTTCTAGCAGCGAGAAGTGATTTATTTGTCAGGCTGCTGAGACCAGAATTTTTTCAGATTTGAGGACAGCTGTCTGTGCCAAATTCTAGTATATATATATAATGACTTTTATATTATTTGAACTGTAGTATAAACTGCAAAGGAAACGCTGCCACTAACATCACTCTTTCTGCAAACCAAAGACTTTGATTTAACAGTCAGTAAATTATGTATATAAAATTTCAGAACTTTAAATTTGAAAAACTGGCAGTAGCTTCCATTCCAGTAATTTAATGCCTGTGTATCTGAATTATACATGTGGGCAGTTGGTCAAAACAATCACAGATACATGAAGACTAACAGCAGAATGGCTGTTAGCTTGATGGTCAGCAAAATGCAGTTTTGCTTCATAGTCAGGTTAACAGACACTGTATGTATATAAGTTTTATAATCCAATACCAGTTATTAGACCTTGAAGCATTTCAGCATGAGTTGTATACTGCTTTTAATGTCTACATAGACACAAATGTAACAGGGAACCTTGTAGAAGCATGACTTTTCCATTCAATTATGCAATATTGAAGGCTTAAAAAAAAAACAAAGAAAAGAAACCAACTTATGTAGTAACCAACAGGTATGTATTATGGAGGACTACGCTCTTAGTGCTTTTTGGGTTTAGGTTTTTTTAGGGTGGGTTATTTGGGGGTGGATGTGTTTGTTTGGTGAGTCTTTTTTCAAGGGCAGAGTTTGGGTCATTTGGGTTTCTTTCCTGTTAATAGCAGAGATCACAATATCTTGCCTTGCTGCTATTCTTTCTTGTGTTTTTTATTTCCCGTGAAACCCAGTCCTTTCAAATGAAAGAAAAGATTAATATTCTTGGATTTTGCCTACAAAATGATAGTTCTGCCAGTTGTAATAGTGATGAGCGTCACAGAAATATATAGAAATAGATGAATAAATTATATAGTGATATTGAAATACTTAATATGGAATGGATCCTCAGCTAGTATAAAATGCTCACTAAGTGGCTTCATATTTCAGGTAATATACCCCAAATCCAATAAATATTTTGCTGTTTTGTCTCTACAATCAGGCAGGGTTTTTTCAAACGATTAAATGCAAAATTGTAATAAATTAAGTTTTGTTCATCTTTGACATCTTATTTCCTTCTGGTTTATTATTTTCTCCAGCTTAGTCTACTCGTTTTTAAAAAGCTCGTCTGGAAAATGTGGCACTTTCAAATGTCTTGCCTTTTCATGTCTGTCAACTGCAGATTTCCTCCCTTTCTGTCTTCTGCTGCTACCACCACCACTTTCCTCCTGTTCAAAGGCATTTTTGTGGATGACATTTTTGAGGCTTGCAAAGGAGACTTTGAAGAAAGGGGACACTCAGGAAAATATTTCTGCTATTGCTGTATTATTTCACATGTGTATTCCTTTTAAGAGGGTGTTCTTCCTTTCCTTAACTGTAATTACCCAGTGTTTTTTAATACAATGTTTACATTCTCCCATAGCAAAGAAGAAACACTAATAAGCTTTCTTTTAAATATGGAACAGTTTTTTATCTGATGGCTGGGCTGTTCTTGTGAACACATTAGAAATGCTACTGATAAAGTATGGCTTTCAATAAACAGTGCAATTACAAAAAATGGGTGAAATGCAGGTTTTAAGTTGGAAGAAAACATCTGTTGGTTTCAGTATGCACATAGTTCTTCCTTACTGTTTTCTTTTTCTGCTTATGTTGCTGAGAAAAACAGTGGTGTTTGAACTTACCTAAAAAAATAATCCTGTTATTCTGAGACATATAAAAGCTCTGTTGTATTAAATCTCTAACTTTGTACACAGAAAATTGCACATTATCTTACATTCTTATGGGGCCAGAAACATTTGAAAAGGATGTAAATTTGTTACTTTCCTTGTAGACCTATGAAAAAATTGGTGAATAGAACTTCAAAATATTTTTAATCATGTAAAACACGCCATCCAGAAGAGCTTTTTAATTTTTTAAAATTTTTTTAATGACTCTTGGAGTCTTTTATAGATTCAGAGTGAAGACAGACATGTTTTATTGTTAGAATTGGTTTTGTTTATATCTGACCATTTGTGAAGACATATTCTTTAAAACACTTTAGTTCTATCCCATGTGTTATGTATTCATAATACATGATGCATTGTACTTCTGGGAGATAACCTGAATAATTCACCTACAGTAATACGATCATGTTGCACTTCAGGTTATAAATGTTTTATTGCCATAATACAATGCCATATAACATATAAAAACCCTAACATTTTAAATGAGTGAAGATGAATACTTAATAAAGCTTTTGGATTGATGAATCGTGATTCTGCTTATATTTATTGTACCTACATTTCTTTTTATACCTACTTATTCTATTAAACAATGAGAGTAAATGAAAGTTGTGTGTGAGAACAGTACAAAGCCTTTAACTAAATTAATCTCTTAAATATATCCCCTCCAATATAAATAGTTTGGTATACTTTAAGATGGAGTTGTTGGCTACTTCACAGGTAAGAAAGTTAGTGTAAGAACAGTCCTCCACAGACAGAAAGAATTAAAGGGAACTGGCTTGCAAGCTGATTAAAAAAATGAGAGAGAAGAAATAAGGAATTCCTATTATTTTGAAAACTAAGTTAGATTTCCAGAATTTTTAAACTCAAGTGTGGTTTTTAAATTTTATGGCCAAAAGTTATGTTGAATTATATGTGTGAGGAAACAGGGGCATCCATTACTATTTGACTAAAATGGCATGTGTGAGGAAACAGGAGTGTCCATTGTTATTTAACCAAGAGTCCTGTTAAATAACAGGAATACGCTATTATTTCACATCTGCTGATCTTTGAAAAGGGAATGCTGTCTCTATTAATGTGTCAATTTCACTGAACTAAATGATGGAATTTTTCAGTGAGACCATTTGTCATAGGGATTATCTGACGAATTTAGTACATCTGGAAAATTTATTTAACAGCTCATTTACCATTATAAAAAGATGCAGGTGAACCATGCAGTAAATGAATGCCTGGTCGTCCCCTCTGCACACATTCAGTTTTATTTCTAGTAAATAGGTGTTGGCTCATTTGGCTAAAAATTATATGAAAATGTTTTTTTTTAATAGATGTTTTTTTCTTGACCACAGATTCATAATATGCCATAACTACTTTGAGTTTCCTTTATTCTGCCTGGATTTAATCCAGCACACGTATGCCTGGTAAGATGAAGATGATCTTTACTTTAGAATATTTTTGTTTGTATAAATTCCAGATCCGTCTGCTCCACCAGCTCCATCTAATATCAGAATTGCCAATATCAGTGCAAACAATGATGGGAGTGTAAATGTACTGATTACGTGGGATCTTCCAGAAGAGCCTGATATCCCAGTGCACCACTACAAAGTCTTCTGGAGCTGGACATACAGCAAATATGTAATCCCTGCTAAAAAAAAGAGAAGAAAGATTACTGATGGGGTAAGAAAGAAAATAGTAAATGACACAGAAATATGGCTTTTTTTTCTGGCACAAAATAGAGTTTAAGTATAAAATATGTGATAAATTGCAATGATTTCAGCAGGTAGAATAGCAGTGGTCTTAAATTTCAGTATCACCAACCCTGTAAACAGTTTTGATATTTCAGTCTGTCAATGAACTCAAGGAGAGAAGCAGACTTCTGCCTTAAAGTGTGGGTAAATGCTGTAAGATTTTGCAGGAGAGATGAACAGAAAGTTAAATGTTGTTTATCCTCTAAATTCAGGCTTATTTTTTTAGTGCTTCTTAAAGAGACAGTACTTAATTTAAAAGCCTGACATTGTCTGTCACGTTCATTTGCTATGCAAACACAGCTTGTGGCACTACTATTTGGAATAACCATTAAATAGTGTAGGGCCAAGGAAAAAGCAAATCTAAACCTCTTTAAATAAGCTGCTGTACCAAAGATTTGACATATTTCCATAGCAGCAAGTTCCCATGAATTTCTTGAAAGATGTATCAAATATGCTTTACCAGAAAACTCTCTCTTGTGATATCCTTAAGCATACTGGATATTATTTTAAAGGAGTTTATAGAAATAAAAGTCAATTACAAATAACAGGCTGAACTTAATTCTCAGTGCTCTTAATAAATACATTATGAGAATTTGGTCCCATGTCTATGTTAACACTGTATTTTTGCTCTGGCTGCCCACTTTCACTGTGATGAATGACAGCTGGAGGGTTACAGTTCTCTCTCTGCCCCTCAGTCACCAAACCCAGAGAAAAATAAAGCCAATGAAGGCTGTGTGCCATGTTCATCCACAGCAGATCAGATGCAGCAGAGGTAACACCACGGGAGCCTGATGGAGCTGTCTCTTCTCATGGAAACTAATGTTTAATCAGGGTGAGGCTGCAGAGCCACAACCACCAACTCTGGGCTGGGCAGGCAGGAAAACGAAATTTTCCAGTAAATGTGGACAATATGGAGTAATTTCAGGGGCTGAGATAACTTAAGTCTTTTTTGCTACTTCAGTTAAATACCATTAAAAAAAAAATAAAAAGGAAATATGCATAGAAAAGAAAGTTAGCTTTTTCTTGTACTTTTAAAAAATCACTTTGGAAATATAGGAGTAAGGTTGGACTGTGCTAGGTAGAAAAGTTTGTGTTTGTGCCATCAGTTAAAGATCTTCATGGCAGGGAAGACCACAAGCTGGTCTGTACACCACAAACCCCAGAGAATTTTAAATTTGAGCTGAGTCTTTAATGTTGTGTTGGCATTCTGTGTAGGGTACATCCTACATATAAAAATGTTAAAACAGATCCAATATATAACATTACAGTAATTTGGACCAAGTTCTGATCTTGAATATAGGGAAATTCAGAAGAGCCAAAGCATGTTTTAGATAAAAGGCAGACTCTTAGAATATCTTTCATAGTACTCCTGGCTCATTGTACGTTTTCTTCTGCAGCTTTTTGTGAAACTGTAGGTCAACGCCAGTGAGATTCAGACTTCTTCTACAGGACATTCCTGAGATTGTTGCTAATCAATGGTCTTTTGAATATTATAGCAACTCTTCTGCCTAGAAATTGAAACTGCAAAAATTTTGGAAAAAAGAAAAAAGGTGGAAAAATCTTTTTTAAAGATCATTGAAGACTTTTTTTACCAAGTTTTTACCTTAGGTATAGTCTAGTCCAGATAATTTTTTTCCATATGAAATCATTCCAGGTAGACATACAAATAATTCAACTACAATACTAGCACTCTTAATTGAGCATTATAGTCAATGTTATAAATATCTCAGCAGAAAACAAGTAAAGGTAATTGACATGAAGTGCTCTTGACAATCTCTGGAATATTATATATGGCAGTACATGGTTATGCTTTTCACTCTGGATTGACTGTTAAACTTCAGAGGCACAAAGTGTTCTAATGAAATCACAGAGTAATGTCTTCTGTCTGAGATATGTGCTAGAAGGGCATTTTCATAAATACATTTAAAAAAATGTAAAGTTGTAAGAATACTGAGAAGCCTTTGCTCTTCTTTGCAATACCTTGGGATTTACCTTAATTTATGGATTATTGAGCAGAAAATGATAATCCCACTCTGGTATTTCCACATTTAAGAGCCTTCCATGAGAATGGAAACTGTATTTTTATTTTTCTGTTTTCCATTCTATAGTGGAAAAGTGTTCTTTATCAATGAGAGGGTATTTTTGGTTGGTAGGGTTTGAGATTTTTTTTTTCATTTTTGTTTTCAACAGTTGAACAAATAAAAAGTATTGACCAATGTACTGACTGTTGGATTTTAGTTGCCCTGAAACTGACTGTCTCTTGAAAAAGAATTTCAATTGCTTTACTAAAACAGAAATTGAGGAACAAAAATTTTAATTTTTTTGGGCTAAAATAATTTTAGCATAAGAAAAAAACTTGTTATATGTAAAAAAATCCCTCTAGTTTTGACCTAATAAATAGGCGTCTATATTTGCCACAATTATGAAACATCAAGAAAGTATTTTTTAAATGACAGCGGAAAACAATAATAATAATAATAATAAAATAAAATATTTTTAAAGGAAATTTTGTGCTGTTGAAATTTATATGTGAGATTTCTTTTTTAATTTCAAAAGAGTAGTGTGCCTAAGATAACAGGCCTGCTTTTAATAAGCATCTGTGTTTTAGTAATACTATAACTACTTTGTATATTTATTCTCCTCTATCATAGGCCCAAAATTATGTGGTCTTGGAGGGACTCCAACCCAACAGCAACTACAATGTAGAACTGCAGGCAGTAACACGTTGGGGTCAGATACGCCTAAAAAGTGCTAAGGTTTCTCTCCATTTTAGCACGACTCAGGACACCAGGAATAATAGTGAGTAATTGTATTCAAACACCTGAATGCTTTATCTCTTCTTTGTCTGGAATTTGAATGTTTTATGTGATAATTTATCAAATTTAAAACAATAAACTATTTTCCTAAAGCTTTCTGTTTCATATCATAGTGATCCTGTCTCAATGGAGTAAGCTTTTAATGTTAAATTTCTTATTTAAAAGAAATGACAGTTTGTGCCTCTTTATCTTAGACCCTACTCACCTGAAATAAACAAATGCAAAGAAAATTGAAGCATTTGCATGACTGTGGTGTTAATATTTTTTAAATGCAATATGGGTATAAATACTATATTTGTCAATGGTTGGAACAGAAGCCTGACTGTTTTTTACTCAACTGGACAGTTTTAGCTTGCAATGCTTTTTAAAATCCTGACTATTCTAGATAGCACATTAATTCAGATATTTGGACCTCACAAATATTTATATACTGTGAACTAATGCAGAACATCAGCTTTTCTGTTAAAAAATCTAAAATGTTCCATCCTGACAAGCAATGAATTTTCAAGAAATTATTGCACACATAGGACCCTCATTCACATGAGAATCTTGAGATCCTTACATGTCAGGTTATTTTTTGTTCAGATCTTCTTTAAACCTCACATGCTAAGTAATATAATTGAAAAACATATCTGAATCTGAAAGTCAATCATGATTCTTAGTTAAAAGCTCTTTGTATAATTACAATGGAATACCAACTTACTGCCTCAACTGCTGAGTGTTTCTGATTATTCAACACAGCAAATTCTGATAAAAAGATGTAAACATGTATAATGTTAAATATCCTGTCCCGACTCCCTCTCATTTTCCATCCATTCACATTCTTTTTTTTAAAGTACACTCAAAGTTTAAACTTTACTTGTCACCATTTTCATAACGGAACTGTAATTACTCTTATCCTAACCAATAGATTACTATTGTTGCTGGACCCTTCTACAAGCATATTTAGTTTGGATATACATAAAATATTTTAAAGTAGTTGTTAGCTATTCATATCACACCTTCATATCTACAGTTGCTTCCCATTTTAATGTACCAAGAAGATAAAATAGACCTAAAGATCCTTCATTTTCCTATAGTAAGTTCATGTAAAAGGACTTTTCAAGTCATAGGAGAAGGCTGGTGCCTGGATTTCACTTGAGTTTGAGGCTGACTTGTGTCCTGATATCTGGGACAAAGTTCTATGTGCCATTATACACACCTAGCCAAACATCAGGCAAGCTGTTGAATTTCTTTCTCTCATTTGACTTTGTGACTTTGGTAGTTTCATCATTTTCTGTCCATTACATTGGCACTTCTTTCCTATCATCATCACAGCTAGATTTATATTCGTTCCACAATTTTGCTTGGATAATCTACCCTCTTGGTTGTTTTACTTCATAAACCAGTCCATCAGTAGTTTCTGTGAAAATCTGTTATCTACTAATGTCTAGTTAGTATAGACTTTCCAATGCCTCGTGCTTTATTTCACTTTACTATGGTGCCTTTTTTTGACTAAAAGGGTCATTAGTTTTTGGATTGGTTTTTAAACCAGAGTAATACTATACTAAGTGTAATATTTTTGTTTTCTCATCTACTCCAAGTATTTGACTGTTATGTTCAAGTTATGAACATTCATTTAGTTAATGAGCAGTATTTTCTTTTTAACTGCAAATCAGCACCTGTGAGAAATAAAACACACATTTGTTTTACAACAGAGTACTTCAATAATAAGCTAATAGACAAATCTGAGCATCTTTTCTGTTAAAGCCATGAAGCAAAGGATTCAGGGTTCTTTGAGCCTAAGCCACTGATATCACACATTTTAGTGGATAGAGCACTCTGCTGAGAAGTGTATTTCGACCTTTTTGGACAATTTTAAACAATGGGTCGATTATAGATTACATAGAAAAGACAAAACTACTCTTGGTGGAGATGCAAATTCATCTTCTGAATCTTGCTGAAGCTGGTTAGGTACAGAGCCAGTCCTGCTTTAGGTACTTTTGAGAGTACTCAGAGGCAGCTGGAGAAAGATGAAAAAGAAAAAAAATATTGCCTGAAATATTATCTAGGACATGGCTTTCATGCCCCCTCTTTATTTGGGGACTTCCATGGCCTTTGGGAAGTCGTTCCAGAAGCATCATGCCAATTTTGCTGAAGTCCCACTGTCACTTATTCAGTTCTGTGGAATTAAGCTCTCATTTTTTAGGTGTCTGTTCCTATTGTCTGAATAGAGAGTAGTCCATAACCCGCTGAAGTAATTTAATCCTGTAGACCTTTGTGAGCTTTGACCCTAGCCCTCTGGCATTGTATTTCCCCACACTCAGAAATACATTGCCTCACTATATTTGTATGCTGCACTTCTGGGAAATGCAGCAAGAGTCTTCTCTCTTGATCTTTATGTAGAAATATTCTAAATGAGTGTCCTGGTTTTTCCAGAAGTGGAGCAGACAAAGAACAGCAAAGCAGAGATTTAGTAAAATTAAAATACTTTAAGTTGAAACATAACTAAAAGATATAAGATTTTACTTCTCTCAATCACTTTTTGATTTCCTTTCAAGTAGTATAAACTGTATAAACTATTATGGTTATCTATTATGTATAACTATTATGGTTATCTTCAGAAAGAATTTGCTTAAGTTTGGCAGTTTTACTTTAATTTAACACAAGCAAAGAAAATATAGAATTGTCTCAGATTAAGGAAAAGATTGACAAAGTAAAACTTGACCAAAAAGCAAATGGGTGTCAGCTGAAGCTGTATGTAGGGCCCGATGTTCAAGTTTACATGTTACTTGTGGTAATTACTGAAACCTGTGCCTTTCCCTCTTTCTTTAAGTATGTAGTTAATAATTTGTCACCTCCAAAATATTAGAATCTTTACTTTTCAGTTACATTTATTTCTGAATTAAGTAAAGCTTTTTTCATTAATCTAATGGAAATACTGTCCTCTTACTCAGAACTGATATATTTGCACATGTGCAACATAAATGCAGTTTGAATCAGCGTTGCTGCATTTTCAGCTGAAAATATCTAGAACTACTGTCAACCCTGCTAAGTGTTGATGAACTGATGCCAAATGTAATGCTTGATGAAGGACATCCCTTTACATTGATTGTTGGAAGCTAGGCATGTAACAACAAGGGAATTGCTCAATGTTAATTCTGCTCTTACAGTGTTTTCCTAAGCATCCACTGTTCACTGTTGGAAACAGGAAAGTGGGCAAGAAAGATCTTTAATCTGACCAGAGTGTTCTTACATAGCATACCAAAGGACTATATTTCCTTTGATGTAATAACCACACATGGCACTCTGTGGGTTACACGCAATGCCATCCTTGGGTTTTCTGTATATTCAAACACTGCACAAATGTAAAG
Organism: Pedionomus torquatus; assembly: GCA_013398155.1. Lineage (NCBI taxonomy): Eukaryota > Metazoa > Chordata > Aves > Charadriiformes > Pedionomidae > Pedionomus > Pedionomus torquatus. Next base: position 546,271 of record VZRU01006934.1, on the reverse strand, counting down.
CCCATAAATGATTACACAGAACTACTGCTAGATACTATGCCTGTTTAAAAAGTCAACGTGTTAACAGTTCTTGTTCCTGGGGATATAAATACACTCCCCTTAATTATTGTTCTTTTGAAAATTTACAGAGTGTTTTCATATTAAAATATATTTATCTTTTTCTCCCTCTGCCCAAAATATTTTTTGACCGAATTTCAAACAAATTATGTGCTTTTCAACCGTTATGTACAGTTTGTTCTTTATATTAATTTCATTTAGGTAAGATACTGAAATAAAGTAATTTGGATTAAAGATAGTATTTTTTTTCTGAATTTCAGCACATTAACATAGTCATTATACAGAACTGTACTTAAATAAATAATTCCTGATTGTTTTGTGTATTGCAGAGGAACAGACATCTTCTGCTGGGAAACCCCAGAAAGGACTGGTAGATCCTTATCCAACATTTCAGAGAAGAAAAACCACTCGTTTTCTTAAAATTGGAACTCCTTTCTACCAGGACAATCAACTTCAGGTCAAAGTCTACTGGAAGAAGACAGGTTTGTCAAATTGTTATTTTAGTATTTTTCCTAAGGAGGAACTATCATCAACTGCCTCAGAGTTGCAGAACATTGGTAATGAACCTTGTACATTCATTCAAAATTAAATCCTACACCTATCCTCCCTTCCCTTCATCGTCACGTTAGAGTGAAACATTGCCTCTCACAACATATTTGTGTTACGGATGTGTAAATGTCTGGCAGAGGGAAATGACATGACTCACATATCCAAAAATTACAATCAATTATGTTGCAACACAGAAAGTTCAGTGGAAATTGCTTCTGTAAAGTTTTAAGCAGGGAATTAGAGCTTGTCTTTATGTTCAACAGAGCTTTTGTGGCTATGAACACCGTCTCCTTGGAGTGTGGTTGGAGGGTAGCAAGCATGTACAGTTTCTGGGTGGATTTTCTGCTGATGCCACTGCAGTGTCACTTGTTGGACTTTGTCAGTTGGAAAATGAAATGAATGTATGTGGAAATCAGGCAATGTTGTCACAAAAACTTGTGTTAATGCCACAATAGGTCTTATGCAAAATTTTGTCATTTTGAATTAGAACAGGATGAATAGATGGCTACAACCACTGAAGGCTGTATGCATCCTTCTCTTTTTCAGAAAAATCAAACAGCAATTTCATGTTTAAGTGTTCCAGTTGAAAGAAAAATGCCATAAATTTTAAGTGCCTAATCAGATTCAGAAAGCAAAAAGGAGTTTGTACTTTCTTGCCCTTTAGGAGTGTATAGATTGTTACACATTGCTCCAGCTTAGCCATAACAGGTTCATATGCTGCTATTAGAAAATGTGCTAACATTTAGTGTTTTAACTTGAAGTAATCTACATGTGTAGCAGTAGCACATATAAAATCCATTTAATTTTTGTGTTTGAAATAAAGGGCTAAAAATGGATACACCTTTTCTTCTGGAATTTTTCAAATATTTTTAGAAATATTTAAGTTCTTAAGCACCACTCTTAATGAAGAAAAGCTGTATAACCATTTACTTATGCTGTGTAGCTTAAGAATATGTCATACTAGATTGTGTGGATTGTGAGAGGTATCTTTTATTTCTTAAAAAGTGCCTGCCTATTTGAATGGTTACCTTTCTAGCCCTTCTATATCAAATACTTTACAATAAATGCTTATTCCTTCATAAATTTTGCAAGCTCTGGCTCAGCCTGACTACATACACATTTTAGAGGTTTGCCCCTATTTTGGCTATGCTAGTTTTCTTTTTTCTACCTTTCTCCATTATATTTCATTTTTGGCTAACTTCATGGAAAACTGGAGTAATTTAAAGTTTAAATTCAAGTTGAGGCACTTTTCACTGTGGCTACTACGTTTGCCTAATAATATGATTTTGGTTATTCGAAGCATGATTTATATTTTCTGAGCTTGGGACTTAAGCGTTAGCCTTCTGGAGTTTAGATGTCAGCCCATTGTCCAAGGTCCTTTTATAATCAAAAAAGAAAAGTAGGCGACTTCTGAAGCAATTCAGCCCACACAGCAGCTGAATCATTCTCTGGAGATGCCTCCCTTACTGAGTAGTGAATGGAGCCTAAGAAACTCATTTGTAGAAGGCTTAGAGGTGCCTAACACCTTTCTGTGAGGTTCAATTCTGAGCAGTTTGGACTGAAAAAAAATGAGGACAAGATTCCAAGATGAGGAGACTATGATGTCTCCCACAGGTGTAAGGCTGGGTTGTGCAACTCACAGTCTACTGACAAGATTCAGCCCAGTGGAATAACTGAACCAGCTGCAACCCTTTTCCTCCAAGCCTGTTTCCAGAAGAAAGACTTTTTGTCCTATGATCAGACTGTCAACACCCCTAATGAAATTCACCTTACAAGTAGTTTTCCAAATTCCTCTTTATAGTTGATGGAGGAAAAATCATGACCTGACAGCAATATTTACTTTATTCTGAAGTAGATATCTTGAACTAGGTGTCCACTAATTATAATAGTAACTTGGATATCAAGCTTATAAATAGATGTTGCACCTAAGTTACTTAAATATTGACATCTAAATCTAGAGCTGAATCCCACACCATGTTACATACCTGGAAATAATATTTATAGTAAAAGTTACAAATACCTACAAAAAGAAATAAGGTAGTCAGTATTCTCACAGTGGCTGAGACAAGACATAATTAACATTGAATGAAATCAGGGAATATTTTATAGCTTGGAAATAACAGTGTTTGGAAATGGTGTACTCTTCACAATTACAGATCTTGAAAGACAGATGTGGCACAGATCTGTTAGAAATGACATGACTTTACATACTGTCACCTTGTGCTTGGACAGACCAGTTGAGTTCCTGAGCTGCTGACTGTATGGCTGACTGATCTTGTGTGAATCCCTGTACATGCAGTTACAGAAGGAGGCACCCAGAGGTCCATTTTGGTGATGTAGTGGGAGCAAACTGTCACATGCACTAGGGTGTTTAGGTATATGCCCCAGCCATGTTCAAAGCCAGGCTGGATGGGTCTTTGAGCAACCCTAGTGGGAGGTGTCTCTGCCCATGGCAGGGGAGGTGGAACTCGATGATCTTTAAAGTCCTTTCCAACCCAAACCATTCTATGATTCATTTTTCTCACGTAACAAACAGTGTGTGAAGAGTGGCAGAATATGGCAATTTGTCTCACTACTTTCTTTTCTTTCTTAAAAAGAAAATGTCTGTGATCTGACTGACAGCATATGCAATAACTCGGCAAGAGCCATTGCATCATGTGGCCCTGATGCCAGTTACCTGCTCCTGCAGGTAGGAAGCTAGTAGGTTTTATAAGCTCTTACAGGAGTTTGGAGGTTATGTAGAAGGTGGATGAGGTATGGACTGCAAATTTACTAGTGACAATTTACTGCAGAGCAAGTCTTTTTCACCATGCAAGGAACACAGCAGGAGAAGCATATTGGCTGTGTCTTGTCTTTATGAAAGATAGCAGTTACTGGCACCAGCTGCGTTGGGAACTGTACCCACGCGTCTTTCTCCTTTATGAACTGTCTCGAGTCCTATTTAGGGAATTGTAGGAGGTATAAGAGTGCAGCATGTATAATAGTGAATACTGATAGGGGTATTCTGTAGCTTAGCCTCTAGGCTATTTTCATTGATGGTAGGCAATCAGAGTTCAAATCCTTCCTGACAGGGAATTCACCTCTTTGTCTTCTTCATGGCAGGTGCAAACAAGAGTCGTTGTTGATTGCTCAGGTGTTCTCATTATTTTCTACTTTGCTATTAAAAACAACACTTCTATAGTCCCAAATTAGGATGTGTGAGTTTAAAACAAATAAAAATTAAGAAAATATCGTGAAACAAGTATATTGATAATGGTTCCCATAATATAAGAAATACAAGTCTCAAACTTGAATATGTTTGACATTTGTAATATAAGCAAAATTTCAGTTGTTTGTAGCAATCTTTGCTTTGTCTTGTTTGATTTTCAATTTTTTGTGGTACTTTTTGTGATAGACTTCATAGTCCTAAAAAGAGATAGTTACAGTGCTGATGAAATAAGCATGTTATTTTGATTTTTGATTTTTTTAAGATGAAGACACTTAAACCAGTCTGGCATGTTCATACAGAGTGTCTTTAGCTGTAATGAAAACTTTAACAACTACTGAAACAGTGGTCTTTCACTTTGAAAGAATTACTCATTTTCTATGGTAATAACTGCTCACAAATTTTTGTTGCATTCTTGAATTCAGTTGCCCTACCATTCTACTTGACCCAAAANTTTTTTTTTTTTTTTTTTTTTTAATTCTGTCCAAAACCAATATGGCACTATAGAAGTGTTTTGTACTGCCTCACAACACTGTAGCATCACAGCCCACTACATATTAAGGAATCAAAGAGAAGGAAAGAAGGAAAAGATTTCCTGTAGTCTCAAACCACTTAAGAAACATAAACTTGTTCCTGAGGTTGTTTGAGGTTATTACTTTACTTTGATAGATCCCTTTGTTTCCTGGGAAGTTGTTTTGCTTTTGAATTTGAACCACTTTACTCTCTCTGAAAAGGACATAGTAGAACATAATCATGGAATAAATGAGTTGGAAGGGACCTCTGGAGGTCAGTTGGTCCAACCATCTGCTCAACGTAGAACTGTGAAGTTAAATCAAGTTGTTCAGTCCTATCTGTAAGGCCCTAAACCAAATGTTGTTATTGTTTTCTGAATGACAGGAAATTTGTCCTTTATGATTATCAGGCTGCAGATATCAGCTGGTATCACCTACCAGTTTGATGCAATGTACCTTAGGATTTCCATAAAGTATGGTGACATCTCTTGACACTCAAAGACAGTTTTCCATTACTACAAAGAAGATGTATTCCTCGGTGTTGTTTGCAGATATGCCTCTAGGAAGCCAGTGAAAGACCACAAGGACGACATCAGAACAGAAGCTCTTGCTTTTATATCATCCCTCTGGATAGAACGCATCAGGCCTCTATCCTGTGCAACAACTGCAATAGAGGGGCTGTTGCATACCATTACTGAAATGGCTTTATTATATGGTAAAGAAATTACTGCTTATCGGCACTCAGAAACCAAATACAATATTTAAGTCTGAGCAAGTGGATGGAAGATCCTATTTCCATATATATGCATCACAACACGCCATAGTTTGATAGCAGGAAAGACTTATTTAGGTCTGTTCTTCAAATGTCATTTGTTAAGTCCTGTTAGCTTCAGTAAGCATGAGACATGAATGGAATGTAGGATCTGGACTTTACATTAAAGTAAATCTCTTTCTGAAATACTCTTTCGGTTTGAATGCTTCCGTATGATGGTAATAATAATTTTACTTCAGGATGTATGCTAGCTGAAATAACTCCACACTTCAAGCAGTGCAAGGTGCTTAACAAATGCACATAATTTTGCTAGACAGAGTCATCACAAAAGCATGTTGTAATTATATGAATACAATAGCTGCCTTCTGAAAGAAGAAAATGTCTTTCAGTTACTGCCTCTGACTTAGGCCTGGGATTAGAGCAACACAGTACATTCCTTTAACAGCATGAATCTCACTTTTGTAAATTAAAAGAACTTGCTTGTGGCCAGATTTTTTGGCCATCTCAACTGTGTGAAATTAGAAATTATGTGCTATTTATGTCAAATAGTGGAATCAGTTTAAACAAATCACTTTTAAATCCTTGGTCATGGAATCACAGAATACCATCCATTACCAAGGCTGGATGCATTCTGAATCTCCTAATTAAAAGGATTAGCTACTTGGAACAATTAGGATACTTAGTATCTTGAGCAGTAATCAAGACTGAAAGTGTGAAAATAAAAAAAATAATCCTTATTCTTCCTCTGTTCTTCAGTGGTTTGGCAATGAGAGAACTGAGGTTTTGGACTTTAGCTGAAAAGCCTTCAAATTGATGCAAATTTGTGTATCTTCAGGGTATGAAGAAAAAAAAAATAAACAGAAAAAAAAATTACTCTTTATAAGCTCACTGTGACAGTTCCCATCACTTGCTGCAATAATTATAGTACATTAAAATATTTGAATGTAATCGTGATGATTTTTTTCTAAAGCAACCTGGTCTAGTGGGAGGTGTCCCTGCCCAATGCAGGGTGGTTGGAACTCAATGATCTTTAAGGTCTCTTCCATCTCTAGCCATTCTATGATTCTATGTCACAATAATATTTCCTGACCCATTACTCTGCCTTCAGTATTGTTTTCTTAGTGTCTGTTATTTGAGTATAACTCTTCTTGCTCAGGTAAAGCTTTAGTTTCCTTCACTTTTCTTTGAATGAAGTCTATGAGTACTTATGTCCTCTGTTTAAATTAAACATTTCAAGTACTTCTAGGTATTTAAAATCAATATATCTGCCACTTGGTTTTGCTTAAAAAGGCAAATATTTAAAATGCATTAAGGCTTGGCTTCAGGAATCTCTCTTTGTGTTTCTGGTAAATGCTAAGGCAGGAAAAAAACCCACTTAAGGTAGGGAGAGGCAAAGAATCTCCTCCATTGTCTGATAAATCAACCAAACAAGAATAATGAATTAAATTACAGGGAAGAATAAAATGCAAGGCAAGGCAAAGCAAACAGAAAGCTGCCATGAATGCTTTTAAAACCAGATCTTAGGAAAACAAAATTAACTTTCACTTAGTTCAGGGAGATAAATGAAGTGACTGTATATGCTGACTCTGTTTGCAATAAGGTATTTCATATGGCAGGTTTTAAAATAATCGAAAGCTTTCCCTGTGTTTTCCTATGGACCTTTCTAAAAGAACTAGTGCCATTGAAGCTAACAAATAGCTTCTAGCTATTATTGTAAAGAATCCATCGGTAGTTGCTTAACACCAAGGAATTATTTAGTTTGGTACTGACTGTTGCACTAGGAAGATCAGTGTTTGAGCAGCTGGCCATTTTCTAACTATAGATATTCAAGCAGTAAAATATTTGTACTTGAAGGTATCACTGTATTCCAGATGGTTCTTTCAACGGGAAGACCTTGCTGTTAATTTTAGTGAAGTACACACCAATGTATTTCCCTCATATTTCTGTGCTAAAACAGAGACATTAGCTCAGCAGAGGCTGATTGTTTGGGTACACATAATGTGCATTTGTATTTAGTGATTTAATTAGTATGGCTTGCCCCAAGCACAGGAATCTTCGACTAGATTAACCCTTTAGAAATTCACCATTAGACATTGCATAATTTTGCTTTTCCATGTGTGCTACAGCGGACTGAAATGCCTGTATCCTATGGGCTTCCCTAGCATCCTGCCCAGGGAGGGAGGTAATGCTATCGGCTTTAGCTGTTGTGGGAAGTAATTCCAGAGTTAAAAGAACATCCTGTATCCTGTCAAAAGTATCCTTTGTGTGATTCCTACTCCTTGGTAACTTTGTCCTACATAGGCCTAATGTAGTTTTGGGAATAAAATTTTTGTTATTCCACTGCTGTTTTTTAAAATCTCTTCACCTTTTTGCTGCCTGGAGAGACTGAAAGGGGATGTGTCCAACCATCTCCAATTGTATTTGATAAACTGCCCACAGAACTTGGACTACTTTGTTTATGTCCAAATGTGATTTGCTAACAGTACTTAAAATGTTGCTGGTGGGAGTTGTGAAAAACATCAACAAATAATATGATTTGGTAGAGCAGGTAATATGTAACTTCTCGAATAGTATGCAGTTGATTAGTGGGACAAATAGTAAAGTTTTAAAACCACATTTACAATAGAGGCAACCTCAGTGGCATCTCCCCTGCAAAGGAGATGATAATTGGGAGTCTTTTCAAGGGCACAATTTACTGCATTTCTTCATGTTTCCACAGGAACAACAGAAAACCATTACTGAATGCCTTTCACTTACTTCCAAACCTCCATTTCTTTCAGGGTTGGTGGTTAAAGTTCTTGGTGTGAGACACTTAGGGGCCAGTCTGTCCAATGATTAGTCCCAGGAATGTTGTTGGAACTGGTTCAAAGGCTGCCAGGAAATCAAATTATCAGAAACCAAATCAGAACTACCTGCTGTGGTCCCAGAGCTCTGACAGCACAGAAGATTGATTTTACTTAGCAGGCACACACTGATCTCTGCCAAAGGCAAATTGTGGCTTTGCTGTACTGGTTTGGTCCTGAACATTCATCAAACTGGTTCTAACGCTTTGTATGATTGATCCCCTTCATTTTAAAATGTACATAGTGTATGCTGTTCACAGGTCCGCAGTATGACCTGAATTGTACTCCAGAACACCTTTAGTAATTATGAAACACTATTTAATTTGACTTAATTTATGCATTTAAAAGAAGTCTTCTTTTTATTCTTAAACTTAATAACTGAATACAAATTTAAGCTTGATTTCTTTTGAAATTGCAAATTGCCTGGTCTGTGAGCGCAGTCCAAGAGAAACTATCATTATGTGGGATGAGTACCTACAGGTATATATTCGTTATTGTGTTGTGAAATAATTTTTCAAGACTTAACTGTCTTTGAGGTATTGAAAATATTAACTGGCCAACTAATAAATAAACTCCTACCTGATTTTTAATTCTTCAGGAAAAAATAGGTTTTCAAAACAAGCATCTTTATGTTCCTGTAAACTCAGAACGCAGTTATAATATCTGTTGACCCAGAACAGAGTTTTCTACATTTCTTATTACTTCTTGAATATTACCACAACCTGTAAAGTTCATTATTTTAACAACAAATACAGAAATTTTAATGTATGCATATGAGGGTGTCAAGCTTTTTAGCATCAAGTTCTTCCCCTCCTTTCCCTAAACTGTATCACTTTGTCACATTAAGTGAAAGCTTTGTCCTGTTTACTTAGGCTATCATACCTAGAACAATCCTACCATTTCTACTATGAGTGAAAAATAGAGGCACTGCAGTTAGCAAGATACCTTTCATCAGCCATGAGGTAATAACTGCTCATGAGTGCTCTCTTAGCCTGCCTGTGTTCTGAAGTGAAATATTTAGCTTATGATACAGGGGAGGTTTAACTATCATCAGCGAGTCATCAAGCTCATGGTGATGGAAGTTTAACCTAACAAACATCCTCTTGTAAATTGGGTCAGTTTTCCTTTACATGCCTCTTTTTAACCTGTATTGTTTAATTAGCCTTGTTTACAAGGTGGCCATAAAATTAGTTCCATAAACACTACAGACAGGGAAGGAAACTGGACTGTTTTAATGAGTTGCTAGATATGGAAGGAAAGACACCAAAAGAAAAGATATCTGACCGTGAAATTATAATCTAAATTTAAAGATGTCACTTGTGCAGCTAATGAATAATGCGTTCTTAAACGCTATTTGCATTTACTCCTCTGACCATAAACTGAATATAAAAATATCTGTAGTAGTCTGGACCAAAGGTCTGTCCCACCAGGTATTCTGATTTTGTCAGTGGCCAAAAGTAAATCCAAAGGAACATAAGAATGGGGTGTGTAATGACACTTCTTCAGATTATTGTCCCAGTTCCAGGCAACTTCTAGTTCATGGGATTTCTTGAACCTATGTGAATTGTATTTAATTCTTCTGATGCATTTTAATTTTTTAATACTTCTGATGCATTTCTCTTCCATGATAATATCCAGTGTTCCAATAGGGTCACATAAATTTTGGGCATCTGAAACATCCTGGATTATGGAGTTTCAGAGGTTTTAGTGCTTGTTCTTCTTTGAAGAACCACTTTTTTTGTTGTTGTTTTGAAACCGCTTCTTCTAGTTTCATTTGAATATGTATTCTTACATTTTAGACACAAAAGGCAGTTGAGCTCTGTTCACCCTGTCTGTATGCACATGATTTTATAGATACTTAACCTGGGTTTGCTCTGTTCTTTTTCTCATAGACTCAGTGAACTGCAGATTTAGAAACTGCTTATTAACGTCATTAACTTTATGAATAACAGTTCAGCAAAGCAACATCCTGATAGGGTGTGCTGTGATGCATACCATGAAAGTCCAGTTTTGGAACTTACTGGAGCATTGTACATGCATACAAACCTGCCTGTGGGGCCTTTGCATAGGGTAGGAGAGAGAAGGGAGCAGCAGGTACATCTCTGCATCTCCTGCCACTATAGAGTTAGGGGTAAACTGGGTCTGTACATTGATTCTGGAACCGTGAAGGACTCCCGGATTTGCCTACCCTCAATATAGCCTCCCCAACTAAATTAATGTCCAGATTTGTCAAGGTTACACAGAAGGCTAAATTTAAGGATAGAGTACCTTGTGACATTTTTTAAAGATAGAAAACCGTAGCAAGCCTTGGACTTGTTTGCTTGAGTTGGTTTTTTTTTTTTATTTTTTCATTAAATGCAGGTTTTGGATGTTTAGTTTCCTTTGATACTCTGGCTCTGAGGCAGTAATGTAAGAAGCTTCTCTTTAGGCTACAAGCAGCTGTTGTGAGACTTGGAGCTTACAAGAGGCAAATTTCCTTGTAATAGAAAACCAGAGTGAGATGCTGTTGAACTCACTTTGTCTAGGATGTTGTGTGTGGGAAAAGGAGTGAGGGTAAAGGTAATCTGGCTTAGAGATGATCCCAAACTTAAATTCCTCAAGATATAAACATCTTTAAACCTGTGGCTTCCTAAGTTTATGGACACAAATATGGACAGAAATACTGTGGCTCTGGCCTGTCCTTAAATTACACACTAACTGCTGATATCATTTTTGAAAGGCTTGTCATTGTATTATACAAAGAATGTGTTCTATAGAAATAAAGTTTGTTTTAAATGGCATAATGTGAGAAACAAAATCTTTGTGATTTAAATAGTACTGCTTATATTCCATATAAGAGCAGGAAACAGTGTCGTTTGCCTTGCTAGGAAGTGTTTATTGAATGAAGTTTAAATGTCAACTGAGGGGTTTGGTGTTTATTTAATCATACTGCTTGAATAGGTGATTATTAAAAAGTTCTTTTACTCAGAGGTGCCACGAATACCGTGAATTTCATAACCAAGCATTTGATACTTTGGTGGGGTTTTTTTCTTTTATTTATACCGCTGGGTGAATCAATGTATGAGGAGCTAAAGAGCCAAAGGTATTTTCATTTCATTTTTTTTTAAATATCTTGCCTAAAAGGCCTAAGACAGAACACATCAATAACATAGGTTTTACAGGGACAAGAGGAGTACAGAGAGGCTCACAGTGCATCAGCATATGAACGCAACATTTTATGGTTAGTTGAAGGTAAATTGTGCTTACATGTGTATGCTAAGACTGATATTTGCTTTTTGCTAAACTTTGCATTTGCTAAACTACAACAACTAAAATAACACTTGTTATTCTGTCTTTGTTTCTTATCCTATTATTAGCTTCAGATTTGAAATGTTGGCAAAAGCCACCAAGATTCAGAGAGGCATAGAATGGCTAGTAGATCAATATGTGAAGAAATAAATGTTGTGATCAAGTACTGACTGAAATCGTGTTTCAGTTTTCCACACTAAGCTGAAGTAGGCCTTCTCTCACTGTTCTTCAGTCATGCTGTTATTAAAATGCAGTAAACACCATGTGGATTACTTTATACTAGTCATGTCTTCAAAATTGAAGCAACTAGTACTAAATAATGCTGCTTCATTTATTCACTTAAATTTTGCCCATATTTAAGCCTTCCCTGCGTTTTTTTCAGAACCTCTTCGGCAACTGAGTTTTACCATAGGAAACTTACAGAAACATGCATATTGTAGAACTCTGCTTTGACCTGGAGAGGAATGGTAGCCTGATCAACAGATGAACCCAAACCTAAGAGACCAGAAGATACTTCATTATACTCTATTTCAGCTATTTGCAGAATAGTGATGGGTGTGGAAATACAGGCAGGTTATGCTACAGAGCAAACACTGCTACCGATGTTTGTCACCAGCAAACACCTTCTACCAGAGTGGTGGGTTGGATGCAGTGCTGAGTTGTATTAAATCCACAGTTGTAAAGGTTTATCAGGGGTTGCATAATGGTAGAAGATAGGGCAGGAACAATTCTTCAGGAAGCCTTTCACTTGTACACATCTTTGGTCATTTCGGAGATGAGAAAATGTTTTTCTTTATGCAAGGCATCATAAATTTCACCATTTACTGTTGTTAGTTTTACAATCTCCGTGGCATAGCTTCAGCATTCAAAACAATGAAATAAATATTTTTTGTCCTGGGTGGTTTGTTGTTTGACACAGGATTTATACAGAGCTTCCCAAATTCGTACATACCTTTCCTGTAGAAACAATTAATCAATCTTTTAGATCCTGAGAAACACCATTCATGTGCCTTGAGCATATTATGCCCTGTGCTGTGATATTAAGTACAAAATCTCTATCTCTTTCTATAGCCTATTTTTAGAGCAATAATGCTGCAAGGCTCATGATACAGAAAGGAAATGACTTAATTTATGTTTCCTTCTTCCTATTAGTCTAAGGCAATCAAAGACGTGTTCCAGACTATCTTTTAACTGTAGTTTTTATGGTCATTAGTTTCTTGATCTTGGTGGTTACTAAACTTTCTGGCCTGACCCATTAGCTACTCCTAACTATTGAAGGCAACACAACTGTTCATATGCTTAAGTGCTTTGTTGAATCAGAGCCAGAAGCTTGTAGGATTAACCCCACAGTATGAGAAGAAAACACAAAACCCATGTGGCCAGTCACAAATAATCATTACAGGTTTTGCTGTATGAAATAACAAATAAATCTAAAGCTTTAGTTGCATGCAGAATGAATTCTTTCACTAATTTTCTTACTGAGTAGCTTCATAGAAATTTCCGTCTCCTTATGGCATTCTATGTGAAGAAAGGTTAGATTTGAATAAAAACAGCAGGTTTACATATGGCTAATTATATCCCAAACTTTGATAAAAACTCCTTTTGACATACAGTTAGCATTTTAATTATACGTGTATACTTGGGAGAGAGTCAGTCTGCTAAGGTAACTTGACAAAAAGTACAGAACACCGCATTTCCTTTTTTACTGAAGTAGTTATTTGACATATGCTTGTTATTTATATTAAATTCATACTTTTGTGTTGCCAGGTAAAGTTTTTCATAGAAGTATGTCTTATTTTATGATCTTTTTAACTATATTTTATTCTATTGGGAAGATCTATCAGACATTGTTGGCTAATTACTTCAAATCCTGTCACGATACAGAAATCACTTTGATGTTACTGTGTTTATTGAGGCCAGAAATTTTTATTGTAATTAAACCTCAATTCGAGATGCTGTTGTTGAATGTGTCTGCTCTGAAATCTTATTTTCTAGAAAATGCTATTCAATTTTTCTTTCTAATAAATTCTTGTAATTTGGTTGCCTGCATCATAGTACTGTCATGGCTGGCATTAATCAGCATTTTTATACCAAATTATAAAGGCAAATCATCCAACAACCACCTGTCAAACAGAATAATATACAACTCCTAGATCTGAAGTATTTTTTGCAGCAGAGACCATTATCATTACCATTGTGTTGGATGATTTTTCTGAATGGATCTCAAGCTTCAGATTTTGTGGGGAGATGATGAGATTTAGCAAATGTACGATGTAGGCCTAGTGTATTCCTATTAATCGTCATGCTGCCATGACGTAGGATATGTTGCGGAACTTTAAGCCAAACTTTTCAATTTAATATCAATTTAAGATGCTTAAATTGTGCGTATGAACCTGCATTTTTCAAGGTGGCAAACAGATGTATTTGGCATTGATATTATTGGTAATTTGAGCTGCTTTTACAGCTTAAAGCTAGAGAATAAATGTGCATTCCCCCCCACCAAAAAAAAAACCAAAAAAAAAAAACCAAAAACCAACCCTGAAAATTAGTTATTTATTTTAATTTAAATGGAACTAAAGAGTTTAGGTTGGGGAGGGGGAGAAAGAAGATAAATGGGTTTTGGGGTGAAACACAGGAGGGGGGGGCAATCAAAACAGGGATCTTTTTCATATGCTTTAGAGCATCCCCTAATCAATACATTTCTACTTAGAGGTTTAAGATTTTTGTCCAACAAAGTTGGCTGCATACCTTTGTTCAGTAAAAGAGCTGAGCCTATGTGGAATTTTAAGAACACACTCATGTGATGTCTGTATAGGAATGCTGTCATAAGACTAGGAACTCATTTTATACTTTAGAAAATTTACTTTAAAAATCATAGCCAAAATTATTACCATCAGCTATTAATTTATTTGGGAAGATTAGTTTTGTACAACTGTCTGAAGCATCAAGAAATCTAGCTTGAGCAGTTGAAGGTCATGTCCATGAGATTAACTTTACAGGGATTTAAAATAATTTTTCTCATTTGCTTTTTCTTTTTTTTTCTTTTTTTAAAGAAGCTTGAGAATAAAAGCAATTCTTGGAATAAGTGGTCTGCTGTAACGGTCCTTTAAAGAGTCCTTACTTAAATGATTGTTATGTTGACTAATTTCACAAGCTTAGAACTGCTCAAATGAGCGCTACCAGTTAGTACGTCCTTCAGGTTATTTCTATACAAATATTTTGAGTTCTGGGAAAGATGTATGCTTGCTGTTTGTGCAAGCATCAGTCTTTTTAGTGTTAAACGGTATACTTTCTAACCATGAGAACAATGAAGTTATAAAGCTTCCTAAAGATGTATAATTTAAAGTATAGAATCATGAAAACTCCAAGCTATGAAGGAGATTGATTATTTACAAAAGAGGCTTTACATCTGAAATATCAGGGAACAGGACTGAAAGAGTCTGGCAGTTTCTCTTCAGTGTTATGTACCTGTTCTAGAAAGGATAGCAGAGCTTTCTAATAAAACTGGCACGAATCAGTCCCATCAGATGCTGGATATTCTGCTAATGTTAACTACTTTAATTACTTTTCAGAAAAAAAGATATGGCTATGGATTACAATGTAGTAGCTTCAGCTGGGCTTAACTCAGAACCAATAAACTTGGTGGTAGTGGTTGACATTCAGCTAGCCTGCAGCTCAGATTACTTGTCCTGTACTTGCCACTGAGTTTGTAATTAACAGCAGAAAATAAAAAAAAATAATCTGAATATAATTATAGTAGTGAACTCACTAGAAGAGTGTACATTGCTGAAAGGAAGAGTGGGAGATGTTTTTGCATGTGCTATGTTCCAGTTTGTCCCTGTTGCCCCTTGTCCTGTCACTGGGCACCACTGAGAAGAGTCTGACCCCATCCTCTTTAGATATTTATAAACATTGAAGAGATCCCCTCTCAGTCTCCTCTTCTCTAGGCTAAACAGACCCAGATCTGTCAGCCTTTCTTCACAAGAGAGGTGCTCCATTCCCTTGATCATGTTTGTCGCCCTCTGCTAGGCTCTTTCTTAGTAGTTCATTGTCCTTGTTGAAATGGGGACCCCAGAACTGAACACAGTACTCCAGATGCAGCATCACCAGGGCAGAAGGTGACTTCCCTTGACCTGCTGGCAACGCTCTTTTTAATGTGCCCCAAGAGACATTGGCTTTCTTGGCAAACAAGGACACATGCTGACTCATGGTCAACTTGTTGTCCACCAGGTCTTCCATTGGCCTTCTTGGCCAACAAGGGCACATTGCTGGGTCATGGTCAACATATTGTCCACCAGGACTTCCAGATCCTTCTCCACAGGAGAAATCTTTTAGCAGTCACAAAGGTGAGAACTGAAGAAGCTTAAGTCTTAAAAATAAAAGTTTAGGGAATTCAAAAACACCTGTTCTAGCAAACACTTTTGGATCATCTTAGTTGGTGCATTCCAGTTTATAACTGTTGATGTACTTTTGTATGTGTCTGCAAAAAACTTTGAAACAACTTTAATTACATACTCACTGAAAAGAAAGAAATCTTGTCTTTTCAGTGTAGGTTGTTATCAGAATACCAGATGTGAGCACTAACAAGTGTAAGATTCATTTCGTTTAAATAAAAACAATTGTGAAATTATGTTTATTAAAAACCTTCATGCTACATTTACAGTCCAAGTTGGTAGGAAGTGAAATAGCAATTTTTTGCACCTCTTCCTGATTTTCTAGGTCAAATAGAGAGGTTATCAGAAACCACAGATGTTTATGAATGGATTACTTAGGGTTTGCTAATGCAGGAGAGAAGTAGGAAGGAAGAAAAGAACCGCCTGAGAGCAGAAGCTCACATAAGGAATGGAGTTAGAGCTGCAATGGAATCTAAACAGAATACTACTCTTCCAGGAGCTGGAAATACCAAATATCTTGGGTTACAACCTCTTTAATTACATTTCTGAACAGAGACTTAGTAAACCTTTACACTGATATATGTGGATGCTGAGCTATTTTAAGCTCTTGGTTCTTCGGATTTATCTTTCCCCATACTGAGGTATGTGTCTTATCGAGTTCTTGGTTGCTCTATAATGGCAAGGATTAATTGGCTTGGATAATCTCTACCAAAGAGAGGTGATTTATTTATGGGTTGCAAGTGAAAGTTATAAGTGAAAACAGCCAATGTGTAGCTTTACAAAGAGCAACCCACCTTACATACAGATAGTTTAAAATTATAAGTTGTGATTATCAGATAGTATACAATCAATAACAGACTCACTGTGGTTAATTGGCATAGCATGTACATTATTAATATAGCTTGATTAACATAGCAGCACAAAGTTTCCAGATCCCAAAAGCTAGGTGTTTTGTTTGTTTGCCCCAAGAGAGGGGCACAAGAAGTGACAGACAATAATTGAGGGAACTAGAGGAGGTGAATCAGATGAAATGTATTTACAGAATCACTGTGAGTTTGTGTCTTCATCCAATAGACATGTCAAATGGGAAAGCCCAGCAACTGAGAGGCAAGTGGAAGCACGTCCATTTCTTTCTTTATTTTTCAATGAGAGGGAACAATCACAAGGCAGCAAGTTAATTCTTTATAGATTGCTTTAAAAAAAAAAAAAAAAAGTTTGGTTTCCAAAGAAATCACACAAATAATTAGCATACTTGTTATGAAGATAGCTGCTGCAAAAAATCTATTTCAAGGAGCTTCTAAAAGTCTTTTTACTGGAATATCATTTGAGCTAGTTATTTTCTCTTTAGTTTACAATCCTTCCCTTCTGCATCGAGATTGCTCATAGCAGTCTATGCCAGATCAGCCCTTAAGTCATCAAAGGTATTTGTTTTCCCTCCTGAAACCCATAATCTGGCACTTGGCATTGGTCATACCAAGCTAATTAAGAATAACAGACATAATTCTGCATCCCCTGTGTAAACATAGAGGAGAACTAAATCCAGAAAAATGACAGGACGTATGTGCCCTACCTCATGAGGTTTTTGTCTTTTGTCTAAATCTTTATTCCCCTTTGTTTTTCTTCCTTATGCAGTCAGCATTAGCCAAGAAGCTGAAAGAGCTGGAAATTAATTGAAAGCTTGTACTTGATACTGCAGCAAGTTTTGTCATTGATTTAAATGGTATTACTTTGGTATTACTCCTAGAAGTCAAGAAGAGAATTTTATTTGGACAGATACTGAACAGGTCTTATGATGTATTCTGAAAGGCGAAAGCTCAGGGATTTACAGACATTTTCACATGTCTGTGGGCACAGATTTTTCAGGCAGTGCTAGGCAGCAGTATTGCAATGCTCTGACAATATAAATGGTCACAGGCAGTTGGCACAAAGTAATTTCTGTCATTTGCAGTATTGAGCTTTTTTAATGCTCAATTTAAATGCTTGATCTTTAAAAACATGTAAGTTTTATTACCTTTATTAATACCCTTACCTGTGTGAAAATGCCAATACACAATTTTCAAAGTTATCTGCATTAGCCGATAGAAGGTTTAAATTGCATAAGTGTATAATATTTTCTCCTTTCTGTTGAAGGATGCTTAGGAACAAGTGAGGGGCTTGTTCTACCAGATCTACAATACTTAGAACGTCTGTTTTTTGTCCAGAGAAGCCAGAAAAGTTGCCAAGGTGAAAGCGTAATTATAATAAATGTCTTTTTCTCTCTTTTTATATCACCTAGATATCAGCATGAATCAATTCCAAGTCCACTGGTTACTGGAGTCCTGTGCACACAATAACAGCAAAGGACTTGGGAAAGTAACTGAGTTGACTTACGTAAGTCTCCATTCATCCTTCTGCTTGACTCTGAATAGCTTCTAAGCAGCAAGAGAAAGGGGGGTTCTTTAACACAACACAGTATCTTTTATACCATGTTTCATAGATAAGTAAGAATGTTTCTTTTTTATATTCCTCTGACAAAAGATAAAATACAGACTGTCTGGGGTTTTGTTGTGCTTTTTATTTTAAAATCAACCCTAGCTTAAAATATTGTTTTTGTTGGTGTTATTCAGAAAGCCAGAGCAGCCAAAGAAACCTCTTAGTATACTTATGTGTTTGTTCAGCATACAGAACATGGAGTTTTGTCTATTATTAGTACTGTAGAACTCTAGTACAGTGCAAATACTGAACAATAATAATAATAATTAATATTTTTTATTAAGAAGTTTTCTTTTAGACATGTGGGGCCGTTTTACAGCCCTGAGAATAATAGTATAAGAGAAAAGGACTGTAGGTGAAAAATACTAGGTATTAAATCTGAAAGTCAGACAGATATCAGACAAGGAGAAAAGCTCTATAGGAGTGCACGTCAGCCCAAATATATATTGCAATGGCAGTTCTGTGTACTCAATTTGTTTGCAATCTAGTGTGATCTGTCTCTGTAACACATTATTTGAACAACACAGTAATGTGAATGGTGCATCACGATTGATTTAGTGGGTTATGGAGAATGGAAGAAATCAAAATTCACCTTTCCTTCTTACCCTGACCTATACTACTGGATCAATTCAGTGGAGTTAATGGCATGTAAAAGTAGAATAAATCAAAAGACAACATTTCTCAAACAGAAGGCTGTTTGCTTGTAGGATTTACTGCTTCATGGGGTCAACAAAGCAACTATTAGAGGTGGATTAAAAAAATGATTGTGACATAACGTTATGATTGGTCCCAATATTTCATGTTATACACATTGAAGGTAGAAGAAAGTTAACATTTAGGAAGTTTATTTCCACTAGAGGTCAGGAAAGACTCTTTGTCTATCTGCCCAAATGCATTGTGGGATTAGTTAATTTATTTCCTCTCAATCATCTTACTGCAATTGGTCCAATCTACTTTGGAAAACTCTGTGTTTCTTTTGAGGAAGAAAACAATTATAAGCAAGCAGAAGAAAGTTAGTGCTGCAAAAGATTTGGCACTGGATATGAGCACCTAAATGTAAGGTCAAGGTAGATAAAGGCCCTACGTTTGCAGTGTTGAGCATTTAGATTCTGTCATAATTAATAGTAATAGTCCTGCAACAATTTTAAGCAGCAATCAAACCTATTAGAGCACTCTCATGGCAGGTGCAAGGTGAGGAGTCAAGTCCATTCTCAGCCCAGTCTTTATGTTCCATTGGAAACAACCTTTCAAGTGAAGGTTAGACTAATCCAGTTTAGGATTAGAAAAAAGAGGGCATTACGCAGAAGAGTGCTGGAAGTTAGTGATTCAGAAGGGAAGTAGATATCTGAAAGGCAGTGAAAGACTTCTGACACTAGCTAATAAGGTATTATTAGACATTTTCCCAGAAAAAAAAACCAAAAAACCAACAAACCAAACAAACATTTTTTGTCATACATGATTTGTGCTGAAGTTTTCAGGTTGTGAATTTCAGAAGTGCCTTAGACTACTGTAAGAATTTAGCAGGACACTTAAACTTTGTGTAAAGGTATCTTCTCCAGTCATTGCATTTAAACAGAGAATTGGGCTTTGTAGTTCAGCTGTGGAACTTTTCTTTCTGATAAGAAGGTAGAAGTAAAGTAGTACAGTGGAAAAAAATGGATCCATATTGCCATGCCGGACTTTGAATGCACTTTTTAAAAGTTAAATGTAGGTGAAGCCTGTCATTTACAGCAGCTTAACTCAGCTTTCTTACATTTATTTAATTCTATTAGCATTTACATCCTCATATTGCGACGCCCATTGCCATCATTTCAGAGAGACTGTTCTAAATGTTAGAAGCCAGTTGCTTTGATGCAGTGTGGCAAAGAATTGAAGGACATATCCAAATACCATGTGAATATATTTTGCTACTGAAAATAATCATAACACAGGCAGTGTTTGCTTTGTTCTCTGGGTAAAAGCCAGGTTGGCATGTGTTAAGCATATCATGGAAATATTTTATTGGAGAAAACTTTGCATCTTCTGCCAACCTTATTTTTCAAATTTTATTTTTTTTTTCGTCTATTTGCAGCATGTGATCTCTTTGTTTTTCTTCTAGGAAAACTACATGATTCTGAAGGACTTGTCATTTTCATGCAAATATAAAGTAACTGTTTTGCCTGCAAAATCTAAAGGTCATTTTAAGGCTGAGAGTATTTTCTTTGTTACCCCACCTTGCTCTGCATTTAAAGAAAAAACCCACAAGCACATTAATTGTCCTGCTGAAGGAGGTAAGGCATGGTCTAGAGAAGTAGCCAAATAATTTCAAATGCATTTATAATCACCAAGAAAAGAAGTCCATAAAATTAATTCTAAAATGGGAAACAAAAGATTCAGAACAATTAAAAATAGGACTAATGCTTTCATGAAAAATCAACTGAAATGTAGAGCAGTATGGATTTTGACGACCACACTACTCTTTTGTCAATTAGGTGATAATTTTAGTGGACTGTTTATAAACATGTGATGGCACTTGTTATTACACAGTGTTTATGTTTGTAAGGTGGAACACTTTCCCAGTTATATTCATTATAATGACAGATGAAAGCTGTAAACAGAATTATGCTGGCACAACCCATCTTTTGAATGCTCTGCTCCTGATGCAAGCTGCTTTTACAGTTTGGTTTTGTTTAGGTTAATTCTGCTCTCAAATAACTAATAAAGGCATTCATGCCTTTCCCATTGTCACCACAATGGAGGGTTATGGAAAACTGCAGAATCACGGAGATGTTTGTTGGTAAGGAGCTCAGCCAGTCCAGCTGCTCCCTTGAAGCAGGGCTGCTGTCAGCACTAACTCAGGTCAGGCATGGCTTTGCAAAGCCAAGTCTGGAAACCTCTCTTTTCAACCTCTCACTTTGAGTCCTTAACGTCCACAAGGGTGCTCCCATTTTTCATGGGTCACCTCCGAGTCCTGACAGCCACCATTGCCATTTCCTAACTGCCCTTGATGACTCTTTGCAGCATTAGAACCTTATTCCAGGGCAACAGCAACTCAGGTGTAAGTTTCTCGTAATCAGAGTGCCCCTGTTAATTTGTACTGCAGTTTTAGAGCATGAATTTCACCTTTTTTCCTGCATCATGGAGTTCTATGCTATCCTGTGGGGTTTCTTGTGGTTGCAAAATTGAAAGCCAGAGCTTAGGTATTCTGAAATACAGCGGAGCAGCAGGATGGTTGCCTGTGAATGAGGTGCTTATGCCTTTACTTTCTGTGACCTGCAGCTGACAGGATTTGAAATTTAAATTTGGGACAAAATGCCAACAGAATATATCAAAGACAAGCTTTGGTTAACACTGAAAACTGGCAGGATTCTGGGTAACACCAGAAAGAAAGCTCTGTCTGATCTTGATTAGTGGAACTAAATGAACATTATTGAACATCGTGTCTCAAAGTTTAGCTTATCTTTTTGCTTTCCAAATTTATAGTGCCAGTTCTACTCAAAGTGTTGGCCAAACCCGAGAATCTATCTGCGTCTTTCATTGTCCAGGAAGGTAACATCACTGGACATTTTTCCTGGAAGATATCTAAGGCAGACCTTCACCAGCCCATGACGGGGTTTCAAGTCACTTGGGCAGAAGTAACCACAGAAAGCCGGCAGAACAGCTTACCCAACAGCATCATTTCACAGTCGCAGATACTGCCAGCAGTAAGTTTTTTGTTACTTTCCTTTGCTAGCGGATTCATAAGTGTGTGCATATGTGGCCTATTTTTAATGTTTAGTGGTGGTGCAGAAGTCACACTCTGGTTCTGCAGGCAAGCTGGAGCAGGAAGAGCTAAATTTTTCCTCCTTGCTAGAGGAACAAAGCACAGCTACTCTTCTTGATGACACATCAAACATTTTAATGTTCCCAATTGTCAAATTAGCAACCGTTGTCTGAGAAATGCCCGAAGGGAGGAAAAGATCATCTGTGTGGCAATAGATAGTTTTTATTTCCTTTTGATGATTGGGCTGTTCAAGTCAGTGGTTACTATAGTTTTACTAATTATCTGTTTTCCAATTTGATGGATTTAAGAGAATTCTCTCTTCCTTTGAGTCACTCATTGCTCTAAGAAAAATAAAAATCACTTCCTCCTCTGCCAATACACATCATTGTCTGACAGACAAATAATTTAAAGGAGAACTAGATTACACTGTCTGTTGAAAGTGTGAAAATTAATGATTTCAATTCTTCCCCCTATTTGCTTTAAGATGGCCTTTGCTGTTTCAGTTCCTTCTCTGGCACAAGCAGGTGAAGAGCACTTCATTCAGACTCTGTTGCCAGATCCACCAAAGTCAACAAAGGGCTTAAGCAGCTGGCCTTGATCCAAAGTCAGCTAACAACATTGGGAGCCTTTTCATTCACTTTAGGGAAGTGAATCAAGGCGATTGTGTTTAGAGCAGAGCTGGCTGAAAGTCTTTTCACAGCATTTGTTTCATCAAAGAATGCGTAAAATGTTTTGTTGGGCACATTTTCCACAAATCCAAGGCAAGGTTCTCACCATTCTGTCTTAATTCCTAGCAGACTGCCCTAAGGCTGGGGCACCCGTCTTTCAAAGCCTGTTGTTCTGGGGGAGAGCAACAAATTTGACCTCAGAAACTCTAAAACTATGGGGCAAGCTACCATGTGGTGTGTTGAGCTGTTTTGTTACAGCTTAGTACAGGCTGGTTGTGATCTACACCAATTCACTCAAATCTCGACCCACAGTCCAGAGTGGAAGCACGATGCAGATACAGCCTTGGTCTCATCAGCAAGCCATGCTGCAAGATTATCCGAAGTGGTTACTCAGTCACAGGCCTTCGGCTGCAAGCAGCCAAAGACAAGCAAAGTTACAGGCCATGAGATGCTACTTTTCACTTCAGTTTTCATCTTTTTTTTAGGGAGCAGGTACATATTTTACTCAGAATTTCATATGCCTTTTTTTTAAGCTTTTGGTCCAGTTAGGTCAGAAATATATATATTTTTATTTAAAACACTTCTTTGCATTGTGATATGCTTTAATTTTTTTATTCTTTGTTTTTCTCTGTTTTCACTACTGTAGAGTCTGG
>VZRU01006934.1:502094-521158 GCA_013398155.1 Pedionomus torquatus | reverse complement strand
CTTCGGCTGCAAGCAGCCAAAGACAAGCAAAGTTACAGGCCATGAGATGCTACTTTTCACTTCAGTTTTCATCTTTTTTTTAGGGAGCAGGTACATATTTTATTCAGAATTTCATATGCCTTTTTTTTAAGCTTTTGGTCCAGTTAGGTCAGAAATATATATATTTTTATTTAAAACACTTCTTTGCATTGTGATATGCTTTAATTTTTTTATTCTTTGTTTTTCTCTGNGCTTCAGCGAGGTCTATTAAGAGCAGCTCCATCTCGGAATACGCTCTGATTTGGCAGTAAAACTACACATTTCCACCCACCTTTTTTCTCTCTCTCTTCCCCTTTACTGTTGGCTCTGGCAGTAACAGCAAATTATCAGTTATTCCCACAGCCTGCTTAGGTTGCCCTGTATGGTGCTGGGTGCAGTGCCAGCCAGAGGAACTTGCCCTGCAAATTCCTGGCTGGTCACAGGAGCACACTGTGCACTGTGCCTGCACTGTCCAGCACCACTGTACCACTTCCTAGGACTGCTTCTTTTCAGCTTGGAGTAAGGTGACTCAGGACCTTTCATTCCTTAATGCTCTTCAGTCTTTAGTCAGATGTATTCCCATTTGGGGGCATTTATAAACTTACTCTGAAATTATTTTGCACAGGTGTAAGGGACCGTGCAAGATATGGAGGAGTGAAAATTGAAGCCATCATGCCAAAAATAGAACTGAGAACCAAAGGGCAGATTCTCATAGTGTGATTGGGACAAATGTGCTGAAATCTGTGTAGCCACATTTATCTTCATTAGCTGCAGCAGCCGGCCAGGCAGGCAAATTGCCATGAATTAAATTTACCAATTAGTGGAATTCATAGAAAGATCCCAAATGAGAGCAATTTTATATACTGAACATGCTTTTTAACAATAATTAATAGGAAGTTAATTTTTTTTTTTTTTTTGTGATTAGCACATCATCCATTTTCAAGAACACTAAGGAACAACTTAGACCTCTTACACACAAAACCATAATATTATGGTAAATACATATGCTCAAAGGCAAACAAAAATTTCAAAACAAACCCTCTCAACAGTGATGCATACATTAAATCCTTTTAACAGGATTTGGAGAAAATAATTTGTGGAAGCTGAGAGTGACAGAACCTGTCTACTTTGTGGAGTAGATCAACTATGTTTTATTTTTAGATGTTCTGAGAATTAATGTGATTTATTTGTTTTTAGGATCATTATGTGCTTACTGTGCCAAATCTGAGGCCATCGATGCTGTACCGCTTGGAAGTTCAAGTATTGACGACTGGTGGGGAAGGCCCAGCTACAATAAAATCATTCCGAACACCTGACCTGCCTCCATTTTCACCCCACAGTACGTAGCACCTTGTTTTGACATGCGGTTACGTGTTGCAAAACTTCAGTCCTGCACGTGTAAACAGTTAGCTTGAGCCTTATAGCCTTTATTGGTTCCAGTGGCATTCCATGTATTTAAGATGCGTGAAAATGCTAGGGTTTTTCCCCCCATAACTGTCCATCAACAATGATGGAAGCAAATGCCATCTTTCTCACTCATTTTCTGCAGTCTGACAGATGCCAGTTATTCCACCACCGCTCTTTGGCTTATGCCATTGGCAGTTGGAATTTAAAATGGTCTGTCCTCCAACTGCTACCTGTGGTTGCTTTGCTTCCAAGATTAGCTTTTTCTAGGTGCATTCAATCCAGCTCGGTGAGAGCCTGATCATATTTCTAAAGCAATACAGACCTCATAAAGGTCATTTTCAGCATTTTAAAACTTTCTGTGAAGTATGGCTCCGTGTTGCAAAGCTAAACAAAAACCATAGTGAATTAGTCCAAGATTCATCTGCTTGAATCCTTTTGACCTTTCACAGTCACTAATGTTGTCTGGACTGAGTATGCACCTGGTTGTAGGCACTGGCAGCTCACATACAAGCTGAAGGCCTTACAAAAACTTTTTAGTGCAGATAAACTAAGGTGTTACATATTCAGGGTTTGATGTGTGCATATTTTCCTTCTCTTTTGTTCAGGACCTCATCTGAAGCAACATCATCCACATCACTACAAGCCACCCCCAGAGAAATATTAGACTGTTTCAGATGATTATACAAATAAGTGAGAGAAAAAACTGAGCTCCCAAATGGAGGCTAGGAAAAGACACATCCGTAGGAGCAATGAACACAGTTTTCCAGTGGAAGTTATTATCCTGTACGATCAGTATCTACTTCTCTATAGTTTAGCCATGACAAATTGTGTTTGCACCAAGGCCAGGATGAAACATACAGCAAATATCATTTCAATGCCACCACTGTTCAGCAAAATCAAGATCGCATCCAACTCAACACCTATGAGAAAGTTGCAAGTGTGTTTGTTATAATGTTTCTGTATTTCTATGTTTAAAGTAGATTGAAACAGTGCAGTGTATATGGCTTTTTCTCTTAGTGACTTCTATGTTAATATTTGCCAGGTTGTCCTGTGATGTATGCGTACTTTTGAACACTGGAGGCCACGTTCTCATCAGCGTGTCTCAATGATCTATTTTACTTACAGCTCTGTCTGTCATCAGTTTAAGCCCTAGTGTATTTTGCTCTTAGAGAAGATCTCCATATGTCTGAAATAAGGACATAAATAAAATAAGGACCAGGAGCAGAAATCAAAAAATAGTCAGTATTCGATAATTGCAGTATCACCACAGAGGAGAATGATGATCCATTTTTATCAACCACCCTTTCTGAAATGGTAATGTATTAGCATGTAGATCTTCTATTAACACAGGTAATAGATGCAAAATATCCAGGATAGATGTACCATTGTAAAGAAGCGAATGGCAATTGGTAGAAATCTTGAAAATCTGTCATGATTAATACAAGTAATTGTTAGGGCCTGGAAGAATGAATTTTCAAATTAAATTTATAATTTTTTGATATATAATACTGCGAGATATAGTAATATCTTGGAAAGAAAAAAATATTTTCTAGTTAAAAACCTGAGTGGTTAACACAAACATTTTAGAAATTGAAATTCTGAGGCACGTTTAATGTTCAAGTAGCCATAGAAGTACTTTTTGGCTTTGGCTTTTGATGCATGCATCTCTTTTCCCCATGAATCTTTTGAACAGAAGGATGGATATATTGGCTCCATGCTATTCTGCTTACAGAAAAAATTATGTGACAATATTCTGGCATCTGGAAAACATTGACTTACAGTTTATTTGAACGCATTTTTCAAATTTAGACAGAAGGGTGCCCTTTTTAGCCATAAGGGAATTAATATTGCCTTGTTGTGCAATATAAGCTGTCTAGAATAATTTGCCACACAGAGAGATGTCCTTTGATAGTAAACAGAAACTGCTTGGATTTATTACAGAGAGTTTGGAAATTATCTGCCAATAAACGTCCATACAAATACTTGTAATCAGCTTCTCATGTTCAAGATGTTCAAAGTGCTCCTGCATTCTTTGGTGCAGTTTGTATTGCTCCCTGCGCCATCATATGATGAGGCTAATGGAGCTCAAATGCTTAGTAGTCAAACTTGGCCACTTCTTCTACCAGCAGATGCTACAAATTCCCCCCCCATGCTTCCTATTTGCCTGAGATACTCAGTGTGAGGAACTCAGACTTTAGTGGTAATTTCCTTCTCTTGATGACAAACTGTTTTGTGGAAAGCAAATACAGAGAAAAGAAATACATACCTGTAGCTGAGAATCAGGGTAAAGTTTATCATAGTAGAGCATTCCCAAAATATTCACAGTTTGTCTATAGTGACATTTATGGCTTTGTGTTTCATGTGGGTTGATACCAGCAGGGCATGAAGGAACAGTTTCTGATCACTCACTCATTCCAGTTTTCCTACATTTCTGCCTTCAATTTTAAAGGGCTCTTTTTTTGCCATTCTCTTTCTACTTTGCTTGTTGTCTTTTTGATACGTACTCAATGACCAAGAACTTTTACAGAAAATTTCTATTGCTACATAGTTTAGGCAGTTTTTAAAGTAATAAAGGCTATGATGCTTTTAATTCCTTCCTCTATGATTCTGTCATCTCCCCTTTTCTGAAATACATTAGCAAATTAACAGATTAACTTTTCTTCACAAAATCTGTAGTATAAAGATTTATTTCCAGTTTTGGCAGAAGGCCAATGTCTCAGAGACTTTTGTGAGGATGGAAATGTTCTGTGTGTACAAGTTTTTACGAAGAAAACATTATTTGAATCAGAACAGTGTGCAACCCTGCTTCAACATTTAGATTGCACAGGGCATTGGTAAGGCTCGAATGGGACCTCTGTGGCGTTTGCTGAGAGCACGAGACAGTGAGATGAGGGAAAGTAATTACCTCAAGCTTCTCTGAAACCTTCTGCCCAAACCCTTCAATCACAGTCTATTCTAGTTTTGCCGGAGCAAATCTGTAGTGACTTGATTAATGTTAAAGGAATTGTTTTTCATTCAAAGTGACAGAGTAAAGTATAGAACATGGATGTCGGTCTTTATTACAATGATGCCAAATCTGTCTTTGAGATAAACTGGAAGTTAGCAGCCCTGAGTGATCATACCCTTAGTCTTGGTTCCTGAGGGGAACCCTCATTTTTCCAAAATGAATCGAAATTGTTACTGTTTGCTGATGCCAGTCTTATTGAAGCATTCAACTTTTGAAAGTAACAACGTAGTTTTGAAGGATATGGAGGGGTTTTCCCTTCTGAAGTGGATTCTGGAAGTGAAATAAAATAAAAAAAGTTAATGAAGTGGAATTTTATTGAACAAGTGTATTATATAGAATCCACTAAGATGTAAATTAGTTTTTCCTTATATAAACCAACTTATCCACTCACCTTTCAGGTCACCCTCAAAATCAAAAAGGAAAAACGCAAGATCAACAAAGTTTATGCACAGATGTTCAGTTCCGAACTATGTGTGATTTCCTGATTATTCTTTGAATTTAGAACTACAGATTTGTTACAAAGTTGTTAGTGCCTAACTCATAAAGCCTTGTTTGCTGAATTGTACAGGTTATTGTCCTAATTTACTAGCCTAAATCACATTAAGCATTTAATTCATCAATAGAGTTGTAATTCACTACTTGATTCATTAGTTCAAGGTTTATTTTCTGTAACGATGTTGTGTAATACAAAGTTAACATAGGTATTGGGAAGTTTTTAGATATTCTGCACCTTTACACTAATGTATTATTTGCTATGTACGATTCTGATGGATTTGTCAGTTGAATTCAGGATGTATTTTGTTTATTTCTTATAGGAGAATTGTAAGGTTATGCCATTTTTTCTATCTGCTTTGTGAAGTGGATTTTATTTTTGTTCATCGGTGATTTCTGTTTAAGGAGAAAGTGGTTTGTTCTTGTTATATCTTTTTTGACCATATTTGAGTTGTTTATAGAGAAGGAAAAATTCAAATAAGACAGAGCTTGTGATGTACTACCATGTGTATCGTCTTGAATTTCAATTAAGAATATATAGCACGTAGACAATGAATAAGAGGTCTGACTTCTGAAATGCTGAACATCCTCAATTTAGTGGCTTCAGAAACATCTGAGGACATGATGTGGCAACGCTAACATTGACATTAATGTTTGGCATGGTCACAAACCAAATCAAAGAAATACTCATGGTTAACATGAACAGGAATTTTACCATTGGCATTAGCAGAACTGTATAGAAGCCTAAATACTGAGTCAGTTTGTTCCACAATACTGTCATCTCCGTGCCCCCAGCTGGAGTCAGGGAGAGCTTCAGATAAGCCGACCCTGATTCAGGAAAGTACGCAGAAGAGAAAGCTTCAATGTGTACAAAAGAAGTCAGTGGGATAGAAGTAAACTTTTGCAGCTAAGAATGAGTTTTAGGGATGTCTCGAATAAAGAAGCATGGATATCAAAATTCACTTGACTAGTCTTAAATCAAGGCTTTATAGAACAAAGGATGGGGCCCAAACAGTTCTAAATTCTGTGTACAACGCCATAAAGAAAAATTTATTTTTGTCTTGTGTATATGTAAATGTAGTTGTGATATTGACTTATTTATTAATTCATTTTCTTATACTATGTGCCAAGTATATTCCTACCCTTTTGATCAGTACCTGTGAACATCAGTTACTAAAAATACTGTTATGCAAACTTGTGCATTGTAACCAGGAATATGATGCTAATAAGCTGTTGCATGTAGTTTTAAATAATTAAGAAAACCCTTTATTTAAAAAGTGTAAATTAATACCTGCAGATGTTGATGATTATATATGGTTTTGCATGCCAAAACTCATTGTTCAGTTGTGGGCATGAAATGTAACAACTGTATTACCTCTACTGAATATATTAGTAAGGTACAATTTACAAAGTAATTAACAGAGCTCTATATGTAAAATTTTTTCTTTTTACTTAATTATATTGTAGTAGAGGTAACAGAACTGCTTCTCTGTTACCCAAATTGGCTGTAGAAATTATGTTCCTATAACACTCATTTAAAGTCAATATTTATTTATGTATGTAATACAAAAAGAGTGCTCTTATGTGTCTGTCCTGTTATTTAGAGAAAAAAAAATACACTTGTAAAAAATAATTTGTAAAAAAATGTAAATAGAGTCTGATTTCTTTTATTCATTATTTTCATGTTTAGAATTTGTACATACTGTTTAGGTAATAAACTATCCTACATCAAAATATTGCTACGTTATCTCCTCCATATAGAATTTATAGTTTTGTTTTTCTTAAATTGAAGACATAGAAACATCTAAGAAAAATCAGTGTCTGGCTAAGTACCTTTGCTACATCTACATTTTATTGTGTATAAAGTCATCCTCTGTTTACTGCAGCACTTTGTTTTCTTCAGAAAGTGATCAAAATAACCTGAAAATAAATTTAGACATCATTTCAGTCTTTTACATTGAAAAGCAGTCCTTGAAGTAAAAAATTAAGCTCAAGAACTTGCCATCTTTTTCTCTGTTTTAATGGAGTAGTTCACAGTGAAGATTTGTGCACCTTTTGTAATATTAACTTAAAATAATGAAGATGTTGCTGGATCTATGTCAGTGGCCTGATCCTGCAAGTCAAGATTTTTGTGATTGAAAATCATGGTGAAGTCTATATATACACCAGATTGGAGTTTTTTGTTTTATAGTGCTGTATCCCATGATTTACATCTCTTCTTTTTAATAAATATAAATATCTGTCTTAGTACAAATAGCTAACTGTTTCAAATTGTCTTAGATGTGCTGTCATTCTCAGATGCAATAGCTATAGTTAAGGGATGTGCCTTTGACTTACTCTTGACTTACCTAATAAACATTTAGATTTTGTTGACTTGAACATAAACCCCCAAATTTCCTGGTATTGCTTTCTCATTAGAAACACTGCTTAAAATTTTGGGTTTGGTTTTTCTCTTACATAACTAAATAATGTTTAGAAAAGCCATACAGTTAAATTTCTGTGAAAGCTGGGCTATTTCAATAAAATTTGCCATTATGGTTCAGTAGATCCAGACAAGAATGATCTATTGCTGTGGATGGGTAAGGTGACATAGGAAGTAGTTGAAGTGTTCTATATGATATAATTTAAAATAGCCATTCATTTTTTCCTTCTAGAATGAGTAAATGTTTTCTTCAGCATTGAATTAAAAGAGGCAAGCACTGGATGATGTGAATCATACAAAATAAAGAAAATCTGCCATGTATTATGTGTTGAACAGTATTTTGGTTTGGGGTTTTGTGGCTTGTGCTTCTGTGCAACTTGGCTTTTGTGCATCTAAAACTAGCGTGCGCTCAAAAGATTCCATTTCATAAAAAATGAAAGCTCTTTACAGGACAAAAAAATACAACCCTTCTTTACTTCTGTTTTCTTATTACAGGTGTTGCATTGTCATCGTCTGGATATACGCCAGCCTCCTTGAGGAAGGCCTGGAGCCAAAACACTGGCTGTTAGCCTGCCGGTGGCAATGCCGCACCTGTAAGGGTAAAGAAGTCACCAGGGAGAACACTGAGAATGTAAGCTTTGAAACAGAGCCAACGTGCAAGACTCCTGCAGATTGGAAGGGGATGCGGTTCAGCAGAAGTGAATTGCTCCGTCCCCTTTTGGATTGTGCTTAATAGCCTCCCTGCTTCCACTCAAGGCACAGTCAGGAGCATAGATTAATATTTAATGCGTGCCTTGCTATAAGCATTTACTGCATAGAGTGCAGTGTGGCACAGAGACTAAAGAATTTATGAATGCTTGCTGTACCCAGTTCTTCACCTGTGATGGTGATTTATTCATGTTACTTAGTAATAAGCTCCATTGAGGAGGTCTGTTTCTTCTCAAAGGAAGATCAACTCTGGAAATAGCAGTTTGTTATTTTTCAGGAGAGAAAGGCAAATATGCTGCACACAAATATCCTATTACATTTGTGTGCAAATGTATTTGTACACCAAAAGGAGCTTGTTTGCTTTTATCACAAGCATGTCCAATAAGTTCAAAATCATTAATGTTTAAAAAGGAACTCTGGGTTTGCTGCTGTTTCATATTTTTATAATTTTATTTGGAAAACATTGCCTGATTTAAATGGTTCAGACTGTATCGTTATTAGTAGATGCAGAGTGATAAGCTGTAATTTCCACCTTGTTATTTTTGTCTGAGTGAAAGGTAGAGGAGGCAGAATGGGGACAAAAAAGCATAGGTGGCACAAAAAAAGCTAATCATCTCATGTATTTGTTTCTTTGCAGACATCCAATTTCCAGTACTGCAAAATGTTCAAGATAATCGTTTAAATTTCTTTTATGAGAAGTGCTGCAATACTTGCTTGAAATGTAAATATTTCAGGCTTTCAGTGAACATACCTGCAAGCCAAAATCATTAGACCATAACTCATAAAACAGGAATATAGAAGAAAAACATAAGCTGGTGGATTCTAATGGTCCTCTCAGAGCACTTAGGGACAATGGTTCTTTTGGCTTGTTATTTATTGAATCATTCTGAAGACAAAGAAGATCCATATACATTTTTCTTGCTTTGAGTGAAATATCTCTTATCACAAAGGACACACATTTAATTAGCTAAAGGTGCTTCATGAGTGGCTGAGTTACCAGGGGTATAGAGTAGCGTGACACTGTAATGATGTGCTAGTGTATGAACTCTGTATTTTTACATTCTTCTTAAGATTGTATTAATTTGTCTCATATTTTTGCCTGAACTTCAATTTTGTTCTGTTTTGTTTTATAATGGATCACTGTTCATTGCATTATTTGTGTGTTCAGTATGAGAACTTGTGTCATTTATTAGTCGTACATGGCACACTCAAAGCGTGTTTCACATCTCATTGCTATGAAGAATTACGTTTACGATAACTTTCCAATAAAAACCAAAGCCATTAAGATAATATATACACATTCATGTATTTAGAGCTGATTTCAATAAAGGACTCCTTGACAACAAAGTAGTATTAGTTTTTAGATATAAAGTATATCTGCAGCTGTATCTCATTTAAATTATTATGTATGCAATATAGTTTTTGGAGAATAGGAAACCTTACTGTCTTTTTAACCAACAGCCATGCTTTCCACAGGGAATTGTAGCAAGCACACAGAAGCATATTAAACTGATAGTTATCACTCATGTTTGCAGCTTGATAAATGCTGTTAAGTCAATAAATTTTGTTCAGGTTAGCTAAACACATCAAAACTGATTCCAATTCATCTGTAAAAGAGGAGAGTGGATGAATCCCAGAAGTCTGCAGAGAGATGTAGCAAGAATAATATAAAATTCTGTGCCTGAATAATACCAAGAAGTGCAAAGCTGACACGGTTTAAATTATAATTTTTTTCCCCAATCACTAATGGAGATTGTTCATTGCTTTAATAAAATTCTGAAATGATCCCACGTTTATTTTGTAGGCGATTTTGTAACTTTTGTAAGGACCTTTATAAAGTATGTGGAACTAATAGGAAAAAAAATTATTTATTTAATTAAATTTCATTAAAAAATCAATATTTACCTAACAACATCTCAGAATCCCACAGCAGAAAACTCACATAGAGCAGTTTAATTCAGTTCACTGAACAGTTCTGTTTGGGATTCTCTCCCTGAATTTCAACTTTGACTGAAAAAAATCTTCCTATTTTTTAAAAATGATATATCTAGTTATTGGGAAACTGTAAGTCAAATAATGTAGTCAGTGGTTTTGGTAGCTCTTGTCAGACTTTGTCTAGGAAACTCGTTCTCTTAACTAACCTCAAAATCTCTAGAATAGTTTATTGCATGCTATCATTCATAGATGATATGCTGCTCAGGGCCTTGCCCTTTCATGGTTATCTCCTTTTGGAGATAATAAAAAATGGGGATTCCACATCCTCTCTTACTAATTACTTGTGAAACAGCAGTGAAGCAAATAGTGACATCTTAACTATCAAGAAAATTGTATGTGAAAAACCACACGGCATAAATAATTTCAATTACATGATGGGCCTGTCAAATTACAAAGAAACTAAAAAATATTCTTTTGAAGCTCATGCTTATAAGTTCTTTTGTTCTCTATAGGATTGTGATTACATCCTTCTTACACTGGCCCTGGGAATTCAAAGCCAGCAGAAAATGAAACCTGCAGCTTCTCAATATATTTTTATTTTGTCAGACATTAGGTACCTCACATCTTGAGAAATGGGAATTTGATCAGCTGTGTTTCTAGAGAATTCATACTGATTGTTGCTTAGTTTGCAAAACCGAATGATTTAGGACTCATGATAGTTTACCATATTAACATTCAATGAATTATTAAATATTAAATTGACAATGGCAATGGCCTGTTTGTGTTGCCTCTTTTGTATGCCATGGGTCATTGGTTTGGGGAGCTACAGCTACCCAAATTGTCAGTCCTTCTTGGTCCTGGCAGGATATGAGCTTCCGAGGAGACCACCAAGGGCTCTGGAGAGCTGAGCGGTTCAGGTTGCTGTGGCTGCGGTAGAGAGTGCCTGGCATCCAGCAGCTCTGCTGGTGCCACAGATGTGAGGAGGAGTGAGGGAAGTGGAAATAAAGGAGAGGCATCAGTGAAAATGCTGTGGAAAGGCCTCTCTTCCCACCACAGAAGTGTAGGGCGAGCAGGGAAGAAAGCTTCAGCACAGAGGTGCGCACTGATCCAAGCTGGGAGAGAAGTAGATTAAGTAATTGCATGAGCATAGCCTCAACAAAAGAAGGAGCACATGTGGCACGGAGAGCCATGACGGTCAGGGGGAGATACCCCTGCTGTTGAAGCAGAGTGGTCCTGAGCTCCTGTTCCACAGTAATGGGGGAGAAAAGCACCTCACACCTTCAGTACACACCTTTCTGAGACAGCTAGGTATGGGTAGGGAGGGTGGAAAAGATGCAAAGTAGATTGGCACAAAGACCATTGTTCTGGAACCCACACAGACCTACTTGCATTGAACTTTGGTTTGCAGGAGACTTGTAGAAATACCTCGATTTGACACTGTCTGCAGCTCTGACAGGGTTTTGTGTCTACTGCTGGCACTGTGCAGGGAGCTCAGCTCCTCCAAAATGGAAGGTATTTAAGCAAAACTTTGAGATGTGGACTTTGGACCCATGTGGGAGCACATCTCTGGTCTCCACTAGCCTTCATTGTTTCACCACTGTGGTGGTGTATTTATGTCCCTGCCCTTCTTTTTTCCCTTGGGTTGCCATGCACTCAGGGGAATTCACACTGGCCTGTCCTAAGCAAGTCTTCCCCTGCACATGGTCTCATCCCTGAGTTTGTGGTCTACCCTATCTCTGATGGTCACCCAAATATCACCTAGTGTGAGGGATAGCTGTGTGAGTTTCATCACTATCAAACACTGTTGATAAAAAGAGAGGGACTGTGTCGGATCATAATAAAAGCTGAGTAAATCAAGGCCTTAGGAGCTTGAAAGGGTCAACCCTGGCACTGCATGCAAAGAGGCTGTAGCTCTTGAGCGGGGCAGAGGAAGGGAGCCTCCAAGGAGGAAAGCACAAGCATGATTCCCCTTGTATTGTTTCAGCAGTGACTTTAAATGAATGAACCCTGCCTTTACACACCATGAGAGCACCTACAGTAAGGAGGTCCTGAGCTGCCAAAGCAGAAGCTGCATTGGGTATTATTCAAAAGAAAATAATGTTCCTCCTAAAAGCAGGATTTGAGCCAGCAGGAGGTTCATTGCAGTTGAAATCTGGAACCTTACATGCTCAGTTCTGGTGTTATGTCTGAGGCAAAAGTTTTTCTCTTTCTGTAGAAGTCTTGCTACAAACAGAATAGTGAGAGTCAAACATTAAAAATAAGAGGCAATTTGTATTCAAGAAGAGACCTAGAGATTTTATGCTTAAGTCAACTCCTCAACTGTCCTAACTATGGGGAAACTGTGATGCAGGCAAAGCACTTCTGCATAATCATCAGTTTCCAGTTTTGCCTAATGAACCAGTTAGCTTCAGATGAAAGAAGGGGGGGCTGCTCCAGTTTTTAGCAGCTTATAGTGAGGCTTTAACAAAACTTACTGTGAACTATTCTGAAACTTAGACTTCTGAAATCAATAGGTTTTCTTTATATCCAAAAGACAAGTCTAAATGCATGACTTGCTGCATTTCAATTGAAAGAAAGCCATTTTCAGGCATTGTGAAGCATATGTTACAATCAACTTGAATGTGGTATTACAGAGGAACTTACAGACTAAGTAAATGTTTCTCTTTCTTCTTAAATAGTTCATCATGACTCAGAAGTGATAAAAAGGGTCACCTTCAAATGAACCCACAGATAAGAAAATAAAACTTAAGGAATTTCTTAAGGGCTTGTGAAGAAGAGGAGAAAGATCAGCAAGTGTGGCTTATCAAAAGTTTGGTGCCAGAAATAAAAGGATGACAGATGTGAATTCCAGTCTCACTGAACATCTCTTTGCTGTGTGTCTTGGCTATTCAGAAGCTTCAAGTACAGTTAGTTTGCCAGAAAATTCAACAGATGTCCCACTGCCATGGAGCCAGCACACTGTAAAGAACAATGAAGAAAGCCTCTTCAGGTCTTTGGCAGGCTGCTACCATTATCCTAGTAAATTTGCACATTGTAGGAGAATACTTAGGTTTCTCTTAAATGAACAGATTCATGGCTTGAAAAACGATATTTTGATAAGCCATTGTGGGAAGAAAATTATTTAAAAAAAGGACTTAGAGGGGAACAAGAATTATTTTAATGAGGTGAAGAGTGAAAAAAATGTTAATAAATATGACTTGAAAATCCTTAATTTTATCTTAAATGTATCACCTAGAGATTTTGAGAAATAATACAAAAATTAAAAAAATAATTGACTAAATCAGTCAAAAACTGTTGGATAGATTTCTGCAAATTCAATAACAACAGTCCATGAAATCTATTTCTGTTGTGTTATAGGAATCCAAAAAAGCCTGTGCAGTGTTGGGAAGCCTTTACTTCAAACATTTTTTAGGCTGGACTTCTTGGAATACTGCACTTAGTTCTTAACATCGTATTACTCTTAATACATGCTAATGTTGTTTAAAAATGGCTTAGCTAAGAGATGACTAGAATCAGCAGTGTAAGGATACATCATACTGTCAGTTTAATGATGACTGCTACTTTGCCATGTTCTTTAGTCTTCTTGCCATACAAACACGAAGGAACGGCAAAAATGGTAAGTAAAAAGGCATGAAAGAAAATATTGTTTTACTAAATTCTACACTGATTGCCATTATTGCCAAATTTAGCCAAGCTTCTTCCAGTTCCTTTTAATCTCCTTTTCAATGACCATGATTTAGTTAGGCATTTTAGTGTTTGGAATCCTATTAATGCTAAATTTGTCAAAAGCCCATGCCTTCCCTGTGTTACTAAGGTAGACTTTGTGCTAAACAAGGCAACTTACATGTCCCCAGGGCTATTGAGCACCATCCGCAACTGCTCCATCTGGTTCCAGGGATCATCTCTTGTAAAATCTCTTTACAAATCACAGTCACCTCTGCCCTTAAATCCATTTTAAATTTAATAGTAGTACTGCTGGATTTGAGATTCAAAACCGCAACCTGCCCATCACTGTTGGCTTTGAAAACAGACCTTAGGTTATTAAAAGAGCTTACTCTTAATTAGATGCTTTCTCTAATTCTTTCTTTTTGACAGACACCACTTCTGACTTTTCCTTTACACATCCTGGATATACATCTGTTGCATGAGCTTCCCTCCTCTTTGCTGTGTTCTGCCTTGGCCCCAACAGACAGAATTCTGTCATGGAAAATCTGCTCCTCCAAAAAAGCATTTTTATGGGCTTCCTTGTTTCTCTAGAGATTTTGTCTTTGCTCATTTATGACCAGTGTCCCCCTACTTTTTCTTTGGGAATTTTTCCTGAGTTGGACAGTGATGCTTCTCCATTGCTTGTTTAAGAGGGAATTAAATTATTAGCTGCAAGATTTTTCTTAAAACTCCAATTACTAAACACAATTACGTGTTCCTCACTCTCAAAATTGCACATCTTGTTTGTATGTCAACTTTACAAAGTTTTTATCTTTTACTGATCACTGACTATTTTGTGCCAAAAGGCTTGCCTTTTTGGGCATACTATAGATTTTGGGTTGATTACTTTTTTAAAGAATAAAATCACCATTATTTTTATAAAGATTATCTAACAATATTATCACATTCCTCATTATATACATTATGAGAACTTTGTGCTTCATGGATTTGTGTGAAGTTTCCTTTTTCCAGTATTCAGTGTCTTATTCTTTCCTCCCAGGTGGTTCAATAAGTGAACTATGAGAAATCTTCTAAAAGGCTAGACTGCAGCTGATTGCCTTCCTTATTTAGCATTCTTCAAAATTAGTCTATTTCTCCAATAAAGGATCTAAAAAATGACAACAATGGTAAATATTTAAAATGATGAGCAATTTTTTCCTGTAGTGGGTCACTCTTTGCACCATAAAATGTTTATACTTTTTTTGGCTTTATTTCAGAGATTTTCCCTAAAATTTTCTTATACCCACTTGCTTTCTTATAAATTTAAAGAAAAGGAATGATGCATCCTTACAGCAGTTAATCATCATGTCACAAAACGAATTATTTGATATTATACTGGCTGTCGCTTAAAATATTTCAGAAGTACAACTTAGTCTGTGGCACTGTACTCTGTGTGTGTATATTTATTCCACTGTAAACTTGCATTGCTTACAAAAGTATATTTCAGGAAATATTTCAAGAATGCAGTCAGAGGTTTAGCTAAGGCAGAAGGATATTACTAAAGACATCTGTCTTCTCTTTGCTTACCCCTACGGATGGATGAGTTTGTGTTTTTTTATTGTACTCTACTTTTAATTGTGGTTGGAAAAATAATCCCTGGAATTACCGAACTTGTATATGCTTGAAAGCTCATAGGCTTCTCTAAAGAAAAAAAAAATCAAAAAAAAACCAACCAAAAAACCCCACGTGGTTTTGTTTTGTTTCATTTTAATTTACATTCTGGTTTCTTGCCAGTTAGGACTTACATTTTTGAGCTTTTCACTGTAAATAAAAAAGTCATAATTTTACAAGAGTGACAGTAAAAGAGGAGGGAGAGGCTAGAAGAGAAGAATGTGAAATTCTCATGAAGTTAAGAATTTAAAGGATTAGGTTGCATGAAAAACACTGGGTAACACCACTTTTGTGACAAGATTATAAGATTTGTCAATGACAGTGGTGATGAGAGTGACAGTGGGACCCATCTGTTGACAAGACTTGACATTCTGGGAGTCATGCGCCTCTGAGCAACGCAAAGCCTTGGTGTTACTGAAATGTCACCAAGACTCCTCCAACCCTCTGAACACTACCCCATGCTTATGTTCCATGTGGATGTTAATAACGCTACTGGGAATGAGTTTATACAGATTAAAAGCTACAGCAAGGCTCTGGGAATGGGGAGGTGAAGGGGTCAGGAGCTCAGGTGGCTTTTTTGTCAGTTCTGATGATCAAAGGTCAAGGCTTAAGGACAGATGTGACATGGAGATAAATATGTGAGTGAGCAGATGGTGCTGCCAGCAGAATGTCAGCTGCCTTGACCATGGACTAGTGTGTTCTATAAACCCTATGGCACAAGGCAGAACTGCACCTCTCTCACACCAATACACTGATTTATTGAGACAAGTTCACAAACCCCACCAGATCAGTATGAACTATTCCACCCTCAACAAAAGTTTAATATCTTGGCATGAGCAGAAATATTTACCATAAGGTCAGAGGAGACACAAACACAAGAATGGTGGGTTGGTCCACCAAACATATTAGATAATGTAAAGATTAAGTAGGAGGAACTGGAGGCTTTATTTCATGGCCAACATTTTGCTATAAATGACATTTGGCTGATTAAAAACTTGTCGGATGATTCACACGTGTCACAGCATAATGCTGAATTGTATAACTTGCTCAGAAAAGGCAATCAGGAGGCTAATGAAGAAGGGAAGAAAATATTGTTACATGTGAAGGGTACTTACATCTGCTCTGAGATCCAGATTGCAGGGAAGCATGTGCTTCCTGCAGGTGTTCAAAGCCCTCTTTGTACTGCTTGGAATTAAAAGAGAAAGAAGATGGACACCGTCATAGTGATGGTCATGGAGATGAAAATCAGACTAATCCAAACACTGACCTTGGTCGTAATAATGTAATGAATTGATAGTCACTGGTCACTACTCAAGCATAATCCATAGAAACAATGCAGTAAGACATGGAGGTAGGAACTCACCTGCTTAAAGCATCCTGGTTTGAGACTTCTACAGGGAAGGACATCTGTATCTGTGCTGGCTACTCTCTGGTCAATAGTGGCACTTAAAAGGTGCTGAGATCTGAGTAACTGTGCATTAAAAATTACTATTCTTCTTACATTATTAAAACCAACTTTGAATGAAAACCTAACCTACAGATGTCTATGCAGAGGCTACTTTAAGTAAGACAGTATCAATCCCGTCCAGGCAGTCCATGAAGGTTTTGGAATTCAGGAGGCAAAAATCCTGCAGAGAAAGGTGTTATAAAGAAGGAGGATACTTATTAGAAATATCACAAAAGAAGCATGTGAGTGGTATCTCAGCAAGTATGAATAGCCATATTGGCAGTTTCTCAGTTTCATTAGTAAGGGTAACAGATGTCCAGAAAACACTGGAGGAAGAATACTACTGAAATGAGACAATGCTTGATTTGGGCAAACAGCCAGAATAGCTAGCTTAGATGCAAACTATCAGGCAAGCATCATTTCACCTCATTTCATTGGCCAGTCTGTTATTCTTCTCTAACATTCATGCAGCGGTCACTTTTTGTTAATGTTCCAAAAAGCTCTTGGCCAGATGAAAATTATAGAAAAGTCTTTCTGTTTTATTATGATTTTAATGATCTCTATTCTTCTTTACTTTTACTGCAATGACTTTCATTTTACATTCAGTTTGGTTTTCATTGTGAAGCAGCAAAGTTATCAGTTGCACACATTTTGTGACATTTTAACACATGCACTTTCTGTGTCCTAACCGTGATACATTTTTCTTTATTCAATCACTTTACTGCATGTTTAAGAATTTTTTTTTCTCTCTCACTGTTAAAACTTAGTGTTTTTGAAAGTTGTTCCTAGAACTGTTCTGGTTCCCAGTTGAAGCCTGTGTGCCACCATTATCTATTATAGTTGGTTCATGACTAACTATAACACTATATCATAGTTAGTCTATTGAGTTCATGGAAATTTTCACTCTATTTAAATGTCTATGCCTTAGGAAATCAGGTGGGTAAGTTCTGAAAAATGGGTAAGTTCTGAAACAGTTTTAGAAAAAGTTGGCACAGGGCAAGATGCCACAGATCAGGGCAAATGCTTTAGCCAGGGACACCAGCAACTGATGTTCCAGGGCAGTGAAGACCATTTCTCAGTTCATTACTCAAGCAAATCACTGTGTCAGCTTCACTTAGAAGAGAAAGTGAACACAGCTTAACACCCTGCCTGAAAGGAATTCTCCCAATTCTTCTTATAATGCTTGTATATCTTTTCTGAAATGTTTCAGTGCATCCTTCAAGAAAGTACAATTTGTCAAACTTGGAGTGATAACAATCACTTAATGGAAAATGGTGTTAACTTTATATTGAATTTAACA
Source organism: Pedionomus torquatus (assembly GCA_013398155.1). Taxonomy (NCBI): domain Eukaryota; kingdom Metazoa; phylum Chordata; class Aves; order Charadriiformes; family Pedionomidae; genus Pedionomus; species Pedionomus torquatus. Next base: position 503,106 of record VZRU01006934.1, on the reverse strand, counting down.
CAGGCAGGACTGGACCATAATTTAAGATGCTTTTTGAAAATTGCCATTTTTAGGATGAATACCAAATGGTTTGGAACTAGCACTGGGAAAAAATGTAACTCAAATGTATTTCTAAACTGGACCAAGATAACTGCAGATTTGGCCCTTCTTTAAGCAGTGAAATCAATTACTGTTTTTGAGTTTCCAAAATTAGTTATTACTTTTTGCTAGGAATTAAAACAAAGCCATTACTGGTTAAATAGAAAACTACTGACTTCTAACATGAGTTGCTTATATTTTTGTTCTATATAGTACTCCCAGCTCTGGATATGCTATTATTCTTCTCTGGAAAATATCTGAAAGAGTATACAATTCAAACAATACTGTATTGCTAATACAGGAATGCTTCTAATTGCTTTTACAGAGTCTTTTCTAAAAGAGGGCTGCTGTTAAAATTGAAAAGGGCTAATAGTATCACATCACTTATAAAAGCAGTTCCTTTGACTTCATTGAATATAGACTACTTACGTAAAAAGGGTTCGTAGTATGAAATACAGATCTTAAGAATAATCATATATACGGTAACTTTTTAAAATCGAGTTGTGTCTGCATTATTAATGCACTGGTGTCATACATGTGCAATAGTACAGGAATAAAGCCTTGTTTGGCATTTCTCATAAGTTCCAAAGATCATTTTTACACAAGAGTAATCCTATTAATAAATTTATAAATATTATTTAAAAAATCAGTAGTAAAATTAGTATATTCTAATGACCACTGAACCAAAGACTCAAAATAAAAGAACAGTGACAGAAAACTTTATAATTTATAATAATCTTGTTAAAAAAAGAGGCTCTTTAGTTGTTATCTGAAAGTAAAGAAAAAGAAACATATTTTTCCTATATTTTTGCCATATAGGATTTCTTTTTCCAGGATATACATCTACTGTGGATGAACAAAAAAAACCCAAACCAAACTGTCCTGGTTTGAGGTAAAACGAACCAATTTTCTGTTTTACGGTTTTACTTTCTTA
>VZRU01006934.1:481809-501804 GCA_013398155.1 Pedionomus torquatus | reverse complement strand
TGAATCTCTTTAACTCCTTCCTCTCCTCTCTGACCAAAAGGGGGGAGGGGGGAACATCTGTCAATCAGGTTTTGGTGAATTTGGCTGAAACCACGACACAAACCCAAATCTGACTACATAGATTGATTTACTATTATTTCAACCATATTATCAACTAAATCTCCTTTATGTCTAATTTGGTGGATTTTTTTGATGGCTCTTTACATACAGAATCTAAAGATATCATTTGGTCCTTCCTCCTGCCTCAGCAGCCTTGGATCACAGAAGGCAGTCTGGACCTGCAGAGCAGAGGGGGACTATGAAAAGTTTCCCAGTCTCCCCTCTGGAAGACAGGACCAAGAAAACACTGCTGGATGTCACCCTTTCACTGAGTTTTCCAGTTATGCACAGCCTACCAGTGCACTCACATAGTAAGACAATAAACACTGCTTTTCTGTATAATTTCCAGTTTTAGAATGCAAGAAAAATAACTAGCTATTTCTATATAAAATCTTTCTTTCAAATGAAAGCATGGATTTTACACATGGGGTATTCCCTGTTAATTTAGCAGAATTAGACATCTTTCTGCCAGAGTTTTCCATTAGTTCAAGAGAACTTTTGGGAGTGTCTTTAGTTCATGAGATAAAAATTGCAGTATTAAACACATGCAGCTGGTGCAAATATGTGATGTGATTTTCTTAGACTTTTGGCCAAAATGGTCAGTAAAGTTTTATGTAATTCAAAAGTGGTTCTGTTCCGTGGCACCTAGTCATCTCTGAGTTATAGCATATTCTTCGAGGAATATCATCAAAGCTGAGCATAGTGTATTTTCACTGGTTTTGAAGTGTGCTTATGACTGAGAAATGAAAAGTACCAGGTGTATTTTAAAAACTGTTTGTCACCTCAGGATGTAAAACTGCCATTGCAGAAGGTCATACATTAACATTTGCCTTAGATAAAAAATGTCTTGAAATTGCTAATAAAATAAGTAAAACTTTGAAAAAAACCCAGTTAGACTGCTTTCATTTTGATATCCTTTAATAGACAAATACAGTAGAGGAAGAATAAATATTGGCTAAATAGAAAAAAAACCCACACAGAAAGTCAAAGATTCAGAAAGGTATATATGCACTGTGTGTATGCTTGCAATTATTCATCACCTAGAAATACTGCCACTTGGGTAAAGGTCAGTATTGACTAGAACTTTCCACTATTACTAAAGAATTCACTGTGCTTCATCACTTTTACGCAATTGATTTCGGTCAGCTCTGCATATGACATTTGCCATATTGCTCTTTAGTGTGGATGGGAAAAGGAATGACCAAGTGGCTGTGCATTGCGTTGTCTGTTAGGGTGTACCCACAGACATGGATAAAGTCAAAGGACCTTGAGGCCTGACATACTGATTCCGTACAGTCTTACCGCATAGGTCTAAACAGAAATGCTGCTGGACACCCACCCTGTTGGCAGAGAAGGCTGACCTCTTTCCCAGGAGCAGAAGACAGAAGGACTGGAGCTGAATTATATGTCTATTTGCTGTATAACCTCTGGCAATTCACTGAATTGTGCTGTTTCCTGAATTTTGTCCTAGTGAAATACAGATAGCAGCAATTTCTTGGTTATCCATTTAGGTAATAAATTCTTCTGGCTAGGGATCTATTTTTTGCTTAACAACCTATGATGCATAGATCCTCAAGCTTCTAGGTGCTTCTTTGGTAGAAAATAAGCTAAGACGGGGAGTTTCAAAAGAAAAAGACTTACTCCATACTGGAGTTTCTGGCTTTATTGGATATTTTAAAAAACCCACTAAACTTAGTCAGTTTAATCAGCTAATTAAAGTCTGCTGCTAGGATAAACCATCTATATTGCAAGATAAATTATTCCCTTCTCGTCTTCTTTTCTTTCTCCTCTTTCTGATTTCTCCTCTGACTGCCCTTCACAATATGACAATTATGGCTTCAGTACTGCTGGTGTCCTCCCACAAATGCTACTATCCTGTTGCATACCTTCAAGGAGGAGAAAGAATAAGATGTGTTGACAAAATTTTAAGTGTAGTAAATAAATATACAATCCTAATCTGCTTTCTCTGAACAGGCAACAACAAGAAAACCAATACAGAGTGAACACGGCATGTCTGAAGATGCTGGATTGGCTAGCTTTTATTGTAGCATAATTGTTTTTGAAACAAGAAAGTAAAAACAAGACCAGTATTTACTCAAATCTTTAACAGACATGTGGCTAGTCCTCAAAATTTTGATCTGAGTCCTGATTTAGCCCTTTTGTGATTTCACAAGTGTTTGCAGCTCCCTCAATTCTGCTGCTCCATGAGGAATTCCAAAGTCCAGGATACCAACGGTTTTATTAATCTGCTCACAGATACTATAGCATCTCACAGTCTGTGTAGACTAAGTCCTTCTTTTAACAATGTCAGCATTCACTTTCACCTAGAGCAATATTATTAAAGTAGAGTTATGCTTTATACCAGACATTTGCACAAACTGGATTGTTTCTGTACAGTCAGAGAGAAATGCAAGTATACTAGACCCGAACATCTAAAACTATAGCAAGACTGACTGCTGAAGTTAGAAAAGGGCAGGTCCTTCCTGCCAAGACCTAGTCAGGTAAGAGTTTGTACTCTTGTTAGAAATAAGAAAAGCAAGAAAAATATTAAGCTACTTCAGGGGGAAGGTGTCTATCATCACAGTTATCCCTTGAGGTCAAGAGCAAATTAACAAATTTCTCTTTCATTCCACAAGGCAGGATCACTGAAGTTGAAATCCTTAAAGGTGAGTTTGTAATCTGAGAAAACACAGTGCAGTTTCCTTATGGTCAGCAGCATCAAAGATGCAATCAATTAATTCACCCTGCAGCAATGCTCCCATACTGAGAAACTGTCTTGGGGAAAATAATATTACTTCAGTCCTACATGATTCAATGCTCCTTGAGTTGGAATTCTTCGAAGATAAAAGGCTGCATTCTCAGCTACTATAACTCAACATAGCTACTTTGACTTTAAGGCGCTACCAATTAAAGTGTGTTTTTGAAGGGCTCTGTTATCTCTTTGCTCAATAGTGACTTCAAGAATGGTTTATTTAGTCTCTACTGGTTTATGCTACCTAGTCACACCATAAACCTGAAGCAGCTTTTTTCTTCCCAGGTGTTACTTTCCTTGGTGAAGGTCTTCAGCCCCAAATTTTACTGTAAGGCTGTCTTATAGGAACTGATTCTCACAAATCCTTACTAGGATTGCAGTTGTGCTGCAATTATATCATTTCAGTCTTAGCATGGCTATTTTGCAGTTGGTTCTGGCTTGTTGAATTACACTGCCTTAATTGGTAAGCATTCTTAGTTTTTCTCTTTCCATGCTGAAAGAACTGGCATACCACCACATTCCTCACAAACCAAACTTTTCCACAGCAGGCAGTATCTCTGAATATATTTTAAAAATCCTTTCTAAGACTGAAATCAACATAATGAGAAGGAATGCATAGGAGGTTAATCAAGGTTCATTAAACAAGAACCCTTGACTACCTCATGTTCCTCTTTCATTTCAGTTCTCCCAATGTCCCAGAGTAGCTCAGTTTCATTAGAGCATACAGCCAGCTAGGTAGGTCAAAGGAAGAAAAAAAGGTGAAAGTTGCTGACAGATGGTCAGAATAAAAATAACAATTCAGAATTTCCCCATTTTGTTTCATAGTCAATGTACACATGGTGTAAAAGAGTGAACTTGTGTAGGTTTTTGCAGAAGCCTGAATTATTTCCACATTACAGATTCTTGGAATAAACTACCTGTTCCTTGGGTGGCACCCCTGCAGGTGACACCTGAATTTTCATCTTCACTTAAAAAAAACAAACAAAACCTCTAAAAATTTAAGCTTTTCAGTAGGGGTCAAATTAAGGAAAAACTGAAAAAACTGGACTTGAAGATGTATATACATGTTATAAAGGCGGTCATACAGAATTCAAATTTTTCAGATAAAAGTTTTAGCATTTTGTTATTGTATTATCTGTAATACTCTCAGTATTGAAGACTACACATATTCTGAGATACCTGGTAATCTAATAATTTTACTATGTGGTATTGCAGATACCATATCTTCTAAGACATCTGATATTCTAATACATCTACCAGTTTCTACACAATAGAAATTATTTCAATTCAAATACACAGTAGAAATAATGTCAATTCATAAAATTATTATAAACAACACTCATATTTGCTGAAATATTATAGAACTCTCTTTGCAAAGAGAATTAATGAATTTCTAGCTTGAGTTTTCCTGATCTAAATTCAAAGGCAATTGGATGAAATTAGAGATTCTAAGTACTGTTATTTTAGAGTTCTGTGTACATAACCATTACTAGAAGCTGCTGTGATGATAATGCTTTATTTGGCTTGTAGTTTTATTGACTTCATTTATTTAATTGATTTAAAGAGTATGCAAATAGTAATAGCATGCCATGCAAACTTTGCATTATACCTTTATCCCAAAGCTGCGACAAATTAACTTCTAACTCAGATATTGCAGCTGATACCGTGAAGGCCTAATTTAAAGTAAAGGAACTGTGAAAACCTTTTATAGGTACTGCTTCTAAATATATTTCTCTGTGTCAGTTAATAAATATATATGCAAAAGTTGCTTAGAACAAAGAGTATACTTGATTCTACATTTGTAAATAAGACTGATTTATATTTCCCACCCTGAAAAATTGGAGACTGAGAGGAAGTAATCACTCAGGTAATTTTTCTTTGGTAATAAATTAATTTGTGAACAAACCAGCAAAAAGACCTCTCCATCTACAACCCATGTGAACACAGACAGTTTTTTAAGTTAGATGTAAGTGCTCAGTAAGCAGGTGGCAACAGCAGACATATGGAAAATGTTGGAAAAGTGGGCTAAAAAAAGAGGCAACAAATAGAGAGCTGGCAGTGTTAACAGTGCAGGCAGTTTGAAGTGAATGGTGATGGGTGATGGGGTATGTTCAAGGCACAAATCAGGGTAATGCTGAGCAAACAAAACTAAAAAGCAAGACAAGTACTAACTTCCAATGGTTAGGAATTAACTAGAGGAAGCAACTCTGAAGTACCTTACTGAAAACAGAGGTAAAAGTAGTGTGAGAAGGGACATACGTTTTAAATAATGTGAAATGAAGGGAGAGGGTTATGATATGTGCTTTATCTATGAGACGTGCTTCATAACATATGCAATTTTAAAATAAATGCCAAGGTTAGGTGACAAAAAATAAACATCTTTATTGCCCTGGCCTTGAGGCAGATGATCAAATAGCATGAGGAGAAGAGTCAATATTGTCATTGTACAGCAAAATAGCAAAGACGCGTCCAAAGAATAGATTTTTTGTTCTCTTATATTCAAAGAAATTGAAACCTTGCTTTTTCAAAACAGCAGTGTGAAAGGAAGAAAATACTTTTCACTTAATGCCAAATATTCAAAGAGATGTGCAAAAAAAAAGAAAAAGAATCCAACAAAAAGCTCTGACCGGTGTTGGTCTCACATTGCTGGGAAAGTAGTGTTTCGATGCTATCGTGAACTGAGAACAGCAGGTGTGTAACTATGATCACATCTTATTTGCAACAAACAAAGGGTGGTGAAAGATGGGAGCAGAACAGCACCAAAAGCAGGGCTGAGAAGGATGTGCATTTAAACGAAAATGAGTAAATCAGATATTGAGAAAGGAGGGAGTAGAGCACCAGGTAACAAGAAGAAAGGGAGTAGGGGACAAAAAGAAACACAAGCCATAAAGGCAGATAACTTAGTTCCTACTGTAGAAAAGCTCTGTTTTTCAAATCTTTGATTACTAAACCAAACAAGCAATGAGCATGCCTTTAAAAAAAAAAAAATCAAATATACTCCATTAGTATGCACACATGCATGAGTGAAGCAAATGCACAACTCGGACAGCTATAATCCCTACGTTGCTACTGCTGTCTTTTGGGCAGACTCTCCCAAAAAGCTTTTTTCTATCTGACCACCTACTGAAAAAGCAGCTGCTGGGAAAATGTTCCGACACTGACTTCACTGGAATGCAGAGAAAAGGGTGAGCTCTTCCTATGGCGAGCTTCACTTCTTAGCACAACTGTAAAGTGCATTCACTGGTGTTTTTTTATGTGTGTGAGGGAGAATGCAGAAGCTGTGCAATCCTGAGAAACCAAAGATCTCCCAGAATACAGTTAGATCTCCTGAGAATTTCCAGAAAAAATAACCATTAACTCAAAGCATTAACTTCCTCCATTTCTTAAATGCAACCCTTAACTTCCCAGTGTGTGTTTGCATTATCCTGCTGAGTTGCTGTTTCTTTCCTGTTGTAACTTTCTGCGGTTGACAATGATACTGAGAACTCATTCCTATGTGCTTAAAAAGTCTGGACTGAGCTTTTACTCATCCTGCTCCCCCCCAAAAAAAAAGAAAAAAAACCTTTTCCTATTTGCTCCAAGCACAAGCAGGAGCTTTCATCCTTCGGGGGTTCTTTACTTGTATATGTGAAATAGAGCAATATTTAGTAAGGACAAATAAGGCCTTGGAATTTGAGAAGCCCCAGTGGTAATTTAATGCTTATGGAAAGACAAAAACATTTGGCTTTCCTCTGATCTTTCCATTCCAGTTGGAGGGAAAGAGTGTATCTGAATGTCTATACTTCATAGGGTTATAATTAATTGACACAAATAAATTGATTGGTTTGTTACAGATGACCCCCCCCCCACCATGCACCAATCTTTGTGAAAACCCAGTGACCAAAACTTCTGCAACCCCAGATGACTCCAGGTACCTTAGACTTCACTTGCAAACTGCAACATTAGTATTAGTGTTAATTACCACATTAGTATTCCATGCATTTCAAAGTGGTTTCATATTGATGTCATTCCAGCTGGAGGAGCTGCTACCCCTGCAAGTACTGTACATCAACTGTACAATAAGGAGCTTCCCTGTCTCTGCTAGGGCTTTTGAAGAGTTTCCTCTAAAAAGCTGGGCTCATGCTGCCTGACTCTCCATTGCCAAAATCAAAACTGTCTGAGACCGCAGGCACAAAGGACTTGTGATCAGTGGCCTGGAGTCTAGTTGGAGGCCTATAACTAGAGATGTTCCACAGGGGCCGGTACTGGGTCCAGCCTTATTCAATATATTCACCAATGGCCTGGATGAGGGGACATTGTAGTCTCATCACGTTTGCTGATGACACAAAACTGGGAGAAGTGGCTGACACATCAGAAGCCTGTGCTGCCATTCAGTGACAAATGGACAGCTTGGAGAGTTGGGAGGAGAGGAACCTAATGGAATTCAACAAGGACAAGCATAGGGTCCTTTGCCTAGGGAAGAATAGCCCCATGCAGTGATGTTGGTAAGGGGTTGACCTGCTGGAAATCAGCTCTGCAGAGAGGGACCTGGGAGTCCTGGTGGACAACAAGTTGACCACAAGTTGACCACAACAAGTTGACAATGTGCCCATGTGGCCAAGAAGGCCAACAGTATCCTGGGGTGCATTAAAAAACAATGTGGGCAGCAGGTTGAGTGAGCTCATCCTCTCCCTCTGCTCTGCCTCGATGAGGCCACATCTTGAGTACTATGCCCAGTTCTAGGGTTCCCACTTCAAGAATGACAAACAACTACTGGAGAGAGTCCAGCAGAGGGCTACAAATATGAACAAGGGACTGGAGCATCTCTTTTATGAAGAAAGGCTGAGAGACCTGGGTCTGTTTAGCCTGAAGAAGAGGAGAGGAAGAGGGATCTTATCAGCGCTAATAAATATTTAAAGGCTGGGTATCAAGGCGATGGGGCCAGACTATTTTCAGTGGTGCCCAGGGGGCAACAAGGGCAACAGACAGAAGCTGGAACACAAGAAATTCCATCTGAACACGAGGACAAACTTTTTTACTTTGAGGGACCACTGGAACAGACTGCCCAGAGAGGCTGCAGAGTCTCCTTCTCCTATCCTGGAGATAGTTAAAACCCTCCTGGATGCATACCTGTGCAACCTGCTCTACATGACCGTGCTTTGGCAGGGGATTGGACCAGATAATCTCTGAAGGTCTCTTCCAGCCCCTGCCATTCTGTGATTCTGTGATTCTCTGTCTTTCTGATCAAAATGTCCTGGGTATGTGTTCCATTTTTGCTTACATCTTGGTCTTGTATGGTCACTTTCCTACCAGAACCAATTCGGTACTGGTTAGAAAGCTTTCTAGCAGAAACTGGGGAAGGTGAATAAGAAGCATATAAAAATAAGGCTGCCTAAATCCATGATTTTCCTTATCTTGAAGGAATGAAAATTGTTTTTTACCCTGAAGGTTCTATTAGCAGCTTACATATAGTTTATTTTTCACTGATCTGTCTTAATTAGTTCCTTTATACTGGTCACTACAGCCCCCACAGTTAACAAAAACTCCATCAGCAAAAATGCCCTTCTTTCTCTTGTCCCTTCTCACACATAGCTGAGGAGCCAACAGAGACACTGACAGTTGGCTTCTGTTAATAGGGGTAACATGGGTCACTGCAGATTTGTCAGATTCCAGAATATAAGCTTTATAATTATACACTCTGTAGTCTAGAGCCACGGAACTGCTAACATATGTGGATTGTTGGTTGGGGTTTTTTTTGGGTTTTCTTTTGGTTGTTTGTTATTTTCCACTTAATCCCCACTCAGTTTCCTCCCATTTCCCTTGATTCTTTCACCCCTCTCAGAACAATTTGGAGAATTAGCATCCTTACAATTACTTAGCATATAAGTAAACTATTTTCTGCTGGTGAGGGCATGGGTTTTCTTGTAAAAGAAAAAAGAAAAGTGAAGTATTTTTTCATAGCAAAATAAGAACCACAAAATTCTTCAGTGTCTGTATCTAAGATAATTTTGTGGGTTATTTAAAGAATTCTTACTTTTGCTGAAGTGATTCTGTTATCTAGTGTAAAGTAAGCCTATAGCAATACATTCTTTGCAATTAATGAAAACATGAACAGAACAAGCCTAGAAATATATATATATATTTGCCTCTGGCTTTGAATACAAGACTTTGCGTCTGCCAAACTCACCTCCACAGTCTTTAATGGAAAAAAAAAAAATAGGGCCTTGATGTAAATACTTTGAACTACTCCTATCTAAAGTAAGCTTCCAGGCACATGCAACCCTCCCTTAAAGCTTTCTAAACATGCATACTGAATAATTTTGGTTGACTAAAGACCAAGTGAATTTGCTTAAAAACACACGTCACAATATAACTGCTGTGTTCCTCACAATAGGAAACTTGCTTTCAGTAGTCAAATTAACTAAGTGAAACCCAACCCCTTCTAGCTAGAGTTTTATTGTTCAGTGAATATATTCAGGAAAAGGTAAGCAAAACACATGTGCTAAATGCTGAAGGTGTGCTCATTGATGAAGTCAAACTAATGAGGCTGGAAGTCAATCTTGCTGTTATAAAAATGGTATTCAGGTGGTTGCAAAAAATGACACAAATGTTTGCAGAACCGCAGATGTTATCTTTGAGTAGTATCACTGCCAGTGCTCACAAACTAGTATTTTAAACATAAAGAATCATTCTAGAATGACAAACATAGTATTGAGTGTGGTGGCATTTCAGTATGTTTCTATAGCCTGTAGCATAATTAGTTAAACATGTCTAAATATTACTGTACTTTATAACCTCTTTTACAGGATACTACCAAAGGATAAGCAGTGACATTCATTCCATAGTGGATTAATATATTAATCTTATAATGAAACATAACTATTTCTGGGCATTAAAAATAATACTGGTTCTTCAGAGCTATTACTCTTTGTGATATGGATGTTTCCAGGTCAGTTTAATACAGTTTCTATTATAATATGTTGCTTTGCATAACCCAAAAAGAGGGACACAAGGAAAACAAACCGAGAAAACACTAATCAATCATTCTTCTCCCTTAAATGCCTGAAACAGCCTCTAAATCGCATCAGCATGCAATGGAACCCAGGGATTTTATGATGCAAGGGAGGATTTTTGGAGTGATTTGAGAGTGAGCCACATTTTCTCCCTGAACATTTCTCACGTTATTAATAAAAAAGTCCTCTATATACTGTGAGGACTGGCTAACAATCAGGATTTTGCACTCAGCTGAGAGGTTAATGAAGTTTTCTAGGTCCACTTCACAAATTGATGTTAGGATTTAATGCTCTGAATGGCATTACTAAAGTTACATCTCTTGATTGTTGGTATTTCAGTACAAAAGCCAAACAGCATTAAATGTACATACCTGGAGGATGAGTATTAAGGTTTCTAGATCTAGCCTAAAACAATCAAGTTAACTGTGAAATAAACTGTTAAGTTTCTCAAATGCCTACCTTTCCCCCCTCTTTTTTCCTACATATTTATTTATTAATCCAAGGACTGGACATACAGTGTTTTGGAATACTTCTGGAAGGAATGGATTTATAAATCTACATTATAAAACTATTCATTAATGTCAGCCAAATCATATTACATTATAGTTAATGGAAAGCTATGATTTATTTCATTTTTGGAAAGGCAACCAAGATTAAGGAGATACTAAAAAGTCTAGTTAATATGAATTCAAAATACAACAAACAGCTTGATCTAGAGAAGAGTTGAATACTTTTCCAACGTTGGCTCCTTCTAATCAGGGAGATAAATATTTGATTTGAAGCATGTTTTGGTCCATCAGTTTCTACAGTGCTACAGAATGCAGTATCTTCTGTCTTGCTTTACATCTGAAATATTTCTTTTCCCCATTTTTTGGACTTGGAAAACCTGCAGAGGTGGGAGTATTATCCTTTCTTTACCTCTCTCCCCCAGTTAAATAGCTGTTTAGCTCTCAAGTACCATTTGGGAATAATTAGCATTTATTTTCAGCCAGAAGTGTGTAGATTGACATAAAATCTCAGAAACACCTGAGACTTTGTCTGTTTTGCGCTAAAATATGTGATGGATTTCTACTACATGTTTGTGAAACAATAAACTTTATTAGAGCCACACACATCATTTGCTACAGATGAGGAAGATATAACTACTATGTTACTCTTCACAGACCCTGGTAGCTCTGATGTTATCAACACTGCAATCAAAGCAGAAAATATGTGGTTTCTGACATGTTTAAATTGCAGCAGAGGCTTGTGTTGGTACTAGTCTTAGAATAAAATGTCATTGGGACTATGTCCTTAATATTTTTTTGAATTAACCAAGCAGATGGAAGACTTACACCCTATACAATTCCCAGAGTCACGTCACAGTGAGTCAATGGGACTGGAATAGAGATGTTCCTACTGGCACAGCCCATATTCTATCACTTCTGGGTTTTGTAAAATTCTAGCTCTGAGAGCATAAAGGCAACATATTTACATACAAAAACTAACATCAAGATGAATGGAACTGTGATGTTATAAAAAAGAAATTTTTGAGGACCAGCATAAGTGAGGTACTGTTTCTCTGGCTTTGAAAAGGGGACACAAAATATCCGTGGCTGTTCATAAAGTCAGTGTTTGTATAAAGAACTGAAGAGGGAGAAAAGTCAATGTGTGACACGCTCTTAGCAGGAAAAAAAGAAAGAAAAAGCTTTGAAATAGAAATTGTTATATTTTGGAAAAATAATTATGATTTTTAAAAGTACATAGAAATGCTGATTCTTTCTCAGTTAAAATGCAAGTACACATACAAGTGCACAGAGCAATAAGAATCTTTTTAATTATGAAAATTAATAGGTGCTTTTAGCCTTTCGTTCTGTCATAAAGTTTGTGCTTTCTGTCACTAAGGCCAACACCTAAAACAAGAAGCTGGGACATCAAATGAAAGAAGAAATTATATTTCTAAAGATCTACAATTTATAATGACATAATTTATAATGTACTGTTTTCAGTTTAAATGATAAAAAAACTATAGGCAGACTGCTCATGTGCTCTAATGATACTTCCCATTGGAATTTGTGTGTAACTCATAAGGATTTCCAGAGAAATAACAATAACAATCTTTTATTCTTTTCTCAAGCTGGTAGGAAGACTAATGGGTTTTTTTCATTATGGGAAGTTAAAACAAAAAAAGACCATCTGTAAACATCTTTTACAATGATAAAGCTCAGAATTCATAATGCCACCAGCGATGTTTAGAAAATTTATTTTCTCCCTGCTCCCAGATTGAACTATGCCTAACGAATACCACAAGGTTAAAAAATTACTCCTATTCATGGGGAAAAAGACATGGAACAAATGGTATTTTTTTAAAGACGTAGTTAACCAAGGTCAAAAGGTGAAAAAAGGTCAATAATCCTGCTGCATTAGTCTTTGCAATAAAACATTGGCAAGGAATGTTATAAACCACTTTGTATCCCTTCCCATGTTTTGGGAAGGATATTATTTTTTAATTCAGTGTAAAGTGCAGCCCAAACTGAAGATCCCACAGGGAACATGATGTCTCTCACTTTTTGTCTTTATCCAATGATCTGCCTAAAAAAAGTAGGGATTTTTCAGGGAATCTCCATACTGTGTTCTACATGGAAATAAATCTGGCCATGGAAAAGCAGACATCCAGCCCATAAAAAGTAAAATTTTATTGTTTACATATTTATTTGTAATAGTGGAGACCCAGCAGCAGGTCTGCTCTGTGAAACAGTCCATTGAGTTGTTCTTCCTCTTACTGGTAATTGTATTCTTGTTTTGATAAACTTTTTCATCTTAGATACGTAGAAATTCAAATCTTTTAATGTAAAGATTTTAGTTTAGATTACCTGGTATTTTCAGGAGCAGAGACGTTGGGAAAACGGTAGTACAGTTTTAGGCAAAATATACTTCCTAAGTTTCTATTGAGAGTGACTTGCTGAGGTATTGGAGAAAGAAAAAGAAAAATTAGAAGGGGGGGAGGAATATGGAGCTGTTTTGTGAGGGTTTTTCAAGGTTCTGTTTTAGTTTTGTTAGTGCACTAGATATTTGCATATAGATGTTTTTTTGTTATGTTCCAAAAAAGTGAGTTTTTCAATCTAATTTGTTGTATTAGAAAAACCCAAAGCCTAAAGCCTGCTCTATTTGAAGTATAGTCTCTCCCTCTTATGAACAACGTTATTTCTTGTGGACACAGCTGTTAAGGGATGCTAATATCGTGGATGTAAGATAGGTTGCTTTAGTAAACTGATGAAGAACTAGATTCTCCTTTTTAAAGAAGCAGTAGCTTACCTTGTGAGCTCTTACTGTGGCCAGTGCCCTCTGCTATTTAGATGGAAAGAACCGCTTCAAAGCTCTACAGAGCTTTGAATTTCAGATTTCTTCCAGGTACCTACACACAGCTACACTTCTCTTGCACAAGAGGCACCATCTATTCACCTACTTTGAACTTTCTCCTCTCACTTTTCATTTTCCATGCCTTAGGTCCTAAGTAATTCACTTTTATTGAAGCACACAACCATCAGCAAAGTACTTCTGCTTACAACCAGGGCTCTTCACACATCTTCCCCTGTGAAAGAAGGAAGCATATTTCTAACTGGTCTCACACCACAGCTGGTCTTGCTTCCAGCAGACAGGTCCTGGACCAGGAAATGACTCACTAGGAAAGATGATGACCAGATTGCTTTGATCTGAACAGGGACAGGGACAACTACAGAGACTGGAGACTACTGTTCAAGGGTCATGATGTCTTGATACAGGGAGAAAGCCAGTGTACAAAGGTAGACCTGCTTGTAGCAAACTGTGCATCTAAACATAGAGACCTGCAATTTTTGTAGCATTGATCATGTACTTTTGAGATTTCGTAACAATATTGAAGCCAGGATAATGCAAATACTCTTGTGGACTAAAGTGTAGCATCTGACAGAGGTGCAATTTTCTGATGAAGCCAGGTCAGAATTAAAAGTTATTTGCTTGAATACTGGCAGCTGCACATCTGTGTGTGCCCAACTACAGTGTGCCTAAATTCCAAAAGTGCTCTACAGTATTACAAAACAATTTAACAGTCTAAGCCCATTTGTCATCCTAAGTGGAACATGAAGAGGCAAATCTTTCAAAACTTTCCCACTTTTCCAGTTCTCATGTTGCTTGTTTTTTCCCCTCTTTTTACATAGGAGTGAAATGAAATTTTCTGAACCAATGGGTACTAGTAGAAAAAAGACTAATCAACAAATCTTCTATGCCCTAATTAAGTGAAAAACTTTTTGTGGTCTGCTTGCTAAGAAATACTTATAAATGTTTGAATTATGAATGCACATATACTCTTTTCAGTAAAACTGAGATGCTGATGATTGTTGGAAAGGTAAACAGATTAGCTATAAAAAAGTAGTTACAGTGCCAGATTGAATAAATTTAGAATTCATGTATTAATAATATGCATTTCTTTAAAGTTTATTGCCTGTTAATGATTTTAAAAGCTACCCATATTTTTCTCATCAGTTACAATTCTTGTAATTTGTTGACTTCAGTGCTTTTTGAATAAGGGCCTATAGCTACACCTTTACTTAAATGCTAGAGTATGTACCCCTCATTCTGAAACCCTGAAGGGAGGTTTGTCTGACTAATGGCAGTATTTTGGTTATGCTAATTTATTGTTTAGAAACTGAAATTTATGTAGTTAAAAGTATATTTAAGTATCATTATTTGCCATCGTACAGGTAATAGAACTGTAGTAGTATACTGTAAGTTTCACTCATAACTTCTTCAGTGTCTAAATGCTAATAGACATGCAATTAATCTACCCTGGCACATCTAAAACAGTAATTACCTAATACTGTTCACATGGTGTGGGGTTAATTGAAAGAGGTCTTGACCTTCATGACCTATCATTTTTGCCTCATCAGCCTGACCCAGGTCAGAGATTCTCTCTGATAACTTTTGTTTATCAATAAAACCTCACTGTATGTGGAATCAGTATGTGTATATATATGTGTATGCATACATATCATAAAGGTGTGTGTGTATTTATACGCACAATAATACTTAAATAATAAATATTTGTGCCACTGATTTTTATCCTTTATTTTTTTTCCAAATAAAATAGGAATTACATAACTTGCAAAATGAAGACTGTATTCTTTTCAGTTTGTGGAGCTTAAACAAGACACCAAAGCTCATTTTCCAGGTGAGACTAGAATAATTTTATTGTTGTTTATGTTACCACAAATGCTTTTGTGAAAGGAATTTGGCTGACACAAGGATTACAAATGGTATGATATATTAATCTAAGTCCTCTTTCATGTAAAGATATAATTAGTCAAACATAGTTCTTAGTGACTCAAGCACTTAACTCTGTTATGAGAGTGCAAAACCTGAGATACTTGTTGAATTTTATGCTGTGAATTTTATATTTTTATGATGTGAATTTTATAACTGGAGGGAAAGGTGTACTCTATTACATGCCCCAAACTTATTAAATTATATTTAAGTTGAAAAGTCAGGTACTTGAAAATTAGGAAATAGCAGACTTTAAGTTCCTTCTGGATTTACGACAAGAAGTCAGTTGTTTTGTTCTGAACCTTATGCTGTGTCTCTAAATCATTATCACAGAAGAGATCACTGCCTCTGCTTCTCCCTTCCTAAGGCCAAAGCCACAGTAGGTACAAATGCGTTCAAATACATGAAGGGAGGGTGCAAAGAGGACAGCACCAAGCTCTTTTCAGTGGTGCCCAGTGACAGGACCAGAGGTAATCGGCACAAGCTGAAGCAGAGGAAGAGGAAGTTCCCTCTGAACATCAGGAAGCACTTTTTCACTGTGAGGATGACTGAGCACTGACACAGGTTGTCCAGAGAGATTGCGGAGTACTCAAAAGCCGTCTGGACATGATTTGGACAACTAGATCTATATAGTTGAGCAGGGGGGTTGGGCCAGGTGACCTCCAGAGGTCCTTTCCAATCTCACCCATTCTGTGATCCTGTGATAGGCAAAGCGGAGTTAGGAAAAGCATCATAAATTCTCAGGCAGGTTATGCTCAGTTGCTTTGTGTAATTTAGGAGTATATGCTGCCTCTATGAGTTTGTGTGAAAGAGGTCCAGGCAGTGAGCTTCAGTACCGGATGCCTGATTAGCCACATTGCTTAATTGTTCCTTTGTTTCCTGCCCTAGAGAGGACTGCTCCGACTAGTGAGGCCCAGGACAAAACTCTGAGTTGGGATAAGTTTCTCTTGGCACTGCTCTCCAGAGGCAATGTGAAGAGATGGAACCAGGGTATCCTGTTAAAACATTTAGGTCCACCTGCCTGATCATCCTAACACCCCTTCATGTGGTAGCCCAGGCAGTCACTTATCCCCCAGTTTCAAAGTACTCTAGTGACCTGGGAGTCTGGTGGTGCCCTTCCATTCCACAAGCACCCAGGAGAATCACTTCAACTGATCAGTGACTCCCAGGCCATGTGGGGCTGTATGTCTTATCACAGCCATCGAGTCCTCCATTAGTTTACTTACATCTAATTCTGTATTAATCACATATTAAAGATCCAACTCTTGATATGAAATGTATAATGCTTCTAAGATGAACCATAATGCAAGCCGAGTTAATAATGCATTTTCAGCAAAGAGTTGCTAGTAGGTTACTCTGCCTTCAGAGAAAAGGAACAGATCCAGCAAGCTGACCCAGAGGAGACCCCGTGCATACTTAACTTTCAGTTCTTTAGGCATCACATGTGCTGTAATCTTAGGATTTTTTGACATTTCTCAGATGCACTAATCCTTTCATCCTACAAGATGAAATCTGAACTCTCCTTGATTTTATGCTAAGGGCAACCCATGGGTCTCCAGACAATAATTTCTGTACCATGCCCTTAGTAGCTCAGTTGTGTTTTCTGTCTGTTGCCTCAGTGTAAAAGTATGTTTTACTGGTTAGTTCACCTACTAAACATGACTCAGGCACACTGATTTACATCTGTTTCATCCTATTGGCCCATGTGCAGTTATTCTGAATGTACATTAAACTATTAAACTTAATTTCTTCCATCAAGGTGCTAAAGGGAAGACTGTGCTGCTAATCCTGTCCCCAGAGGGTATATCCCATAAATACTTTGTGAACTAGACAAGCAAACAAGAGACTGTTGTTGATAATGTTAGTGTGTTGTGGCTGTCCATCACCCACAAAGGCAAAGTGTCTTCCAGTTCCAACAAGGGCTGAGATTCTTCAACTAAAGAATTAAAGAGCAAAAGACAGTTTGTAGCCATGGGAACATACAAACTATTACAAGGTATTAAAAAAATCTCTTTTCTAATCAAATACAACTGATATAGCCTTCAATATTCTCTTTATATACAGCAATGCTCCACAGTTTACTCTGTGGGATAGAAAAGCTTTAGAAGAAGGTAGAAGGAGAGGCCGATTTTCTAAAATTATTATTAGGGAGTTTGAGTGAAGTAAGTTCCTGTCAGTAATATTTATGACAAGGAATTGTTATGGAATTGATTCTGTTGAGTTTCCTGAAATTGTACAACTCTTAATCCTGTGAGTGGTCCCAGGAAAGTAGACTGTGCTTCTGAGACATCCTGGTTTTAATTTCTAACAGATATTATTGGGCTACATGAATTTTATGTTATAATAACTGCATATTACATTAGATCTTTAGAAATGGGATATTTTGTTGCTGATTTCTGCTTGATATCTCCAGCTGCTCAGAAAATTTGTCACAGAAAACTATTCATTTGTCTTCTGTTTCTCTTTTCTTCTGCAGCTTTCACTTCTCACTTCACCACGGCCCTCTCTTTTTCTCAGTCATATGTTTTATCTCCATGGTATTTTTGAACTGTGATGCATTAGATATAAACATGATCTGAAACTGTCAGCAGCTGAAATAAAATACCTTACAAATATCAGAATATGATGCTTGTTGGTATAGATTTATACTCCCCACTTAGTCAATGAGATACACGTGTCCCTGGTGTTTGGGTACTTTCTGAACATGTAGTAACTATTATTCATGGCACGTGTGTGACTGATTGTTTCCAGAATGAACAAAACATAAGGCAGCACCATTATGCCTGGTAGATGCAGGCCACACTCTCAACAGTGGTCTTGTTTTTATAAATTAGTTAAATGGTTTCCAGAGGATGATGTGCTGAACTATTTAGGACCCATTTCTTTTAAGCAAACGATGAAAGGATTTCCAAGTAGTTCCAAATGGTCCATATTTGCTTTATTTAACAGTCAGGCTTACTAGTCACCTGGAAAGTATTTATAAAAGATTGAGACTGTGACAGTCATTTAATTGTTTTAATCTTTACTTTGATTCTAAGCACTACATTTATACTTAATAGGATATTACCACATTAATGAGAATCTAATATAAAATCATACATAGAATTAATTTTGTTTTCAGCTTAAATCTGTATGGAGTGTTGCTTTATATATGTTTGCTTTTTAAAAAAATTGCATCACCTAATGTTGGCAGATAAGATTCCTACCTCATTCTAACACAGAGTACATAAGGTTTTTTGTAAAATGGTAAGTCTCAGACTTGACTTCATCCTAGTAAAAAGTAAAGTTCTCCAAGGAATGTTAATTTTTTTTGGGTGTGTAATTAGGAGCTGATAATTCAGAGCAGCTAACAGAAGACTTCCGATTACTCAAAATAACTTTACTTTCCAGCAGCTTATAAAAGGAATAAGAACAAAGTGATTTAGAAATATCACAAAATTATCAAGGTTCTGATGTTGCCCTAGGGTAACATATCAAGTAGAGAAAAAGCATAGCCCTTGTTTTCACCTCTCATGGTGTATCCTGGAAATAATTTCTTTGTAAGCTACTTTCAGAATAAATGTTTCTTGTCCCAAAGGAAACTGCTTTCCATTGCACTTGTAATATTTGAGATCTATCATTATTTCTGATGATTATAATGGTCCCCATTGGAAATCAAAGAATAAAGTGAAGAGAGATTTCTTTGAGCAAGAGGACTTGCTTTGTGTTTGAACAGAACAGTTTTTTTAAAAAAGCCACAAACAGTGCAATTCTCAATGATTTTAACTTTGCACTAAATACTCCTGAAAGAAAAAATAAAATTTATGCCTTGTTAGACTACCCTAACTTCTTCCCATCCTAGCTTATTCCTTTGCAGTAGTATAGCTGATAGCAATATTTAAGTAACAGTAAAAAGGAAACTATTATTCAAAGTGCTTTACAAAACATTTTGCCCTGCATAAAAATAAAAGCAGATAAGTTACTGTGAATATTTTGAATGATTCTCAGACTTTGGAGGCTTTCATTTTGTCTTCTGCAACAAGACAATTGCCTTGTCTTAAATTGGGCTTACAAGCTTCTTTGCTGGTGAGGTTTGTTTGATGATAATATGTTAGTTGAAGACCTGGAGATCATTTTAATTCAGGTCAGGATCTGCTTCAATCCTATATAAGTCAATGGAACTGAAGATCACAGCAAAAGTTGAGCAACATTTAACTATCCCCAAACAGAAATGGATTTCTGGAAATCTAAGTCATGTCATCATTTGTGCCTATAGGAATTTGTGTTTTTCTGTAGAAGAAAATATTAAATTGCCTTTTTGCTTTAATCTGAACATATGGAATGAGGCAATGACAAGCACCCTTTTCTAATGTTTAGTCCCTAGATTCTGATGATACTAGTATTTCATATTGTCCTGAAGGTAGGGACTCCCTAGTATTCCCTAAGTCTGCAGTGAATATACAGCAATGTATCTCCTGCAAACTAGTGTATCCCATCTAAATTCAGAAACTGCTTTATGCAAGCTTAATCCAAATGCAATATCTGTTTTTTCAGTATGTGTTTATGCTTAGACAGCTGCATAAAATATTACTGGAAAAAAAAAACCAGAAAATAGAAACAAAAAGTTGCTCATTCTGAGTGTGATTCACTTACATTGTTCTCAGAAACTGCTTCACAAGTATTAATGTCTATTACTCTCATAAAACCTATACTTTGTAACTCAGATCTTTTGCTTTGGGAGGCTTGTGGCTTGCCAAATATTTCTCATATATCTAAGATAACAAGTGAAAAAAAGTTCTGATTTTGATGAGTTCATTCAAGCTCCAAAGAGAAAAAAAAAAAAAAAAAAAGAATCGGGAAAAAAATTAACACACATCTCAAGGAAACAACACACTC
>VZRU01006934.1:458364-479518 GCA_013398155.1 Pedionomus torquatus | reverse complement strand
TTTTTTTTTTTTTTTTTTTTTTTCTGAACTTCATGAATTCTTCTCTGCCCATTTCTCCAGCCTTTTGTGGCTCCTCTGAATGGTGGCACAACCATCTGCTGTATCAAGCACTCCTCCAAGTTTTGTATCATCTGCACAGTTGCTGAGTATGCACTCTCTCCCATCATCCAGGGGGATGAAGATGTTGAACAGTATAGGAGCCAGTACCAATCCCTGGGGTCAACCCCTAATTACAGGATTTTTCATTTCTAGACAATGAATGATTCTTCCATGTAAAAAAAACCCAACCAAACAAAAAAAAAAAATGCTTTATTGGATCTGACATGGATATGGTCAAAGTCAGTTATGTAATTTTGAGGTACTTGGTGTACATGTGATTTCTAGCAAATACACTTCCTGCAGATCTTAATTTTTTACTCCTGTAGATGCCTAAGAGACTATAGATTCATTTGTAAAGAGTAGTCTTACTGTTGTTTTACTTAGGGATTTTCATCAGGTAAAGATTACCCTGTACCAAATCAGAGGTGGGAAAGAGGGGCATTTTCAGAGAACTCTCCTGGAATGGAATTAGCTGGGGACCAATAAATCTCTCCTTTCTCAGACATTTCCATCCATACATGCTCACAATTTTTCCATCAGAGTAAAGAAGTACCCTAGTTAGGTTAGAATCGTTCTCACAATAGAAGAGTAGGAAGAAAACTTTAGGAACATTTAAAAGAAGCTATGACTGTTTGGTACATTAAAAACTGAGCTTGAAAGAAACTTTCACAGGAGATTATGTAGCTAAAGAAAATTTTCTTTAACAGATTTTTCTCCTTCCATGACATTAAAGGGTTGTTTGATACTCAAACCAAACTTATCTAATTTTCAAATTAAATTGAGCAGGGTATCTTGAGCATCTGCAAGCAATTCTCAGATCTAATGATCTTTTGTCACACCATGACAGTGTAATATATTAAAATGAATCTGTCTTTTGAGTCTCGTACCTGCATTCTCACACCCTTGTGCCTTAGATTAATTAGGAGATGTAGCAGTTAAACAGAGAGGGAACTTAAATATATTCAGCAGATTTCCTGGCCTGAGACTGTCAGGGAACCAGCATTACAGGTGTCATTATAGAGCATGTCTGGATAAATCTCAGTTTTTAAGAGATTTAGGAAAATAATTTATCTGAGGAAAAAAGGCCAGGCACTCAAGTTATACTCTGCAACATTGCAATTTGCAGTACATAAATACATCTGGGAAGCCAACTTCCAAACACTCAGGCTAACAAAGGGCAAGCTCTCCTCATTTATAATCCTAGGGACCTTAGAGATTTATCAGTCTTATTACAGTGAAAGGGATGGACTATATCATGCACTTTTTGCAACAGAAAGAAGCAAAGAAAAAATTGTGGGCAAATAGGAAAGATAAGCTTAACAATGATCTGATAAGTGGGAAGAGCTAATGACTCAATTAGGATGCTCTAGATAACTAAGTAAGATTTATATTTGGCAAAGGCTCAGCAGAAAATTGTTTTATAAGTTTTGCAGAGGAAGAAGAATTATACTGTGTTTACAGCAAGGACACATAGGACCTGGTTCTGCATAGTCTTTTTTTTGCTTACCAGTAGTGTTCCTTGATTTCAGTATGAATTCAGGTTCTCAGCAAGTCAGAAATGTTAATTTCAGTATGAGATGGACTGCTCAGAATATAGCACAAATGCCATACTTATTAAGCCTAGAATCATAGAATAATTTAGGTTGGAAAAGACCTGTAAGATGATCAAGTACAACCATTATCCTGACACACTTAACACCCAGCATCCACCACTCTAAGCACCACATCTACATGTCTTTTAAATACCACCAGGTATAGTGACTCAACCACGTTCCCGGGCAGCCTGTTTCAATGTTTGACAACTCTTTTGGAGAAGAGTTTTTTTTCTGAATATCCAATCTAAACCTCCAATGGCACAACTAGAGGATGTTTCGTCTTATCCTATCATTTATTACTTGGGAAAAGAGACCCAACTCTCTACAACCTTCTTCAGTAATTGTGAAGAGTGATAAGGTCTCCCCCCAGCCTCCTGTTCTCCAGGCTAAACAACCCCCATTATTATCCTGTTAAAAAGTGTTCTTTTCTGGCTATATTTTAATAAAGGATAGCCAAGTGGTATAGAGCTGAAAGACCAATTGCCATTTAGTTCATTGTATGCACACATATAGGCCCTGGTAGGTAGGGAGAACTGACCCACAAGGTTTTCAGAGAAGCTTTGTCTGCTTCCACAGTAGAACGCTTTTCCAAGCAGAGTATGCTTTTTAAGCAACCAAAACAGGTGGAATTACATACTGTTTTCACTTCAGGAGCCACCCACGTCTCCAAGCAACCTCTCCCCCCAAAAAAACCCAACCAGCCAAACCAAAGTGGAAATATTACATTATTCACAGTGGAGTCCCAGCAAGCTTGAGAGACAAGACAGATCTGTGGAACTTTGTGTAAAATCGATGGGGACTTACATATGACATCCTTACAGTGGCTTGTATTGTGCAAACTCTAAGAAAAAAAATGGTTTTATTCAGGGATTTCCAATCACTACATAAGCAGATATAAATACTGCTGTTGTAAATGGAAAAGTGGGAAAACAGGGGTTTTCTCTCCAAGCTTTTACAGTGGGGTTTCCCTCCAATGGATATTCCAAATGGATGCAAGTCCATCAATAAAAGAGCATAAAAACAGTAAGCACATAAAGCATTAGCATGCAACAGGCAAGTGGGCTGGTGTTTTTAACAAGCTACATCAATCTGAAGTATGAGGCTTGATTGTAGTTAGGCTGTAAAAGGTCAACATTTTAGTATTATAAATCATATTATCCTGAGCACTTTTAGTCTTGGCCTCTTTGTGAATCTTTGCAGTGCTATTGTAATCACAGGGCTGTGAGCAAGCCAGTTCATTAAATTGCCGACCCTACTACTTGCAGATGTTTGAGGCAGGTGTTCTGTACAGAACAGGGAGTTTGCTTTCTTCTGCTGCATGTTGCACTGGAGGTCAGAGGTTACACCTCCATGGCAAGGTCTCAACTGCACGGCAAGTCTCAGAGGTCTTTGTTAGGGGAGAAAAAGAATTCATTCTCCTTAAAATTTATGTACTGCAAAAGATAACTGCACCTGCAGACTGCTGCTCTTATTGAAAACACATGGTAGTTGTTGGAAGAAATATAAAATGCTACTCTTTAGTTCATGTTGAGAAGATGCAGGTACTCCAAACAATCAGTATTAGACCAGAGATATCAGAATGATTCATGATCCAATAGTACACAGTTCTGGTACAAAGTGTATGTTTTTTTCATACACTTTTTAGGGATTCATGTAAATCTGCATCCATTTAAAAACTGACTTTTGGGCAGTGTTGTATTGCCATCAAACAGTTGCCCCACATAATATAATCTATGCCAGCAGGCATTCTTAGTGACCCAGCTAGTTCATAATTGGAAAAGGTTAGTCCAGTCTTTCCTGGCCACCTGTGTGTTGGCTTTTCAACTTCTCAAATGCAAAGAACAGAGATAGTCTTCTAGATGCAGGAAGTCTTATACAATAGACCACCTTCTTAGAGAATCTGTATAAATTGTATGTTTACAGGATAAAAATCTCCTTTGTTTTTCCTAGATATAACCTCTAGCAAACACCAAGTTATTGTCGGTTCATGTTATGTTAGTCGGGTACAAATGATACGCTTATGGAAGAGGATGGAAATGTCTTTGTGATTCTTAACTTCTACTGACATGTGGCTGTGGTACTGCTGAAAGAGCTTTCAGTGATGACTGTTGGGGCTGTAATGCTAATAATTGCTGAAAGTTCATAAAGAATTAAGACAAATGATAGAATAGCATCACTTACTGGAGTCTCTAAGGCAGAGGCTTTCACTACCATTTGCTCATCAGAAGGAGATGTTACAGATTAATTTGTCAATATTACCATGTAGGAAATGTGAACATATGATATTATATGATACTCAGTGTTCTTCATGAAAATTTAGTGTGAAATACTGATGTGGGTTATGATGTAACAAGATTATTATGCTATTGTATTACATATATCCTATATGTATACAATTGCATAAGCTAGCTACAGTAAAAGATAAAGAACACATATAAGGGGAATCCAAATAGATTTTTTAATTCTGAAAAATCTGTATATACCACAAACATCTATATGTTGTTACCCAATATAAAAAAAATTCAGATATTAAGGCAGTAGAAATATGATGCAAAACATCTAATTTCATAATTTGAAATATTTCTAACCTTGTAACACCATAAGAGTTTTCCAATTAATTTCAGCTGTGCACCATTTTCATCTATTTTCTGTTTCCTTACTTTTTTTCTTGATTAGTGAACATACATAGTCACATACAGAAATCTATTTAAAGTACTACTAATGAGATAACTATTTTAAACTGGAAATGAATAGATGCTGGAATGTTTTGCACTGAAAAACAGAGTATATATAATTTGAGTGGTGTTTTTCAGAACACTTACTATTCACTTCAGCTTCATTCTGCTCGCACAAGGTATGACTTACTGCCAACATCTAAGCCCTGGTGGAGAAGCAACAATGAAGAGTGTTTCATTCAGTTTTTAATAAAAATTTTATACATGTATCACGTAGTGTGATATTGGAAGTTATCAAGACTTCTATATTTACTAACAAAAATATTTACAATAATTTTTAAGTTATGAAACATAAATTCAGAAGAGTCAACAAGGATCCCTACATCTCTCTCTCTTACCTACAAAGGCTCTGATGGAGGACAAAATCCTGCACAAATACTGTCCTGAACTAGGGCATGAGAGTGTTGCAGTGTGGAACTGGATTCAGGACTGACAGTCAGCATACTGAGTGAGGAGCCACCTAAACTAAGCTGACAACAAAACTTGAGAATAGGATTTGTTTCTAAACCCTGTTTCTTTCAATAATTTCTGCTTTGAATTTATAACAATGGACTGTCTCCAGACTGAGATGGCTTTTAAAAGTTAGCCACTATTTGTGGTTTTGCAAACAGCAATTTTTACATATTTCTGACAAGAATAAAGCAGAGAAAACTTTGGGTTTTTTTACTGCATCTGTATTTGTAGCACTCATCTAGGAATTGGGAAACCCAATTCTATTACCTTTCATGCCTGAAAAGGGTTATGCTCACAGTTTTCAAAATCATTCCCATTTGTGTTAGGTTTTAAAACAGCATGTTTATAAATCTGAGCAGTTTCAAAGACCATGAGTGATATGGGTTTTGCCCACCCTCCTGCTTTTCCTCTGGTGAATGTCTCTCTCCACTGAGTTAATGGTGAAAGTACCACTTTTCAGTTTTGACACACTAGTATGCTCTGTTGAAACTGTTTTATCAAAGCAATTACAGGCACCTATTTCCCCAAATCCTCTGTTACATATAAGACTGTTATGAAAGCTGAGCAGAGTGAAAAATCACTTTTTTAGGTTTATAATCTGAAAACAGTGAGAATGGATACAGTACTAGACAGGGACAAAACTCAGTGTTCTACCACTAAGTTGAGACACCTAACACACACTTAGAGGGTATTTACATTGCTTGCATTAAAAACTAGTGTATTAAATCATCCTGTTACCAGGTAAAGCAGTAAAATTGTGTTCACAATTTCAAAATTAGACACGTGGGACACATTTGCAAGAACAAATTATTTAGTTAGTTTGCTAGGCTCTTCTTATTAATGTTATTATAATGCTTATGCTCATTTTATGCTTTACTGTGGATCAGTACTGTCTTAGGGAAAATCTTTTCATGTTTCCCAATTTGTGTGTTTTGCTCAGACTGGTCAATTATTTTAGTCTCATTTTAGGAATAGGAAACACGTATAGAAACTCCAGTATAAATCTATCTCCACTTGCAGTAATGCATCTGAATGTTTTAAAGTTTTTTTAACATTTCAGCTGTTTAATTTGAGTTATGCTATGCAGCATTTCAAGTATTGAGAAACTTTCTATTTTTCTAATTTCCTAATGTACAGCAGTATAATTCAGGGGGTTTAGGACATTACATTAATAACATGCTGTTTCTTCCTATTTTAAAAGAAAATGCCGTTGTACAATCCAACAGTAAAAAATAAAAAAAAAATATTCACAGTATTATTGTATTGTTTTAATCACACCTTCTGCAGGTGGCTTTGAGTAATCTGCACTTCTAAACAGGATGAGAGATTTGCCAATGGATAAGTCTTTTTTTCCTGCTAAACAAATGCAAAAGAAAAAAGATTTTTTTTTTTTTAAAAAACTAAAACCAGAAATGTTCAATGAGCAGAAAAAATCCAACTGTAATATCTATTAGAAAATACAGCATAAGTGACTTCTATCATGTAGTCTGATGAATCAGGTCCTTGACTGTTCTGAGAATGAGTGTGTGAATTGTACTTTTCAGTTTTCTTTCTCAGGGCAAGGCTGCTTCTTTGTAAATTGCTTGAGATCTTTGAAGAAGAAAGAGTGTTTTTCCTCAATGTTGCAAATAACAGCTAGATATATATATCCTGCAGATTAATTCTGATGTGTGCAGAGCCTTATTTGCATGAATGTTATGGAAGGTGCCCGTGCCAGTCAGCCAACATGCTCCCCTTTAATTTTGGCAGTACTCTTAAATAAGTAGTTCCTTTTTTAACTTCTCTGGACATCTGGGCAGCCTCAGGCCTGCAGGATGAACCTGTGTTATGCCAAAACAGTTTTCCCTCACCCTGTGCCTCATTTGTTTGATACTTTCGTCAGTCCTTTACGCAAAAAAGACCTTGGATGTATGCCTGCTGGTTTTACTTTCCCTGACACCATGAAATAATGGCATTGCTGAGCAAAAGTACCAAAGAGTAATACTTGTCAGGTATGAAAAGCCTAGTCACATCTTAGCTTTTCTGATCAAAGCCATGGCATGTAACAAACTACAGTCACCTTCCCAGAATTTGCATACAAAGAGACAGCTTGTTCATTCTTTGCCATAGTTTACTGCGAGTTAGCAAGAACCTAGACACGCTAAACTATGAACACCACACTCAGCTACCAGGAAGAGAGATGTAACTGGCCAGTGAATGGAGCTATCCATAATGGATTAGAGCCAGAGGAGAACAGACCCTCATCCAGCATTTCCCTCAGTTTTAAGACTCCATACAAAATTCCCACACTCTCTTCTTTCACTGTCACAGTCCACAGTAAAGGCTTCTGTCTCAGATGTCTGGTCACCTAGATCTCCACTAATTTCTTTGTTGCATTGGAGGTCAAGGTCAGGAAGGAAATGGACTCACAGAGGAAGCGTCCATATGGATACGTTTCCACACTGAGACAAAATTTTATCTGGCAGAACATGTCATGTTCTCCTAACTTCTGTGTGAAATTCTTTCTACCTGCAGCTCTACACCTCTCTCCAGTCTTCATTACTGTCTGGGTCCTGACTAGCCTAGGAGATCAGTGTCAACAGCTCTTATGCCAGCTACTTATGCCAAAGCAAATGAAGACAAGTCTCATTTCTGTCTCTTTCTTCTGGACTATGAAATTCCCATCCATGTGTCACTCATTGAAATTAACCAATTTTAGCCTTTCAGCAATGTCATTTCTCTTATCAACAGTAAGAGAGAAGGAAATAGTCTTTCTTGAACCTGGGTTATATATCATGAAAGATTCCCCATCTACCTCTTTGGAAGTTCTGCAGGTAAGTAGGTCCAAGACCACCCCTACGCACTCAGCCAAAAGACTGAGTAGATTAGACGGAGACACCTTCCCACTAGCTAGCCCCAAAATATACTCTTCAGGATGGAAAGGGTTGAAAGAGTCATTAGAGGGACCCAGTTTAAAAGCGTGCGTATTTGCTTTCAGACTGGCTTTAAGGAAATACTTTTGTATGACAAGAGGTCAGATTTGGTAGCAGCTGGCACAACTGGTAGATACCAGGAGATAGGTTGTGGTTCAAAAGAAAACTTTGAAAAGACCTTAGAAAAAAGATGACACAGGCCCAGGGATCATGTATGTTGCACAATTTGACAATTTAGAGCTATTTCCTCATCTGAGATCAGCTGCCTGCTTTCTCAAGCAGAAGGTGATGACTGGGATGCCAGAGCATCACCTGATTGTTTAGGGCAAAAAACCCAAAGGAAATAGGAAGTGGGGACTACTAGTTTTCTCATGCTTCATACTTGTTTTTCTTACAGTAACAGTAGCAGGAACCACAAAAAAATGTTTTCCCAGCACCAAAAAAATGGTCAAAATCAGTTTCAGCCCAAAAAGATTAGTGTCTCTTTTGCTCCCATCTTTGCACTATCATGTACATTCTGAAGGGATGTCTGTCTAGAAGTCACATATTAAACTTGTTTGCATGAAACAGGGTCTCTGTCAGTATACAAAAGGAAGATCATAACAGCAAATCCTTCTTGAGGATAGCATTTGTCCAGGAAATGACTGACACTCCAGTGACTGTTTCTTGCTTGCTTTTTCACCTCTAGGGTAAAAGAAAAACAACCCACAAAGTAAAACGGGACAGCTGTTCACAGCTATTTCATGTCTGATCTATGTCCTTTCCCAAAACAGCCTTTCACTTTCCTGGGGCAAATGATATTCCATCACGAGTATGTATGTAGATTAGGTGTTGTGGGAGACTTTTTTGAATTTCCTCCAGTTTCTCTAACTGGACATATGCCATCACATTACTCAATGAATATGCTGGCTGATTGATTAATTATATCTCTGGCTTTAGTAGCTCATTTTGCATCTCCTTGTGCATGTACTAACTCTTACGCTCCTCTCCTTAGTCTGATCCTTACCAGTTTTTGAATATTCATCAGTTACTATATACATTGCTGGACCACTATTCCTAGCCAAGCTTCTAGGCTTCTAGGCAACAAATTATTCCATAATTTACTTGGAGCATGATCTATTTTCCATTTAAATCAATAGTAGCTTGGTGAGGTTATTGATAAGAACAATATCCTAAAGATGCACCTTTTTTTTTTTTTTTTTTTTCTCCAAAAAACATATTTTAAAATTATTTTAAAATAAAAATTCTAAAGATTCTTTCTCAGCTCGGAATGAGCAAGCCATCTGGACCAAAAATAAATGAACATAAACACCACCAGGTGACATCTGCTTGAATCTCCAAGTTGTTGGGATTTTGCAGTTGTAGGGTAGAATTCATGTTTGATACATTAGTAATTGTGATTTTAATTCAAACTATATTCATGATCTTCAAGTGTTCTTGATCTGAATGCTGTACAAAACAGCCTGTGTTTGATGTGCTGGTATAAAGTCCTGTAAAGGTGATAAGGATGGACACTGGCACTTTAAGAAGCTTTGAGTCATAGTCAATTGCATGTTGAAAAAAGTGGTCCTTGTATGGAAATAAGACCTGCATATGAAAGATAAATAAAATCACGATTAAGGCTGATTCAGATCAGGGTTCACAATATAACAAATAGTATAGTAATTTTCCAGGATAACTTTTAATATAGCTAACTACCTTACTATTTAAGTCTACATAGCATTATAACAAAAAGCAGCTGCTATTGATATTAATATTTTATCCCAAATCACAATAGGATTTCCAACATACCCAAGTTCCCAGCAGCAACCATTAGGGAAAGTAACCTACGATTAATTTCAACAATATGTCAACCTGTGATAAAAGAAAGTGAGCCCCCAAACCCAAGAAGCTTATATATTGTGAACGAGTACATGTGTAAAACCTGCTGAGACACATGATTTAAAAGAACTGACACATGGGTGTGCCAGCCAACTAGGAATTGCAGTGCAGGAGGTCTCTGTGAGAGCTTTCAGCAGATGTTATTGTAATACTGTTGTGCTACCTCGGGGGCTTGGAAAAAGCTTAACATATCTTTACAGAGTGAAAACAATGATAAGATTAATGAAGTATAACAGCATCTTAAGAAGGAAATCTTTCTCATGTTTGTTTCGTAAATCAAAAAGGGTGCGATGGGGTCTTTCTGCAGTAAGCTTCAGGTTAGATGTCAAATATGCAAAATGCTAACAAAAGAAAAAAAAGACCTTCTGGATATGGGGCAAAGAAGTTTTGCTCTCATGCTTAGGGCCATGGGAAGTCCCAGTCTGTGTGAGCTGCATATAGCCATTTTGGTATTTTTGTTCACAATCAAAGTATGTAACTTCAGTAACTCTGAAATATGAAACTCTAGTATGAGCTTGGTAAATCATAGCTTCTTTTCTTCACAAGGTAAAACCTTTTCCTCTTCTCTGTTCTCATTTTGCACTCACCCTCTGTTTATTCTTGTTTTGATCAGCAATGCAGAAGACAACTATAGAGAAATGGACAGGGGAACTCCTGTTCCTGTTTTCTCCTTCCTTCCATGTCCCCATGACAGGAATCATGATAATGTAGAAAGGGAACTGAGAAGCTTCATACAATCATAGAATAATTTGGGTTGGGAGGAATGTTTAAAGGTCATCTAGTCCAACCTCCTCTGCAATGATCAGGGACATCTTCAACTAGATCAGGCTGTTATAAACCTCATCCAATCTGACCTTGAACGTTTCCAGGGATGGGGAATCTACCACCTCTCTGGGCAACTTGTTTCATTGCCTCACCACCCTCAGTGTAAAAAAATTCTTCCTTATATCTAGTTTGAATCTACCTCCTTTTAGCTTAAAGCTATTACCTCTTGTCCTATTGCAACAGGCCCTGCTAATTTTTTTTCCCCATCTTTGCTGTAGGGCTCCTTTAGGTACTGGAAGGATGCAGTAAGGTGTCCCTGGAGCTTTCTCTTCTCCAGGCTGAACAATCCCAGCTCTCTCAGCCTGTCATCATAGAAAAAGGTGTTGCATCCCTCTGATACCTATTTTTCTTAGAAGTTATTCTTTGAGACATTAAGATTCAATTTGACTCAATAATTTGAAATTTAAGCAGAATCATAGAATGGTTAGAGTTGGAAGGAACCTTAAAGAGCATCTAGTTCCAACCCCCCTGCCTTAGGCAGGAACACCTTCCATTAGACCAGGTTACTCAAAGCCACACCCAACCTGGCCTTGAATACTCCCAGAGACGGGGAATCCACAACTTTCCTGTGTACGCTGTTCCGGTGTCTTACCACCCTCAGAGCTTGTTCATCTTACTTTTACTTATTGAAAATTCACAGGTGAAAAAGAACAATTTAGCAACATGAAAATGTTCGAGTAATCTGAACTCTGGATTTCTGGACATGGTGTCTTTTCTTACATGTAAAAGCTGTATGTCACTGGCTTCAACCTGTGTGCATATGTGTTATTCTGACAGTTATAACATACCACAGAAGGAATCAAACTAACATCAGCTAGAGCCTTACTTCCTGCTGTCACTGAATCTTTCTTTGCCATCTTTGTTGATTTGAAAAAAAAAGATACTGGGTTTGGCTAAACAGAAACATTCCCGAACAAGCTTCAATGTTCTATCTGTAAGGTGACATTTGTTTTGCAGAGCTGACATTGTTCTCTCTTGACTGAGAATAGAAACATTCACTTAGGGAACATTTTGAACTTGCTTATCTCTTACATTTGCTGCTTTGACAGAGTTCCAAGACTATTAATAATTGTATATGTTCTTTGGTTTGATCTTGACTGAATACCAGACATTTCAATATCTGTTACTTTGAGGTAGCATATCTGAGATTACTTTTTTGTGTGCTGAATTTAGGCAGCTTAATTCATCAATAACCCTTTACTTTTCCTGGGAACTTTTGTTTTCTTTGGAAAGTTTGACTTTCTCAGTATGTCTGACCTTAAACCCTTCTGATGATCTTCTTTCCAGAAGGAACTGTAGTTTCTATCTGATCAGCTGGACTGAAGAAAATTGCCATGACTTTGCAGTTTGAGACAGTAAGGTAGATAAACCATGTTTATGTCTTTTTGACAGTGCCCTGGAAAAATAAAGTATTTCTGTTAGAGTTACTGTCCATAACATTACATATCATATGCTAGGATCCATAGCAACCTTCCAAGTTTTACCTAGTGCCAGATATTCTCAAAAGCTGAAATCAGTGCTCCTTCTTGTCCATCCATTAGATAAGAAAAACACGCATCTAGTGATGTGAGTGATGCTTCTTATTTTATGTCCTGAGGTATAAACTTTCATTTAGAAACTTTTTGAACAATTTCTGAACTACCTTTACACAATGCTGTTTTTACTAGGTTCTTGGCATGTAAATCCATAGCAATGAGAACATTTAGCTCTTGATTCCTTTAGCTGCAATTTTTTGGTAACTTTTGGCTACCAATCCTGTTATTATTAGCTGCATTATGTAATGCTGTCTTTGAACAGCTGTTGATAGACATATTTAAAGTCAATATTGTATCATGTATTCATGATGGGTATACTTCTGCCAATGTACAAGTTATCTTATACAAGTCAATAAAATGAGGAAAATTAATGTCATCACCCACATATCATAGCCATAAAACCACTCTCCTTGTGTTAGAGAAATCTGTTTTACTTAGTCTACATAATTACATGTATCACTTTCCAGCAATTTTTCAAGAATAATCTCTCATTCTTTTTTTCATAGCCACTGTTAGCATTATGTCATTTTGAATGGCAAGAATTTATCTTAGCCTTTTTTTACTCACTTTGAAGTATTGTAAACATGTTATCCTGCCTACAAACCAATCAGTTAAATGAAGTGATAGCTGACCTCTCCATTTACTGAGATATTTTCAGTTTAAGAAACTGTCTTGCAGCTCAAGGCCTTGTTTAGCAAGGTGCACAAAGTAAAAATTGCATTTTCTTTTTATTTTCTGAGCAATAATTTCATTTTGGGTTTTTTATGGGTCCTTGTGGGGTTTTTTTGTTGTTGCTTGGATATGTATCAGCTATTCCGAGTTATACTCATGGTTCTTCAAGCTATCTTGCCAATTATAATCAAACCAAGAGGAGTTTTTTTGTCTATGCATCGTCAAAAATAATTTGTATCCAAAACTTCAGCAGAATGTTTTCACAAATTTCAGAACTACACAGTATAAATGTGAGTATAAATGAATGTAGAGAGTGTTCATTTTCAGTGTTAGGTAAAAGAAAAAATGAAGGTATTTGAGAATTTCTAAGAGGCTAAGGTAGATTATATAGGATTATTGAAAATATCTGGAAGGAAATTATGTTGCCTCTTGTTAGGATATCCAGAGGAAGCTGATCTACTTGTTTTGGAATTATTTTCCTTCTTATTGTTTAACCATGTTTTAAATGATTCATATTGCTATAAGAATATGAACATTTATTCTGTCCTTCAGCTGGTCATATCCATTTGATAAGACTAAACCTGGAGTATAAAAAGCAACACACACAACATTCAACAGGCTGAAACACTTGTCTGGTGCTGTGATCTGATTTAGACCTGTGAGAGGCAGTCAAGAAAAAGACAGAAAGAATAAAGCCATCTACTTAATTTGATGATATTATAAAACTTCTGGTTTTAGGCTTTGATTATGTAACCTCCTGTAATAGAGAAAGAACTGTGTAAAAGCTAAAAGTCTTTTTTGAGGCTTTTTTTTTTTTCTGAAATGTTTTCATGAGCTCTATCAAACCAGAGGCTGAGGAATGATAGCCTATTTTAGCTGTAGAAAGACAGAGAGGCAGAGAAATCCATGTATAGAGTTAAAAAGATTTCACAACTTCTGTGATGGAAGAGAGATCATGAAGAGAAAAAGCAGGGGAAGGAGAGACATGTGATCTTTAGCCAGGCACCTCGCAAAGGGAGCTTAATTTTCTGAGCTATTTCCCAACCATGGGAGCTGAAGTTCCATCTATATTGCTAAATAAAAGTCCAGGGATTGATATTTTGCTGAAAGGCTGAGTGCTGCCAGCTGGCTCTGGTCCACAGTCTTTAGGGCTAACCATCTCTGCAAGAAATTTGTCTTGGAGAGAGCAAGCTGGAGTATTCCAATATAAAAGAGCCAGGAAGTGCTGTTAACAATTAGTCTGTAAGGGTGCTATGGTCCAGTGCTGACCTCAGTCTCTGGCCTTTTTCTAATGCAATACAGAGGTACCCAGAGAGGTCTTTAGTCTGGCCTTATCCACTCTGAGCCATCTGACTCTCCAAATGAGAGAGATTTTAAGCAAAAACCAATATCAGTAGGATATAGCTAGTTCTGGTTTAAGAGATTGCATCCAAGCGACATTAATTTGTATAAAAATGTTTTAACCTAGTCTCTGAAATGTTTCCTATGCCCTTCCTAATTTTGAATGTTCTGTTTTTCTGTGTTCTTATTGTTTTCATTGTTATAACACACATGGAAAGCTTTGAGGTGACACCGTGCTTAGGTATATATTTGATTCTCAGTTCTGCTGAATGTAATGAAAATATTAAGAAATATTAAGAGCTTTACTGGATTGGGGCCAAGATTAACATTGCTAGACTAAGCTATATTTTACATAAGCTTTAGCTGAATGTTAATAGTCTTTCTCTGTAATGTTGAAAATGGACTAGCTTAAGAGAAAACCAGAGCGACAGGTACCCAGAAATCAGCCCCAACTAAGTAGACTACAGATATTAGAGTGTACCACAGCAGGAAGGATAAGTTGAAGGTTTTCAGTTTGTCTAATGCTGAACAAAAACAAAAAGCTGCTCCTAAATGCTTGAAATAATAGGACCATCATGGATCTCAAATCCAATTTAATCCTCTTTGGCAGCATAATACTTTTCTAAAGCCATATAATCAAAGGGTGGGGAAGAAAATGAGCGGGTTTAACATATAGACTACAATTTAGACCTCTGTACGAAATCTATGTTTCATACATAATTTAGCAGATGCTTTTTTCTATACATATTCTTACAAGAAAATGCACTATTTATTTGGGACTTTCCATTGGAGATTCAATCTTCTTTGTTTGTTTGTTCTTTTTTTTTTTTTTTTTATTCACCTTCTCTTACCAGCATTTTCCTTCTAGTGAAACAACCTTTACAGTGTCTCTCCTGAAGGGCTGTATTTTTTAATACTAGCTGAAGTGTCTGGACTGATGTCATGGCACAGAAAGGAGCAGTCCTTACCAGACCCACAACTTTTAGGTCTCTGCTTTAGCTGATTGCGTGCTCCTCTCCTAGTTCAGACTGGTAAGGAAATGCGTCTTTAACTATCCACCTTTTGAGTCTCCTCTGCATGACATCTTATTTTCAAATGTCTTTATATTAGAAAGTAAATACTCGAGGTCAATACTTCATAATATTAATTAACTTTTTCTGTTTAGCCAACAGCAGTTCCAGTACTGAAAAACATTATGCTTGCCATCAGTATGTGGACTTGGTTCATTTGCACAATTGCAGATTAAGGACTTTATATGTACATTGACACGGTTCCTGCTGTAGTTTATTTTACCAGTGATCCCTATGAGTAAGGTCTGCATAAGCACGAAGTGATAGGACCATTAATAATTTTTGTACACTTTGTAAATGGTCCATGGGTAAGGACAATTTATCATGGGTTTTGATTAGATCACAGAGTCTAAAAAGTGGCGGTAATAAATTTAACATAAGTATATACATTTCACTTAAATGTTTCTGTGCTTTTAATTTTGTCATGCCACACAAAAAAAATAATAAAATCTGCATGAAATAAAGTTCATTTCAAGACATGCAATTTATATACTTCACAGCAAATACTCAGTATATGTACTCCTTTTCATATTTGTTAACTCTTGCAAGAATTTGGATACAGTGGTTTGATTTCATATCTTTACACTTTTAATTGTTATCTTTGCCATCAAAGAGAATTCATATGAAGTAATTTTGTACAGATACATTGCGATGAATCTGGCAGGGGAAAAATATACAGAGATATAGTTACTCAGTTGTGTTACATACAATATGTACACTAATGCCCATTTTGACTTCCAATGGGAAATACTTAGGTGAGTTAATTTTGAAAACGAGTCATATTCTACTGAGGAATTTCAGGACTTTTGAAAACTTTAAAACTCTGATCAGCAAACTGACGATCCTGACAAATCAATCTAAATTGTCAAAATCCAAAAGACTAAAAATGTATACATACCAAATTTCATGCATGACCCAGATTTTGTGTGCAAGCTTATTTTCTAGTGGTAGAAACGTTAATTCATCCTTGTGGACAGCTGTTCAGACCCTGCACTCAAGAGTGTTGCTTATGGAGTTCAATGTTTTTGGTAGAGTTTTTCCTCGCATTTTTGCTGGATGTAATTCCTGTGTTGATTGGATGTAATTCCTCTGTTGATTGGATGTGTCTGTTAAATGAATACACAAAGTTTTATTGCTTACCTTATGTAACATGATGTTCATGTCATCTTTCTATAATGGTCTTGTTTGAGATTCAATTTATGTGAATTACTGTCATAAAATAAATGGAAAATGTATCCATCTGATCCATGTTGCCAAGAAATAATAGTTTTTGTTGGATGAAATTACCTCTACCTGTGTGCACTGCCTAGTGTGGATTTTGAATCAGAACATGAATCACAAAATTACAGAATGATTTATGTTGGAAGGAACCTCTGGAGGTCCCCTCGAGATGTCCCCTCTTGAAGTGGATCAGGTTGTTCAGGGCTGCATCAAATCTTGAAGACCTCCAAGAAAGTAGACTCCGCAACCTCCCTGTGCTGATGTTTGACCATTATGGTAAAAATAAATTTTCCTTTTATCTAATCAGATCTTCCCTGCTGCAAGATGTGCCTGTTGCAAAGTCTGCTTCTATCTTGGACATTAAATATATTTGGGACTGTTTTCTAGTGCTGAAGACAGCTGATATGGAACAGACCACATTCATAACTTCAAACATTCT
Source organism: Pedionomus torquatus (assembly GCA_013398155.1). Taxonomy (NCBI): domain Eukaryota; kingdom Metazoa; phylum Chordata; class Aves; order Charadriiformes; family Pedionomidae; genus Pedionomus; species Pedionomus torquatus. The sequence continues at coordinate 462,740 of VZRU01006934.1, read as the reverse complement.
TGTCCTGAAAAAGTGGGATGTTGCATCCAGACTTTGTTGGGAATGGCTCCTAGCCCATGTCAGCTCTTGTCTAGTCCTAGGAATAGTTTGGGAGAAAAATTTGAAGGCCAAAAACTTACAGAGAACATACCAGGGATTCTACTTGTTAGCTGTACAGATCAAGTTCCAGTGCTTGGAACTAGCACTGCTCAATTTAAGTAGTTGTTCCCTAGATCCATTTAATTTAGTAATATAGACATGACCTGTAATTCTTTAAGAAATACGAGACTGTAGTGTGTAACTGGTATGGTGTGTTACATCTATTGATGGGTGTGTATATTTTCCTCTACAATAACACAAATCTGGCTATTGGCACTCCTGAGAATGAGAAGACAGTCTTACAGATATAGTCACATCCCAAACTTTCAGCTTCTGAGAATATGTGAAACATGGCTTGAACAAGGAAACACGACATTGCTGCTTTCTCCTTAAGTTAATTTGCTGTGTCACATCATTAGTACCATGAGGTAGAACATACTATAGTTTCTCTGAGTTGGAGACTGGGCCTACTAAAGATCTGCAGAGTAAGATGACACATTTTCAACATCTTGCTCTCTTTCAGGCTCCTTCTTCTCAGCTGCTGCTGACTTGGGTCTGTATTTTGGTGATTTTTTTTTTCCAGATTTCACAGTGACATTTGCTGCAGTAAGCTATGTTTCAGTGTTTGCACAGCTTTACCTATATCCTCTGTCAGACACTGTTACCATGTAGATATATAATGTTTACAAAACTATCCTCATACAACACTCTCTTCAGGACCAGATGTGTGTACCAGATAAGAAACTTGGGAGAGATTTCATGGACTAACTCTTAGCACTTATCAAAATATTTATTGCAAATATGACTCTTTGAGTATTGCCAAACATCAGTAGCTAAGAGTTGGCCAATCAACCTGACATGAATTGCTCTTTTTCAGAAATCAGCCAGATTGATGAAACATATTTTCTTTTAGTGGGAAATACTTGAGTTTTAGTTGAAGCCTGGTTTTAAAGTCAGGAGAGTCATCCTGAGGAAAATGTTATTAAGACACATATTGCAATTTTAATTTCTTAGGAACTAGTCAGTTGTTCAGATCTCAGGTTAATGTATAGCTGGTTAAATTACAATCTGTAGCTTTTCAATGACTGTTGTTACTGAAATNTTTTTTATAGTATGTTTATGGCCATGAGACCAATACTAACTAGTGCTTTCCTTAATAGTTTTATGGGAGACAGACTTGAAGAGGGGCTCCTGTCTCAGAACTGAACTCATGTCAATTCTGTCTATCTGAAAGACACATTTTCAGGTTTCCTCTTACAATAATTTGCCCTTTAGGTTCCATCATTCAGTGATTCCAATGACTCTTTGGACCATTCTGAAGAGTAGAGCTGAAAGGCCGTTTATTTTAGCTTTTCCATGGAATTACATTTTGTTTCATGTTCCATTTTTTTCCATAACACGTATATGTGTTCTGGATCTAGAACTGATCTGGATCCTATATTAAAAGAACCTGTATAAAAGCAGGAAGACTTAAATAGCTGACTGAATGTAATTTATTTTTTTCTGGTACTACTCTATATAATACTATTGATTCTATGTCCACGTGTATGTCCTTCTTTCTGTGTGACTGCTTTACTTATAACACTAATTTGTAATTCCTGATTACATTGTTCTGTGTGTTATCTATGCATCTCACCAAGAAAAACTGCATACCATTTGAACATACAGCAAACTTTCTCCAGATCTATTTGTTTTGCAGAAACACTCTCTTGCCCTTCTGCCCTACAATCAGCCTCTCAAACGCTTTAAATTCTGAGGGCTGTACACTCAGAGCATTGGAACTTAATGATCATTTTGTTAAAATGGGATTTCTTTCTTCCAGCAAAAGGGAATAGGTTTAGGGTTTTGGTTTTTTTTAATTGATGTATTAGTAAGAACAATTGCTGTAATAAGTTCAGTAAGCATGCTTAAAATGTTAGTTCCTCTTCTAGAGTATTCTGTCTTTGAAGTCTGGCAAATATAATTTAATGTGCAAGACAGAAATAACTTTAAGCCATTATGAACTTTATATCTATATATGCTGTTTGTATCTAACATACAGGTAGGTAAAAAAATAGATAAATATAAGTCCCAATACACACTTTCAGCAATGTTTGTTAAGCTTTTGGGGTCTTAACATACATAAGACATATATCTGCAAATAAGCAGTTCTTCATTCATGCTTTTTCCTTAACATTCTTTGTGCTCCACATGTGCCCGTTTGACCTGTGTGTTTAATTTTTTTAAAAGCACCTTTGATCCTCAGCTGTTTAACTTCCTCAAATGGAATCCCAAACAGTTGGCCATCAAAATGTCTGGAGCAAAAATTCCATCCACTAGTGTGTTTGCATACAAATATATGTATATACTTGTATATCTACATCTATCTCCAAATATATGTATACATATTTGGAGATAAATATAAATACATATTCCATCCATCAATGTCTGTGCATATGTGTGTGCATGTCTATAAAAATTTGTATTTCTACACACAAAATCTGTGCCTCAGGCTGAAATAACTGATGCAAAAAGTCACAATGCTAGGGATATTAGAGAGAGGAACTTCCCAAAATTCCACCATGTTGTCGGTTATACATCTAATAAGTGTTTCAACATTTAAAAGACTCCAGTTGTGTGAGAGATACAGACAATAGATAAGAGAAGGGTGTTCTATTCTTTTTCCCATATGACATGCCACGACTCTGAAGTGTAATGCAGAATTTGTGCTAGTTAATATAAACTAATTATTAATGCAACATATACAGTTCTTTAGCATGTGTGATTTCAAAAGTTCAGCAATCTCTGTTTTAGAATCATAGAATGGTTAGAGTTGGAAGGGACCTTGAAGATCATCTAGTTCCAACCCCCCTGCCATGGGCAGGGACACCTCCCACTAGAGTAGGTTGCTCTTATATCTTACTCTCTATATTTAAAGGCAAATATTTTTACCAATATATGTCAGGAACAAGAGGCATTCTTAATTTTTAGGATTTAAGTTGTTTAACAAAGTTTAACAAAGCCATTATTATTGATGCAGTACTGTGTCATTCCTTGCGTAGGTGGATACTAAGGAATTATCCCACAATATAGAGATATTGCAGATAAACTGAACTGGAATAGATGCAGTACAAAAATATATAAAGTAGCTATTATAGTCTTTTAGGTGTTGTATTTTGAGTTTACCATGGTTAAAAGATTACTTTGAACACCTGCTTTCTTCTCTGTCCAACCTACTTGTTTAGTCTTTGTCAAGACCATTAATTTATTGTTTAAAGTTATTTTCAAAGTGCTGAGCTGTAGGAAACTGAAAATTTTGGGCAAAACTTAACATTTTGGCTCAGACTCCGACCATTATTGATAGGATTAAAATAATATTTAGGTGGTAAACTCTTACTATGAGCATTTTCATTCCTAGCACACAGCCTGAAATTCCACGATCAGCTGCTGCCAAACCTAGTTTTTTAAGGCGTGTTTCACCTAAAAAAATTGTAAGGTGTTTAATCATGTCTCACAACACCCAACTAAGATAATCTGCACCCACATGAGTGGGTTACCAATGAGCCATCCTCACGCTTTCACATGTGTTTACCTCTCTGGCCTGATGAAAATCAGGAAACTTCCTGGGTTGGAGGTCCTCAGATTATTATTCACCATTAATATTCCATGTAGGTACAGAGGAGACAGCAACTCGAAGCCAAAAGGCAATAAAGAGAGAGTTCGGGGAGTTGAGAGGCTTCATAAAGGACTCTGGGGTGCAGGTAATCTTTTCGTCACTCCCTCCAGTGGCAGGCGATGATGCAGGGAGGAGTAGATGGATAGAATCAGGTAATACATGGCTTCTGGGCTGGTGTCAACACCACAACTTTGGATTCTTTGACAGTGGGTTGCTTTATATGGCATTGAATCTGTTCAAAGGGAATGGATGATGCCTCTCTCAAAAGTGGAAGACAGTTCTAGCACAGAAGATTGTGGGGTTGATTCACAGGTCTTAAAACTAGATGTGAAGGGTGAGGGGGGACAGACAACATCAGGCCTATCTCTGGATGTCCAGAGGCAAAAGGAGCCCAGGAACCACAAACAAAACACTGCATACGTAGGCCACCTGATCCACCAAATCCATCCACGGGTCCTGAGGGAGCTGGCGGACCAAGTTGCCAAGACACTATCCATCATATTTGAGAAATCATAGTAATCTGGTGAAATTCCTGCAGATTGGAAAAAGGGGAACATAACCCCAATATTCAAAAAAGGGAAAAAAAAAGGATGCAGGAAACTATAGGCCAGTCAGTCTCACCTCTGTGCCTGGCAAGATCAAG
>VZRU01006934.1:334789-458246 GCA_013398155.1 Pedionomus torquatus | reverse complement strand
GGTCCTGCACCTGGGACATGGCAATCCCAGGCACAAATAGAGGTTGGGCAGAGAATGGCTGGAGAGCAGCCCTGAGGAGAAGGACTTGGGAGTGCCCATGGATGAGAAGCTCGACATGAGCTGGCAGTATGCGCTAGCAACCCAGAAAGTGAACTGTATCCTGGGCTGCATCAAAAGAAGTGTGACCAGCAGGTCACAGGAGGTGATTCTGCCCCTCTTCACTGTGCTCATGAGACACCACCTGGAGTACTGTGTCCAGCTCTGGAGTCCTCAACAGAGAAAGGACATAGAACTGTTGGAATGGGTCCAGCGGAGGGCTACAAAGATGATTAGAGGGATGGAGCACCTCTCCTATGAAGACAGGCTGAGAGAGCTGGGGCTGTCCAGCCTGGAGAAGAAAAGACTCCGGGGAGACTTTCTAGCAGCCTTCCAGTGTCTAAAGGGAGCTTACAGGAGAGCGGGAGAGGGACTCTTTGTCAGGAAGTGTAGTGATAGGACAAGGGGTAATGGTTTTAAACTGGAAGAGGGGAGATTTAGATTGGATATTAAGAATAAATTCTTTCCTGTGAGGGTGGTGAGGCACTGGAACAGGTTGCCCAGAGAAGTTGTGAATGCCCTATCCCTGGAGGTGTTTAAGGCCAAGCTGGATGGGGTTTTGAGCAATCTGGTGTAGTGGGAGGTGAGAGGTGTCCCTGCCCATGGCAGGGTGGTTTGAACTTGATCTTTAAGGTCCCTTCCAACACTAACCATTCTATGATTCTATGAAATTTATTTTTTCCCCCAAAATGGAACACTTCAGGTCAAATTATTTGGTGAGCCCTTTTATTTCAGATCACTTCAAACTGGCTTGGTGAATTGCTAGTGATTCTCTAAGCCACTAGCTAATAAGGCAGCTGTACTTCCTTCTTGTAAGTACACTGTATGTGTACTTGAGATACAAGTAATTTCACAATGGATGTGTATATGATGATACTGCCCATATATATTTGTATTTATGATTACATGTATTCCTTTTTGCCTTTTGTGAAAAGGGACTAACTTGAAGACATTGATCAGGACTGTGTATTGCAGCTAGAGGTATGTCATTTTGTAACTGAACAGCTCTAAAAGAGAAGAGTGATAACTAAAGGCATCCTGGTTACTATCAACATGTTCTCCTGAGTATTCTAGCTGTTTCCTGCCCAGTAATGGTGCTGTGGATCCCCTTTCTCTTTCTCTTTCTGCATACTCTTAAGAAAAACTTCTGTTACCTTAGTCAAACCTTTAGTTTTCAGTATTGTGAATTTTCCTACACATACATCAGCAAAACTAATTTCATCAGGTTACTTTCAATTTATACTGGAATAAGCAGGAGGAGACTGGAGCTTCTAAAATGTATTCTTTTGCCTACAGGATCAGTTTACATTAACTGAGAGATGAGGACAAGAAATACCTCAGTTATTACTTGATGTATTGACTAGACTCTAGTTAGTGTCTTATGAATCTTATCAACTCTTGTCTCATATTGATTTGGATAATCCAATCTGGAACACAAGAATTTGCACACATTAAAATGAAAAAGTAAGCAAAGAGTTATTTTCCCCTAGCATATAAAATCTGTAAATATGAATATGAAGATAAATATTAACCAAAGTTTTGCACCAGAATTGTATGGGTGTCTTCAAGGAAGAGATGGGGCTGTCTGGGCGAAAGAAGGAAATAGGTCCAGAACTGAAGTCAGGAAGCACAGAAGATGGAGAAGTTGCAGATGGTTTCTTACTCCTTTATCATATATATAGGTGTGCTGGGTGAAAAAAAGAAAAAAGACACCTGTTTAGTCTCTATATGCAACTGATGTAGGCTGGTTACTGATTCACAAAGTTGTTCTGGGTAATAGTTGTGCCTATTGTTGTTTTAGAAGAGGTTCAGTTTTGGCAGTGAAATCCGTTTCTCTTAGAGTTACAGTAGTCTGCATTCTGATTTACCTTAAAACCTTTGGAGTAAATGTATAATCAAGATTAGAATATATGTCTATTAATAATGTTGGTGAAAAATGCATGATTTGGAATAATTTTGAGTATTGATTTGAGAGAAATATGATTCATATGTGCCTCTACTTGATATAATGTGGGGTTAGGTTGCAGTCCTACTAGGAAGGAAGTAAATATTCAAAAGAAGAAAGCATACCATGGATTTTGAGTTTAAGATTTTTTGAATGAGGTTATAGTTTATTAAATGTAATGTGATATATCATGCGATATACCATTTAGTAAACATTAAGACAAAGTCTAAAATAATGTGCCATATGAAACTTCTATTATCTTTGAATATACTTATGTCTGTATTTAAGCCCACCATGTTCATTGTGCTGCAGCCTGGACATCACCAAATGGACAGTCACTTAAAGAGGATATTTTTCTCTCTACTGAAACACCAAGCTGCAGATAGGATTATATATCTTCATTCTCTCTCCCTTGGTTGATTACAAACTCGTATTAGCATAATTTTATTTATCATTTTGGCTGCTTTCTCTGCAGTTTTGCCACATGCTTTTTCACAATGCTTAGCTCAATTTCTATGTAGCAGTAAACTTCCTCTTTTACCTTTTTGTATTATTATTCTGGCAAGAAAACATGATCAGTTCTGCAATTTGCATGTTTTTATTCTGATAGAAATCTTCAAACAATTATCTTTTCTGAGGTTTATAATTTCATGGAAATTTGTAACAAATGCTACTTGAGGTTTTTTAAACACATAAGTTTCAATTTATGGATGCAATGCTTAGAACATTACATCCATGAGTACACAAAGCAACATTTATAACATTTACAAAAAGTTTGTTAGGGAAAAACTCAAATCCTTCAGGGTGTACTGACTGCAAAAAACCCCAAACAACCCTCCTCCATTTTATTGCTATATCCAATAAAAATGAGAACAAAGATTTAATTATATTAGAGAGACTTACTCGAAAACTTTAAAATTAACAAATTATGGTAAATTTCTTGACATGGCAATTGAATTTGTCAGGGCACTTCAAGGCTGGTGGGGGCTCCCCATGGAGGGTGATGGCAGGGCGTGGCAGCCAGGGTCCATCCCACCCCTAGTCAGGCTCAGAGCAGCTGGGAACACCGGGGCATCCCCATCCCCAGATATTGGGCACCTCCCTGGGGACTGGCTGAGGCTGGTATATGGGTCTGTGGGTAAGCCTGTATCAGAGGTCCCATGTCCAGACAGGGCAGGGGACAGGTGGAGACGGATCACACTGTGGCATCACTAGGGCAGGGGCAGATGGCCCTGGGGGGCTGACATGGGGTCCTGGGCCCTGGGAAGGGTGGGGAGAGCCTGGGGACAGGGACAGTGAGAGCTGGTGGTGCCAAGGGCCAAACATATGCCTTGACATGTTAATAAATAATAGTAAGTTCATGTCATTTTTCAATAGTTTATTAATCACATCTGTTTAATTATTTATACCATTGTATTCACCTTGAGTTTTGCTGCTGTCGTATTGATTTAGATGAAGGTGCAGTAATATGGTATTTTTAGAAAAGATCTGTAATATACACATTTGTGGTATAATTTTGCCTTTTGTCAGCTGAAGTTTGCCTTATCCCTTTCTCCTAAATCAATCAATGAAAAAATTAGTGATTAGGTTAGTAGGAGCAGGATTTCATTAATAGTTAGAGCAAGTATGGACATGCTTTGTGTCTGTGAATGTACGAATGTTCATGAGGTTAAATTTAATGCATCTACCATAAAATGAGAATGGCATTTTCTTTGTATTGCTGATTTTGAAGCAGAATCCTAGCTGAGATTCTGTTCCATGAGCACATATACAGCTTTGGCAACAAAAATATACAGGGAAGTCTAAACAGTTTTTATTAATTTAAGTTTTTCTTTTCCCACAAGCAAAAACCTTCCATTTTTTTATTACATTAAAACATACAGAGTTGGCACATTCATCAAAGCTATTAACCAAGAATTGTCTTTGACAGATTATACTACGGAAAGATTTGACATGAGAATGAAGTCCTGAACTAAGAGAAGAGTTATAAATTAAATGAGTTGAAGGCTCATGGTGGAAGAGTGAATGTGAGGCCATTCTGGTAGAGTCAGAGATCCATGGAGAATTCTGTATAATGCTTTGCAGGATCTCAGTAAACAGATGCCTCCACATTCTTGTGAGAAGGAGCAGTCTCTCTGCTCAAACACTGCAGCAAAATGATAGGTGAGATAAATGGATCTTGCCGTAAAAAGGTAGAAGTTGGAATGACAGCATTTAATAGCAGGGCTATGAAAGATGTATTAGTTACCAGATTTTAAGACAAAAGGATCTATTTTTTTCTTTCTTAATTTTGCCATTCTGTTTACAATGCTAAAAGTCTGACCATTTGTGGTGAATGGGGGGGATTGAAACTGAAGTCACCAGTTCTACTTTAGAGATTAATAAGTACCTAGAAAAAAAAATAATGTTCTCAGGCTTTTAGACTATTACTGTCAGGAAGCTTAATTTGAAGATTTGTCTTTGTCTCTGTCATGATGCTCCTGACATGTAAGTCACATCATATTTGTCTGTAGCTGTCATTTCCAGAGAACTGATGTCCAGTAATTCTAGCACTTGCACATTAATTATCAGAATTCAATTTAGTTTCTAATACCTTTTGTACTAGTTTCCTTATGAATACTTGCAAGAAAAGAACAGAAAGATGTTTAGAATAAATATAGCTTGATATGATGAACCACTAAAGAATATTGATTAACAAACTTTCCTGCAAGTAGATGAGATCCCAGGCCTTTCTTTAAAAACAAGCTAACAAATCAGCCTAAGAAAGATTTATTTTCTGCTGTAGTATAGTGTAATTTGAATGTTCTTAAAACTTGTTTCTTATACATATTTTTTTTTGCACCTGAAACCATAGTATTTTAAGGATATATAACTATATCTTATATGTTTAATTGTCTTTGTGTAAAGATATACAGTTATTAAAAACATATATGTTAATGATCTAATAATTAGCTTAATAGGGTTCCCTAGAAGATCAGATTGCAGAATTCAGTCAGTCAGCTGAAAAGTGAAAATAAATTTGACATCTTCCTTCTGTTTGCTCAATTAAAATAAATGTTATGATCATAGAATCATAGAATTGTCTAGCTAGGAAGGGACCTTTAAGATCATCTAGTCATTTACTAAACCATGTCACTATGTCGCTATGTCAATTCGCCTTTTGAATACCTCCAGGAGTGGTGCCTTAGCCACTTCCCTGGGCAGCCCATTCCGATGTTTAATAACTCTTTCAGTGTGAAAAATTTTCCTAATATCCAATCTGACCCTCCCCTGGTGCAACTTGAGGTCATTTCCTCTTGTCCTATTGCCTGTGACTTGGGAGAAGAGACCAACTCCCACTTTTCTACAACCTTCTTTCAGGTCATGCAGCTGTTCAAAGCTTGTTTAAAAGTAGTGGGACATGCTAAGAAAAGAAGGAATGCACAAAAGCATAGGAGTTACGTGTATTACAGTAGGTTTCATGGAACCAGGTAAAAGTCTAGTTTATCTTTCCTTTTGAGCTTGTCTATAATCTCTGCACAGTCAGTAAAGAGGAGAAAAGATGTTTATTTAGACACAGACCAGTCTATGGGGGTGAATGGGATCCCCACAAAGGTATTGAGAGGGCTAGTGGAAGTGCTTGCCAAACCAGTTTCCATCATTTATAAGCAATCCTGGCTAACTAGGGAGGTCTCAGTTGACTGGAGGTTTGCAAATTTGACACCCATCTGCAAGAAGGGATGGAAGGAGGATCTAGGGAAATAGAGGCCTGTCAGTCTGACAGACTTTATTGTTAGAGCTAATTTCATTTTAGCTTTTCAAATAGCACCATTAGCTTTGAGCAAGATCCAAGGAGGAAACTTAGATATTGGAATAAAAAATATCTAAAAATTACATACTTGGCTGTAGGAAAGTGACTCAAGGAAATTTAGTCAAACACCTAATCACCACAAATAAAGAAGAGAGCATTTCATCCTCAGATAGGTAGCATCTAAAAAGCTAGGTCTCAAGTAGGGAGCCATTACAGCTGATACAGAACATTAAACCCAAAAATATGTTTGCTGTTTTGGGCACCTCTAAGACACAAGAAGAAAGAAAAGATCTGGAAAGTAGCAAATGACCACAAACCCAAATCTTTCATGATTAGGCATGGAGTTAAATAAGGAGACTTGTGTTTCCAGTTCTCTGTTGCAAAGTAAACTTTGTTTTTACTATATTACTGAGGAATATTGTATAAAGAAAGAGAGGAAAAGTCTGTGTGTGTTAGGATGTGGTGTTCTACCAGACAACTGACTTGCAATGCCAGCCATCCTCTCCCAGTCCTGTTGGCCCTGTATTCTTGACTGATACCAGGTTGACATCAGGTGCCTTCCAGATATTTTGTATGCAGGTAATGAAAATGTTCTTCTAGGAAACAAACCATGTGTATTTCAACATTCTTTGACTGTTTGCTTTTTTCTGAACATTTTTCTGCTCTTCATCAGAATCTTCTGTATTCCTGCTTGTTATGCACTGTAAGCAGGAATGCAGAAATGTTTTTCTGTGTTTCTTTTTTAAAGCAAAATAACATAAGTGTTCTGGTTTACATTGTGGTCTCATAAGCAATTGTATTAAGGACAGTGAATAAAGCATTAGCGTGAGAATGAATGCTAGAATAGGGAGGGTGGGAATAGGGCTTCTTCAGCTAACTTCTTCACCAGAGAGATTATATTGTGTAACTTTGCTGTTTGCTACAATAAATGAAGATTTACCAAGCCAAGGATTTAAAATATTTGGCTAATAATTGAATTGATTAGCTGTCTAAAATAATTAGCTGTTGATAGATATAGAAGAATTATATTTTAAAATTCCCTACCAGATGTGTTTTTGATGCTATGGGATCTATTTTGACTGGACTAACACATCGTTTATGGTCAATCAAATAAATACAACATGTAAATAGGAAATATCTTGTGGGGTTTGATTACCCATTTCAGTCGTATAATAGTGGCTATTAGCAGAACTTTATTTGTGTTTTTATTACTTTACAATGCAAAGCTCTAAAACAGGAGTAGACCATGCAAACTCCTTGAAGTGAATGATTTATTCAATATGTTTAACCTTGTTAAAACTTATGAAATAGCCACATGTGAGCCCTATAAATTTGTTTGTGATAGATTGGATACATATCTATATTCCCATTGCTAGTCACAGAAAAATTGAAAAAAAAAAAGTGTTATGGATACCATAGAAGTAAATTTACCCTGGCTGTTTTTAGCAATTTTGACAAGCGTTCTCATATGACAAGAGCTACATAAGAAAAAACTAAGAAAATGAAACACAGATTATTCATTAGTACCTGATTGCAAATGAGCAGCAATCTGCAGGGATTCACCGAACCCCCAAAACTCCCATTTTATAAAACTGATCACAAGGTCAGAGATTTTTCCAAGCAACTTATGAATTTGCACAGCAAATATGAACTGTCAAACATGCCGGGATCGCACTGAGTTTTACAGGTAGAGCAGTTGCTACATATAGATATGCAGAGTACTTTTTCAAAGTGACCTGTGCATCGACTTTGATATATGTCTCTATGTGATTTACCTCCATGATTTTATTTTTATTTTGCAAGCATTTCTACTGAAGTTGAAAAGTAATGATTTACCTAATGCTTTACCTAAGCATAAATGGCAGCCCTGGGATTTAATCTGCTGCCTTCTATGTCCCTGTTACTAGTGCACTAAGGGAGATGTCCTTAAATTTATTCCAAATTCACATCTGTTTCTCCAGTTGGATAGACTTCTAAGATTCAAATGTGATGGTGCAGCTGTTGGCCTTTTGCACAAGTTGTTTCCTCCTTTGAGGACCAAGAATTATTTTTCTCCTTTTATAAAACAAAGATTCGAAAAGTTTTCTTCAGGGGCTAGTTTGCATTAGGTTTTTCAGCACACTCAGCTCTGTGGAAAGGCAATTTTCAGAGCACTTTTCCAGTCCTGTGCAAGGTTCAGTCACTGCTCCCTAGTTTAACTTCTGCAAGAGGGAAGGCACCACAGAAGGTCAAAGCCACAAACATCCTTTCCCATAATTGTGGGGCAGGCCATGAGCACTGGAGGGTGGAAGAGCAGAAAATAGTTTACATAGCCTGCACATAGAGAACCACATATTTATGATGTGAATCCAAAGCTCATTTTGTGGACCATACTGCATTAAAATATTACTGCAAGCCATCACGGTGGCTTAGAAAAATCAAGCCCTCTTGTACATGTGTTTGGTCCATTAGCTTTCTTCACTTTCCAGTATGTGGTGACTTGTGTGCATGTGGGAGGCTCAAGGAGGCAATTTTCACAGCGAGTCACTGGAAAACTGAAAACATGAGGGGAAGTTAATTACAGTAATTCCTTCACTGAAATGTTTTAAAGCAACAAAATAATATAACTGATGATTTCACCTTCTTTCAACTTATTGATAACACAGTAACACTTTCCTATGAAAATTTATTCTAACAATGCAGCTTGAGAGTGAATATTTTTATTGCCTTAAATACTGTTTTATAACATTCCTTTGTATTTTAGTGTGTATGCCAGGACATTGTTGGAATTAGGAATGGATGACTTCAGCACCCTGAGAGAACTAATGAAGATTAGTATAAGTAGTTCCATGAGGCATGAAAAACAGTGAGATTTTAGAGAAAAGACGACAAATCAAGGTTAAATTTTTCTTCCACAAAAAAACAGAGGAGTGTAGTCAGATTATCTAGCAAGAATTGTAGAATCCTTTTTGGGGAAAAAAAGGAATAAGCTTCTTCATTACATTCCTGTGATTTGTTCTAGTCCTGCTGACACAGGCTATTAAAAACCTTGTTTATGTTGTAGAGACTTTTTTAAAGAGCACTTTGGGGCTTTATAGTGTTTGTAGAATGTTCTTTACAGTTAAAATTACATGCTGAGATAGCAGGCTGCTGAGCTAATATATTGTTACGCTGATTAAATTGATTAAAAGCTTCATTTTTGACAGGCAAATTGTAGAGGATGAGATCTCTTTATTGCACATTTCAGTAATTCAGCTCATGTCTTGTCCTATCTAATAATCACTTCTCTACCTCCCTGTTTAGGAATCATCTCAGCAGCGGGTACATTTTCAAACAGCATATTAGCTTCAGATCTGAATTACATGAGTCATAGTGCATTGGCATTACAAAAGCCTTATTCAAGGTAATGGCTTATTCAGTAAAACACTTGAAATATATTCCTTTTTTTTTTCTTTTTCTTTTTTTCTTTTTGTCTTGCTGTTCTGCGGACAAAGAAAGGGACTCTTGATTCCTAGATTAGAAAATAGTAGATTGCTCTTACTATAGCTGCGGATTGATAGGAGAGGTCATGCTACAGAAGCATTTTATGTCCTACTCAGAACAGTATATGCTTACTTAGAAATGTATGACAGAGCAAAGCATAAAACCTTACAAGAAATCAGTGAAGACATAACAGGCAGATAAAGAGGAGGACTCAGCAACTTAAATCATCGGCAGATGAGATTTTTTTGCTATAAATATGGAAATAAGGTGATTTCTTTTTCCAAAAAATGAGGAGAACTAAATTGCTTTAAATAAATGTAGTTGCCTACAGACAAATCTGTAGGTTACAAGTGTTCACAAATTGCCAATTGTAGAGACTGAAGACAGTCCAGAAATGTGTTGCCCAGTAGCATTACACAGATAAGGGTAGCCAGTGCCAGCCACAAACTGCACTGAACATTCTGCATTTGACACAATCATTAAACATTTTTCAGGGTAAAAACAGACTTGTTTAGCCAGACATCAGTGCCCGGCCCAATGACTCTACTAAATGAAGAATATGCTACTTACCTGACAGCATGAAAGGTAAGAGGTGAGTTGCTCATCTACAAGAAGGAATGGAAGAAGGATCCAGGGAACTGCGGGCCTGTCAGTCTGACCTTGGTGCCAGGGAAGGTTATGGAGCAGATCATCTCAAACGCTATCACATGGCACATACAGGACAACCAGGTTATCAGACCTGGTCAGCGTAGTTTTATGAAAGTCCTGCTTGACTAACCTGATCTCATTCTATGACAAGGTAACCCACACAATAGACAAGAGAAAGGCTGTGGCTGTTGTCTACCTAGACTTCAGTGAAGCCTTTGGCACTGTTTCCCACAGCATTTTCCTGGAGAAACAGGCTGTTCATGGCTTGGACTGCTGTACTTTTCACTAGGTAAAATACTGGCTGGATAGTCAGGCCCAAAGAATGGAATTAAATCCGGTTGGTGGCTGGTCACAATTGGTGTCCCCCAGGGCTCAGCAAGGGGACCGGTTCTGTTTAAAATCTTTATCAGTGACCTAGTAGGGGGGTTCAGGTGTAGCCTCAATAAGTTTGCAGATGATAGCAAATTGTGTGGAACTGTTGATCTGCTTGGGAGTAGGAAGATTCTACAGAGGAATCTGGACAGGCTGGATCAATGGGCTGAGGCCAGTGGTATGAGGTTCAACAAGCCCAAGTGCCAGGTCCTGCCCCTTGGTCACAACAACCCCATGCAGCGCTACAGGCTTGGGGAAGAGTGGTTGGAAAGCTGCCCTGTTGAAAAGAACCTGGGGGTGTTGGTTGACAGCTTACTGAATATGAGCCAGCAGTGGGCCCAGGCTTCCAAGGAAGCCAGTGGAATCCTGGCTTGTATCAGAAGCAGTGTGGCCAGCAGGAGTAAGGAAGTCATTGTCCCCCTGCATGTGGCTGCACTTTGAATACTGTGTTCAGTTTTGAACATCTACAAGAAAGACATTGAGAAACATGTCTGAAGAAGGGCAAGAAAGCTGGTGAAGGGTCTAGAGCACAAATCTTATGAGGAGCAGCTGAGAGAACTGGGATTCTTTAGTCTAGAGAAGAACAGGCTGAAGGGACACCTTTTTTAAAAAAAAATCTAAGACTTTTTTCTTTTAGTTGCTTTCTAACGAGCAATTAAAATTAAGGTGAGAATCTTGTATCCTAAGTGTGATGACCTGTGATATGCAGGTCATAAAGGACCATAATGAAAGCAATTAGTTTATATTTTATGCAAGGCAGAAATGGGGACATGTTGAGATGATGATTATGCTAACAACATTTTGACTAGTACCAATAACATATTACTAATACCCAGAGATGTAGCATCTAAAATCAGTCCTACACAGTGCTGGGAATTATTTTTAGGAAGTTCCATTATTTTCTAGCCCTCTCTGTGATCTGTATGTGTGTGTGAACAAGCACATCAGTTATTTTTAATCATATCTGCAAAAGATAGTCTCCACAAATCTGGAACTCAGGACAGCCCAGCTCTCAGCCCAATGTTGAATTACATGCCTTTCTTTCATGTATCCCTATGAAAAAACTTGCTTTGTATTCTGTAAAGCAAACAAGGGGTTATTTTGGAATTACTTTGTCCAATAGGTCTTCAGCAGGTCACTTCCTGGTAAGTCTGAGCCAGGATACTTGTGCATAATCTCCTAATATGTCTCCTAATATATATCCTTGAATGAAGGACTTTTGGATGTTTCTAGGGATTTCAAAGTGGTAATTTGACATGCTATATAGCCTTTTTCAGCAGCTAGGAAAACCCTTACAAATCTGTAAGCATCAATCTGTAGTTACAAATGCAACACCATATGAGCCTAAGAGAAAAACACAAACTATCAAGAAAATATGTGCCCATTAAGGCTAATTCATCCTTCATCAGTCATTATAAAGGACTACACATTGAAGCGTTTACATTTAAAGTAGAGATTTCACTTATTACCCATGCTGGATCATCCCGTATGCTGGGGATTTGTAATCCATATTGATTTTCCATCCTTCCCCTCCCATAATCCACAGATTTTCTTCAAGTTTCTCCTTGAGAGTAAGACGTATCGTTTAGCCAATATTTTATTCTCCACATTTTTTGCTGTTGTACACCTCTAAAAATACATTTATTATTTCACGAAGGAGACTCAAATGAGAACCTCAAGAACCTTTAAGCAACAGTTGTTAGAAATTCTGTTCTTCTGCAACCATTTAACCCTCTTCTGCATTTTCCCATGTTTTTTACTATCACCTGTCAGTCTACTTTGAAATGACAAAGTTTACAGAAAATGCAGACACTACAGAATCAGGGTCAGAAGGTTTGCTCTAATGTACCTCACCAGAACTTTGGTACAGTGGCCAATTTTAAGAAGAGTTAAAATTATTCCAGATTATCAGGGCTTTTTTTTTTTTTTTCAGTTTCATCCAATCTAATTTTTCTGAGATCAGAAATTTCACCACATTTGTTTTCTGTATTCAAGTTTTTGATTGCTGTGAGGAATTCCCACAGCCTAATTTTAGATTGCTATCTTTGGCTTTCCCTTGCTTTTCTCCAGATATGCTGATTTGTGACAGGAAGATTATTGGAATAGTCTACCTCTTTCCAATGTTTGTGTATGGATACTGGCAAAACTGACCTCCTGATTTAGATTTATTAATTAGTTTCCTAAAGGTAGATGATGTCCTTTTCCTCAAAGAACTGGCTTTCTGAACAACTGTATAGTTACTCTGGGATTTGGAGGTCTACTAAGGGTCTCACTAATATAGAGTAATTTGTAGGCAATCATTTAGGCATAGGATAAATCTACATGTGTTTAGAGGATTGTACTTTGCTTTCCATTACACTGATGTGCACTTGTTAGAACCCTCTAAAATACTGAAATCTGGACTCAAAGAGATTTTGATGATTCCAATCTACTTATCTCATCCCTTACAGTTTGGGCCCTTGCCATTTAAACCCTTCCCTAATGGAACTGATGTTAGGCAATGCAGAAGAAATACTGCTTTGTTTTGTGTTCTTGATGATTGTTAATACTTACAGAATGATGAATGTATTTTAACAAGTGTATATCCAGCTGGCTCTGGACACCTTGGGAAACAACCACAGATGTGTGGAAAAATGAGCGCAAGATGAAACAGAGCACTAAATTGTGCATGACATTCTTCTGAAATAATCTCGCTTTCTGAGGTCAACCAATTGGAAGTAATTTTTAGGACTGAGCTGAGGAAGGCTATGAGGATATTAAAATGGAAAAGATGGCATTCCTAGAGTTCTATGGAGGTGAAGTGACATATTGTCTTAGTAATACTCTAACATGTCATTATTAATAAGCTCAATGACCTGGAAACCTTTGAAGTTTGAAGTTACTGGATGAGTTACTTGAACTATCCTTAAAAAGATGTGCTTCTCATCAAGAAAGGGCTGACACCCCTGGATCATAAAGCTTGCAAAGATACAAAAAAACCCAACCCAGTAGCCCAGATAATTTTGGTCACTGCTGGTATCTAGATAACTCCTCTTTACCTATGCGCTTCTCAGCAGAGCTCAAAGGCTTAAGAAAATTGCCATTGTTACATATGTATCAGTATTGAGGCAGGGCACTGTGAACTAGTTGACCTTTAAAGGTCCCTCCTAGCCCAAACTACTCTATGATTCTATAGTTATTTCCAGTAAGAAACTGAATTATGCTTATAGAAACACTATGCACATTTATTTATATTGTCATTCCTCCCATTCTGAAAGACACAAACAATTTTTTGATTATTGGCTAAAGAGGTCTGAAACATGGTAATAAGCTCAATTTATGTAACACATGGCTACCTCTGAGAGGTTTTGATGGATATTTGGTGGGGGATCATCAATCTACATTTAGGGAAGAAGTCCAGCCCTGAGGAGGCCCCTAGGTCTTGCATTGTTTGTGAATCCCAAGCCATTGAGAAAG
Organism: Pedionomus torquatus; assembly: GCA_013398155.1. NCBI lineage: Eukaryota > Metazoa > Chordata > Aves > Charadriiformes > Pedionomidae > Pedionomus > Pedionomus torquatus. The sequence goes on along the minus strand of VZRU01006934.1, from coordinate 444,477 downwards.
ACCTGGAAAGATGGTTTCAGAGACAATGCAGAGTAACTGGGAGAAGCTTGATTCCTATTAAAGCTCACTACTACTTTCTCATCTGAAGCTATGTGGTACACTCTTGTGGATAAACAGGGATAGAGATTTCCTTGGATTTTGTTCCAACCTTAAAACCTGACCAGAATGAAGTAAAGAACTTAGAAAACAACAATTATTTTCTTATGTTAAGGATAAAACTGATGTATGATGCTAAACCAAGATGTTCATGACTGGGAAGCTATTCTTCAGTGCTGAGTACTGCTTACATTTCTCTTAGGACAGTGTTAGAACAAAGTTGGGATGTTTTTCATGATACAGGCTAAAGAACAGCATCATTTGATCCCATACATGTCAAAGTTTATAGTAGAATGCATAAGGATAAACTATGACAACCGAAATAAATGAACAGTTAGTGGATGCAACATGGAAATATATGCCATATATTGATTCATCTTGCACAGGAAACAGAGTAAAGGTCTGTTTCCTAATCCAGTGTCTCTGAACACCATTGAGCTTACAAGATTTATTATGTATAGAATTTATTACTATTACTTCAAATGCAACATTGGGAAGAATATTATATAAACAGACTTGGGCAGATTCCAGATACCTGCTAAATATAAATTCTATTAAGGCTAAGCTTTACATTCAAAGAAATTTAATTATGATTTTATTCTTTCTATTGCCATCATTTTGCATATTTACTTAGAGTTAACAAAATGTTCTGCACTGAAAAAAATAATTGCCTTTTCTTTATGGCACTCATAATTCAGAAAAGTTGTTTGAAGCAACTGTACATGTAATGGTTTGTATGAATTAATGATAAAGTGTATCAAAATATATTAACTTCAGTATCATATTCAATAAGAAGCTGAATGTTGTGATAATTGAAGTGTATGGCTGTTGAAAGTAAAAAAATAGTATTTACAAGATCGAAACATACTAAGCAAAGATTATTTTTTTTTAATCCTGTATATTTACATTTTATTTAATGTTTTTGCCATTTATTGTATTAGTTTCTAATTTGCTGTCAAGAAAATGTGGCCACACAGCTACTGGAGACTTCTGGGGTGAAGCCTCTGATCCCTCTTTTGAGGAGAATGGTGCTCTCTGCTGTGTCATCACCACATAAACTGGATGGGTAAAACAAACTCTATAAACAATTTCAAACAGTTCAGTTGTGTATGACAGGGAGGTGGCATCTGACACATGAAGATGCAAAGAAGCGGGAACCAGACAGTGCTTCTCTGACTACCTATCATCTTTGTAGTCAGGTAGTATAACAGACCAGTAACAGGGTTTTAGCTCCTCAAGGTGTGGCAGATAATTGGAATAAACTTTCTAAACCCTGTTGCATTGCAGAAAAAACCCTGGGGTAGGAAAGTTCCAAAATATAAGTCAGGTAACTGAGAAAAACAAGATTTAAATTAATTGGATTTTTCTCCGGTCTTGACTAAAGAAAGTGTACTTTTTTTCTGCAAAATGAGAGAAGCCATGAACCATTCTCTGGCTATGAGGTTAAGTAGTAAACTATGATTCACACCCACACACTTAAAATCTTTCCAAAAACGTAGTAGAATTTGAATTGCCTATCCAGAGCAAACCCTGAATGTACAGGCATTGTCTGGGACATGATTAGTTGCCAGAGAGAGGCAAAAAATATACCAGAAAGCTAATAGAAAGGCAAGCTAAGATGTAGTGTGTTAGAATTCTTTTGAAGGAGGCCTACAAGAAAGCTGGAGAGGGACTGATTACAAAGCTATGTAGTGAGAGAATGAGGGGCAATGGCTTCAAACTGGAAGAGAGGAGATTTGGATTAGGTATTAGGAAGAAGTTTTTCACTATGAGGATGGTGAGATGCTGGAACAGGTTGCCAGGGAAGCTGTGGAGACCCTGTCCCTGGAAGTGTTTAAGACGGGGCTAGATGAGGCTTTGAGAAACCTGATCTAGTGGGAAGCATCCTGGCCCATAGTAGGGGGGCTGGAACTAGGTGATCTTTAAGGTCTCTTACAACTTTAACCATTCTATAACTCTATTCTGTGATTCTACATTTATTGCTGTCTGTTTTCAAAGAAATAAAACCTCTGTAGAGATCACTCTTGAGAAAAATCTCTCACTTTACATCATTGATTCCTCCTTTAAATGAGGAACAAATATTTAAGTCTGGAAAACATTCTGATTTGTTTTGATCTTAACCCAATCCTGAAAATAGCATACTGACAGAAGTGAATCCAGACTCACAGTGGGTTAAGATTTCCTACATTCTTTTCTTTGCTAAATGTAGGTGATTTTTCATTTTTGTAGCTTACCCTTATGCATTATGTCATAATTCATCCATAAAAATCCTTTCTAGTTAAACATCAAAGAGTACTTTATGATAAAGAATGTGTGTTTAATGGATTATGCTTTTAGATCCAACAGCAGTTATTGGGAAGCTCGTGATTAAAAATAACAGCATAATCTTCTGCTTTGTTTTGTGGACTGATCTCTTGGTTGTTTCGACAATGAGATGTTGACTGATGATGAGTCTGCCTGAAGACAGACTGCGATGTTGTACTGTAATAAGAAGGAGTAGTTGTGGGTTAGTTCTCCCAGCAGCAGAATGATATTGAGTGGGTGGGACCTGAGGCAAAGATTATAATACAGCATAAGGTAGATAATTATGTGTGGGGCTCAGAAAGATTGAACTCAAGAGACATCTGTGTTTTGAGTCCAAGACAATAATTAGTAATTGTCTATAAGAAAAATTCAAAACTGTGATTGCAATTGTTATGATGGAAATACCAAGTGGGTTTTTTAAAAACTTATTTTCATCCAGGCCATTTAGCAGTTCACAACAGTTTAGAGCAAGGCTGTTTTAATACCTGTGACCGGTATAAATAGCAGATGTTGGAAGAAAATGTTGTCTTAAATGGTCAGTGCTTTTACATTATTTTATATATTATTTTATTTTATTTTATTTAGCTTAGTTTTATTTTCTTGCAGTTTCTCATTCAAAGTGCAAATCACTTGTAATCTGTTAGGATACATTCCTTTTCAGATGGGTAGAAACAAGCAAGGTCTTCTCTGTAGCAGCAGAGTGGTTATTGACAGTGTCAGTTGCTATGCTCTCACTTCTAAAAGGTGGGAGGGGAGGCTTTCATGAAATCAGACAGTGAGACACTACACTGGAAGAAAAGAAAGAAAAGAAAGAATAAAAAGGTAGAATAAATTAATTACAGGGAAAAAGGAAAAGAGAATTTGTCAAACTTCAGAAAATCTCTGGCTCAGAATTTTTTGGAAATGGGAGCTCAGAGCACAAGGAATCATCCTTTCTAAGCTACTGGAAAGAACACAGAGGAACATAAGTCACAAAGTTAGGAAATATATCAATCTGTAGTTGGGAATTTATCAACCTGTTTTCCCTCTCTCACTCCTACTTTCTCCCCATTTCCCATGATTTAAAGTGAGCTGTGATTAGCCTGGTGACCCTGGTGGGTAATTTCCCTGTAGAGAAAGTAAACTACAATATTTAAATGTAGCATTTGATATAAGTGCGAGCCAAGCCTCACCTTTTTATGGCTGGAAAAGAAGGAAACACAAGAGACTTATAATTTCACTTTAATGCTTGTGCTAATAGCCAGATTGGCTGGTGTCAGAGTGTGCCTGAGACAGGCCTCAGCCTTTTTCTGCTGTAAAGGAAGAAATCACAGGAGAGGTTATTTTCCCTGTCATAACCAGGCATTTGTTACTTGATCTCAGTGGTGGATAGAATTGTGTATCTGCTTTTTCCTTCCTTTTGCATGTATTGAGTGTTTGATCTCTCTCTACTGAAGTGTGTTCTTTTTTTCCTATTGGCCATTGAAAGATGAAAGAGAGCAAAAAGACTTTTAGCTGAAGATAAACTAGACAAGTTGTAGGTTTGTGCTTCACAAAAATTAATTACCAACAGTCCTCGATATACTTGTGAACAATGAAAAATAAAGAGAAGTATTTAGCAAAGTAGGGCTTGCCATATTGGGTCTGGCTTGACATCCATATTGTCCAGTGTTTTGTCTCTGGGAGTGGCCAGAAATGAATTCAAGTAGTGCTTTTACATAAAATTTAAATGTATCATTCCCTGCTCTGTTGCAAATATAACATCATTTGTGGCAAAAGAAGTATGTGGCATCTGTTAATAGGCAGGCAAAAGGAGCTTTATGGAGGAAACTAAAATAGTACCTCTTTGGCTTTGTGTAAAGTAATTAATGGCTAATTGTAAGCAGATACTGCACTTAAATACTGGATTGCATCCGAACTGATGTAAATCTCACAGCTCCGGCGGGGTTATTCTGAGCAACATATGCTAACGGTGTGATTCATAGTGAGAAAGACTGATTGCAGTTACAGAAATTGCAATTCAGAGTTAAATTTTCTTCCCTTTTTCCCTCTTTTGAAGTCTATTTTAATGTTCTTTTCTTTCTCAATTCACTAAGTTACACTTCATTTGAATTTATAAAGCAAGCTAAACAGAAGCTTAATCTTGATCTGATTCTCTGCTGTTCTATACCCTTTGTAGCCATTTCAGAATAAACGTGAAAGGTTTCCACTCATATTTGGTGGCATTTGGTATTCATTTAACCCAAGTATAAATGACAAAAAGGATAGAGGGCAACATATAATAGTAGTACAAAGCCCCAGTAGAACCAAAGGGAAGCAGTGGTGGTTTCTATTCGTGATTCTTTGATGGCAGTAGATTAATCGCAAAAACCAGATACGTATTGTGAGAAAAAGGGGCACGTATGTTTCACACTATGTCAGAATGTATATGGTTGTTTACAACAGATAACCAAAAGAAGAATAAAACTGTACCAGTGTTGCATGTAAAATGTCAATGCTAATTCCACGTAAATTAGTATATACCTCCATTCAAATTTTGCATCCAAAAACCAGGCTGGCTTCAAAATCCAGAAAATCAGTTTTTTACATCATGTAACCTCAAGTGGTTTAATATATTTTAAAATATTTTTAGCTATATTTATATTTCATCTGACTTTATTTACTAGCAATGAGATACAGAACCTCTCTCCCCAAAATATGAGATACAAATATTCATGTAGATGAGATACAAGGTTGAATTTTAATTTCTTGGTGTCTTAGTCAGATTATGTTTTTTATCAAGGCTGAGGATTTCTGGAAAAGCAATTTCTATTTATCTACTGTTAACTTTCAAACTTATTTTTTCTTGCTTTTTACATTGTGTACCAAGTATATCAGATATTCCACCACATGCTAACACTCCAAATTGGTTATTTCAAACCTGTTAAGATATGTATGCTTTGGTAAAAGAAGAGAGAACACTGCTAGTAAAAGACTCAGCAAATATGGAGAAGGTTTTTCATAAGTTCCATAGAAAAGCTAATTAGCAAACCATATGGGAGTAAATAGGAAAGAAAGAAGATGCTGTGTTAGCATGAAGACAGCAGACTGAATAAAAGCAATCCTGTGTGCATTCCAGAGGTGAAATAAAAGCAATATCTTTTAACTCAGAAAGCACCTCTGAGTCTGATACTAGAACTCTGGTAATTATGATGAAATCCAAAACAGTGTTAGGTTTTTGCATTAAAGAGTATGATCTAGAAAAACTTTCCTCAGTAACTACCTGATGAGGCAAGTCCTCTGTTAACTGAGTTTCCCCTGTGCCTGCAGCTCAAGTCTGTACATATCACAAGGGTTTTCTGGCCTCAGAAGCTGGTTCCCTAGCATTCACCTAAATCTGGCTAGATCTCAGCTAAAAATCTCCAAATCAAACTTAGTCCAGTCACTTGAAAAGATATCATCAATAGCCATGACATTATGCCCTTCAATTGAAAGCTCACATAAAAAAGGATTCTTCTCCACAAATTACAAATGGAAGGGAATATATGTCATTGCATAGCTAATACCAGTGAGCTGCTGCTAGAGGGTCAGTGTGCAAGGGATATAATGCCCCATCCTGTTAGAGCATCAGAAATAGGGCATCTAGCATCGATGGCCTTGTAACAGTGTTCAGCACACACTCAGGAATGCTTGAGTCTGCTTCCTGCTGTCAAGATTGTGGTTTTTTTTGTTGTTCTTGTTTTTTGTTTTCTTCAGTGTCGTGCTTTGTTTCTTTGTCTGCTTTGGTTTGTTGTTTTTGGTTTTTTTTTTGTTTTGTTTTGTTTTGTTTTGTTTTGTTTTCTTGGGACTTTGGTTTTGTTTTGCTCTTTTTTATTATTTTTTTTTATTGATGTAGTGTTTAATTCAGAAAAAAACAGGGATTTGGGAGGTGGAAATTTGAATAAACTTAGACTAAATAAGGAACTAAACCCTTATTTTTTTATTTTCTGGACAAAAGGTCTAAAAACTAATAGTATTTAAGAAATGTTTCTGCAAAACTGCATTTTAAATGAAGGAGACAATATATATAGGTTTTTTCTAGAATCCCTCAAATGCCTATCCTCAGGAGTAACACGAACACTGAGACTTTCTCAATGTGGCTAGGAGCCCAACTAGATTTGATTAATTTCCACTAAGTCCTTAAATACTTTTGTGGGCTAAAGACTGAAGATCCCAGGTATGATTAAAAGACAATGCAATGTCCTAAATATGCATCTGTTCAGTAGAAGGGATTGCTGTTCCTCATCAGAGACACCCAAGCCTTCCAGGTGCTCATTCCTTAAAAGTGACAAGTGAATTTCAGCACAAAGATTCACCTGGAAATGCAGACAACATTTTCAGTATTATATTACAGCAATTACTGAAAAGACTTAGTGAGTCATATGGTACTCATTTATTGTGCTGTTACCTATGTGGGTATCAAAAGGAGTGCATATAAATATTTAATGTATACCATTGACTAAATCTGTAGAAACTCCATAAAGCATATGTTTTACCTGATTCCATTATGAGTAATTAGAGTAGTGCCTAGCAACCATAATTGAAATCAGGGCTTGTTTGTGTGAAACAATATGCAAGCATATAATAAAAGATGATCCTGACCTCAAAAGAAATGATAGAAGTCATTAGGTATCAGCATTCTTGCTCTGTATTATAATGTCTTATACAAACTTCTCAAAGGTCTCTGGAATTTTAAGAAAGACAGAAGAGAGTATTTAAGAATATTTAAAACTCTCTATCCTATGCCAAACCTTAGCGGGGGCATAATTAAAGTTCTGCGCCATGTTATTTATGAGTTAAGTGCAAAGCTGAATGTTAATATTCTCTGGCACATTCATGCAAGTTAAAAATTTGTTCATTTGCAGCTGTGTCTATGAAATATGTAAGTCAGATCTCCTTTTGGAGCCTAAATTATCTTTGTGACTGCACTGAAAAATACAGTGGTGAAAAATCTATTTGGTGTAATCTGTAGCATCTTTATGCAAGTGTTTGAAGTCAGTAGGTAAATGTCCCAAATCTTCAGAAACTTCAAGTTTACTTCTTAGAAAAATTACTACAGGAGAAACTCAACTCATGTTGAAGCAAAAGACCTTGATCAGGTTAATAATCAGACACATAGAATATTTTGCAGTTCCAGATAGGTTCTGAAAATGTGTCACAAAGTCCCCCAAAACTTTGATATAGGGAAGACTTCTTTTGCTGTGGTTTGGCAGGGAAATGAAAGTTCCTGCACTGTTTAATTTTTTTATTTTTTTTTTAATTTTAACACCTAATTCAACCATGCATGTTGGCATGAAATAAACATTTGCTACTCCAGAATCAAAGAATCACAGAATCTTCATGGTTGGAAAGGACCTCTGAGATCGAGTTCAACCATGCACACACAAAACAATCCCAGGCACTAGAGCATGCCCTGTAGTGCCACATCTTAAAAACCTCCAGGGATGGTGATTCCACCACCTCCCTGGGCAGGCCATTCCAGTGCATGACCACTCTCTCAGGAAATTAATTCTTCCTAATATATAATCTAAACCTCCCCTGCTGCAACTTCAGACTATTTCCTCTGGTCCTATCACTATTCACTTTGGAAAACAGGCCAACACCCACCTCTCTGCAACCTCCTTTCAGGTAGTTGTAGAAGGCAATAAGGTCTCCCCTCAGCCTCCTCTTATGCAAACTAAACATGCCCAGTTCCCTGAGCCTCTCCTGATATGATTTGTTCTCTAGATCCCTCACCAGCTTGGTAGACCTCCTCCGGACATGCTCCAGCATTTCAATGCTCTTCTTGTAGTGAGGGACGCAGAACTGAACGCACTACTCAAGGTGAGGCCTCATCAGTGCCAAATACAGAGGCGTTATCAATTCCCTACTCCTGCTGGACACGGTATTTCTGATACAAGCCAGGATGTTGTTGACCTTGGCCAGCTGGACACACTGCTGGCTCATATTAAGCTGTCTGTCCGCCAACACCCCCAGGCCCTTTTCTGCTGGGCAGCTTTCCAGCCACCCTTCCCCAAGCCTATAATGCTCCATGGGGTTGTTGTGACCAAAATGCAGGACCCAGAACTTGGCATTATTGAACCTCGTACAATTAGTCTTGGCCCATCTTGGCAATTATTAGTCTTGGCAATTAATCCAGCCTGTCCAGATCCCTCTGTAGAACCTTCCTACTTTTAAGCAGATCAATATTCCCACCTAGTGTGATGTCATCTGCAAACTTGCTGAGGGTGCACTCAATCCCCTCACCCAGATCATTGATAAAGATATTAAACAAGACTGGCCCCAAAACTGAGACCTGAGAGACACCGCTGGTGACCAGCCGCCAACAAGGTTTCACCCCCTTAACCACAGCTCCCTGGGTGCAGCCATCTAGCCAGTTTTTCACCCAGTGAAAAGTACATTTGTCTGTGCCATGATTCGTCAGCTTCTCCAGGAGAATGCTGTGAGGGATGGTGTCAAAGGACAGACATCGTCCACAGACTTCTCTGCATTGAGAATGTGGGTCACATGGTCGTAGAAAGAGATCAGGTTGGTTAAGCAGGACCTCCCTTTCACAAACCCTTGCTGGCTGGCCTTGATCCCTTGGCTGCCCTGTACTTGCCATGAGATCTCACTCAGATGATCCTCTCCATGATCTTTCCTGGTACCGAGGTCAAACCGAAAGGCCTGTGCTTCCCTGGATCCTCCTTCTGGCCCTTCTTGTAGATGGGCACCATGTTATTCACCCTCCAGTCATCAGGTACCTCACCTGTTTTGCAGCATCAAAGACGAGACATTAAATACTGGAATCTTTAAATTACATGTTGAGGGAGCATGAGGGAAGAAAGCTTTGAAAAAGCAGATACTCCCTTTGAGAACTGCTATGTGTGTTGCTTGGTCAATGTCTCAGAATAGGCATGGGTCTAGTTGGGAAGGTCTTTAGAAAGGCCAGAGCAGAAGTCATTCCTGCCCAGGGCAATTGCTGCAGGAGGAGGTGTGGCTAGAATTCTCTAGCCACCTCCTGTGTCCCTGGCTACAGTACCATGCTTGGGCAGCAACCCGGTACAACCCGGGATTTTTCATTAGGCCAGCAAGGCACTTCTCATTCAGCCCACACCCAGAGACTGCGAGAGCCAGAGCTCCTAAGATAACATGCAACCATCCAAAGTCTCGGGCTATGGGGAGTGCCAGAGCCTTTTGGTGGTGATGGGTGGCAGCAGTGAGAACAGTTGTGTGAAGTGTGACCAGGTTGATCATCTTCTCAGCATGGCAGCAGAGTTATGAGAGGAAGTAGAAAGGTTAAGAAGCATCAGGAGCCTAAAATGAGATAGCCTGGTGGAAGCATGCTCTGCCTTCCCTGAAATATAAACAGGAACGACCATCCAGAAAACCTAAGATCAAGGGGGTCCTGTATCCTGATGGCCCTAACAGGCTGAAGGCAGTAGCTTAAAGAAGAGGAGTGAATGTAGGCAAGTCCATGCTGAGGGTGTCAGACAAACCCTCTCCTTGCCCTCGCTGCCTTTCCAGATACCTCTGTACAACATGTGAGAGGCTCTAGATGTGGAAGGCCAGTCAATGGATGATGATGTGAATGGTGTTCCATCTTCACCATGGGTTCTACCAAGATCAGAAAGGACTAACTCCTGTGTCATCACGACCTCCATGAGGAAGAAAAGATGGGTTGTAGTTTAAGTGACTCCCTTCTGAGTGAGTCCGATATGTCAGACAGGTCCTCCTGTTGGGAAAGTCTGCTGTCTCCCTGGGCCACAGTTTAAAGACATCACTAAGAAACTTCCTAGCCTGATACAGCCCCATTACACATTTCCACTTTTCCATCTTCATGGTGATGAAGCCACAAGTAGTCCAAGTGGCATCAAAAGGGCCTTCATGGCACTGGGTTGGTAAGGGAATCTGGCCCACAGGTTATTTTTCCCTCTCTCCTTCCAGTTGCAGGTAGTGACATTGGAAGAAACAGATGATCCCAGTCTATATATGTGACCCCATGGCTGGTGTCACTGCCACAATTTTGGGTTTTTTTTTGATAATGGGATGGCCTATCTGGCACCAGGATTGCTGGTGTCAGATATAGTTCCCCTTTCAGAATCTCATTAGGTTCAACAAGGTCAAATGCAGGGTCTGGTACATGGGTATAGCAAACCCTCGTATCAATACAGACTGGAGGGTGAAGGGATTGAGAGTAGCCCCAAGGGGAAGGACTTAGGGGTACTGGTCAATGGAAAGATGGACATGAGCTGTCAACGTGTACTCACAGCCCAGAAAGCCAGCTGTATCCTGGGCTACATCAAAAGTAGTGTGGCCAGCAGGTTGAGGGAGGTGATTCTGCCCCTCCACTCTTATGAGACCCCACCTGGAGTACTGCATGCAGCCCTCAGCACAGGAATGGCATGTCCCTATTGCAGTAAGTCCAGAGAAGGGCCACAAAAATGCTAAGATGGAACACCTTTCCAATGAAGACAGGCTGGAAGAGTTGAGATTGTTCATTCTGCAGAAGAGGCCCCAGAGTTTGTTGAGGCCTTTCAGTACTTAAAGCAGGCTTATAAGAAAGATGGACCTAAATATTTTAGTAGGACCTGTTGCAATAGGACAAGGTGTAGTGACTTTAAACTACAAGAAGGAAGATTTACACTAGACTTAAGGGAGAATTTTTTTACTGTGAGGGTGAAGAAACCCTGGAACAAGTTACCCAGAGAGGTGGTAGATGCCCCATCTCTGGAAACAGTCGAGGTCAGATTGGATGGGCTCTGAGCAACCTAGTTGAAGATGTCTGTGATCATTGCTGGGAAGTTGGACTGGATGGTCTTTAAAGGCCCCTTCCAACTCAAACTATTCTATGATTCTATGAGTCTAAGCTACTGGTAAACTGGAAGAGAAGCAGATTTACAAGTAATTCACATTCTTGTCAGGTTTTGTTAAGCTGTGGGATGGGTAAACACTATGCTGTGCAGTTAGCATTCAAAGAAGTTTATAGCCTGTGTATGTAAAGAGCAAGGACAAGGCACAGCAAAGTTGCAACAAGATTACAATGCAAAACCCTCACTAGCATTCATCTGTGCACCTCTGCAGTGTTGGTGCAGCAGTTCTTTTTTGTCAGACTCCAGTGTTAAAGTATCACAGCCCGCAGCATTAGGAAGAGAGCAAGAAAACTGCAAGCCACATAACTGGGAAGCATCCTGACTCTGTGTTTCTCCCATTACCTTGGCATCTCTTAAATCTTAGAGATTTTTAGGAAGGCCTAGGGTTAAAGAAGCATACAGGGGCCACTATGTCTCCTTGATTCCATACTGTAGCTTTCGCAGCAGAACAGAGATCAGAGAAGAAAAATTTGTCTTGCTGAAGTGGATTTTTCAGTTTAGGCTGGGCACCAGTCGACTGCCCTCTAATTTGGAGTTTTAAAAGAACTTGAGTATATCTGCACTTTGCAGATTTTATTGTAACCACCTGAAATGGTAATTTGGGAACATAACAGTGTACCACAATTGTGTAATTCCATCTCATTTTTAATCAATTTAAGTAAATTCTGATCTAATTATCCTGAATATCAAAAGTATTTAAAAATGCTGTGACACATAAAAATAGATTTTCAGTCCCAATTACAGATAACACTTTCACCTCATTTAAAGATCAAAATTTAAACGTATGATTAATTTTAATTTAAATTTTGCTGAATACTGTTGGCTCACTGGATAGATATCTAAATGACTTGACTGAGGAGCCAGGTGATTAATTCCTTAGAAGCTGCAGCATAACTTAGTCTGGAAAAAGTATTGCCAGACCAGTGTTTGGTTTCTCTTGAAGGCGAGAGGCAAGAATCAATACCGCAAATACCAACACAGCATCATTTCAAGATGGGCAGCAGGAACACAATGTAGGAGCACTCTGGAGAAGACCATCAAATGCAGACAGAACACGTTGATCTTGTCACATTGGAATGTAGCGATGCAAGTCACTTCCCAGAGTAACAACATGGCATCCAACTTGGCAAAACAAAAAAAACAAAAAAACAAAAAAAAAAAAAGGTTTTTGGAAAAGAAATTCACAGAAAAAAGTAGTCCAGCATGTTTGTAAGAAATTATTTCTGTCCAAGGTATCTCAAAGGGATGACAATCTCATGTAGAATTTCTGGACCCAGAAGTTAATGGCAAGATGGCTGCTGATTGTACTGGGCTCTGTATAAGAATCTAGGTATAGTATTTGCTCAAAATAAACAATGAACTGCTTAGAAGCTTATACCTCCATCATGGTTTCAGTTGAGATAGTTAACTTCCTTACTAGCAGTTGGTGTATGTTTTGGATTTGATTTGAGATGGAAATAATGTGATAGCACATCTGTCTTTTTGGCTGTTGTCAAGGCCTTTTCTGCTCCTTACATTGCCCTGCCAATGAGCAGGTTGCGTGTGCACAAGAAATTGGGAGGGGACACAGCTGACACAGCTGACTCTAATTGACCAAAGGGCTATTCCACACCATATGATTTCATGCTCAATATATAAAGCTGGGAGAAGAAGGAAAAGAGTAACACAGAGTGATGTTATTTGTCTTCCCAAGTAACTATTATGCATGCTTTCCTGGAGATGGCTGAACCCCTGCCCGCCAATGGGAAGGAGTGAATGAGCTCCTTGTTTTGCTCTGCTTCTGCGTGTGGCTTTTGCTCTACCTATTAAACTGTCTTTATTTCAACCCATACTTTTTTCCTCTGCTTTTACTCTTCCAGTTCTCTTCCCCATACCAACATTGGAGGTGAGTGAGCAGCTGCATGGTTCAAATCGCTGGCTGGGATTAAACCATAACAACACCTGATGTGCAATAGTTAAAGGACCCAAAATAATAGCAGGAAAAAAGTAAATAAGAAAATAATTTCAAAATTACCAAATCATCCTTGCTGAAGTATGACATTTTTGATCTTGAAAAATCAGTTTTTTCTATCTATGCTAAAATGCTGAGTAGCAAGAAGAAATTCAACACAGAAACTTAATAAATGGGAAGTCAGCTGGTGCCAGATTATAAATCATGACAGAATTTGAAGGCAACTTTACTGGGGCTGTAAAGTCAAGTCTTTATTAAAGATTCTAAGTTAAGGCAGTAAAGACAAATACATGACGATGTCCAATCACAACATATTGCTACAGTATATTTATTATGAAACAAAAATGTTGGGGAAGGTGATTTGACTTCACAGAGACCATATTTTTTTGTATTAGTTTTTTCCTTCTATAAGATTAATATCTTGCTAACACTTATTACTTTTCCAGACCCAGGTGGAATACTAGTATCTTTTGTTAAGCCTTATTTGTATTGTATTTTCTCATAAAGCTTAAATACAACTGAGAAATTAAGATTGCAGACGAATCTATAAATTGTTGTCCACTGCTGATGTTCTTGGAACTACAGCCTTAATAGTGGCCAGCTACAACATTTATAATTGCTCTTTTTATTAGCTCTGCTATTCTCATTTTGCACCTTCAGCACTGCCAGGCCTTCTATGTTTTCAGGGAATCATGGAAGCAAAGCACATTGGAGTCAATTAGAGCTTTTTGGCATGTGTTTCTACAATACATGTACTTTTAAAACTGGGATTTGGTTATTTTTCAGGCAAAGAAATACTGAAAAGAAAGAAATAATTGAACCTCTGTAGAACAGAAAGGAATATTCAGCAAGAAAAGTGAGAATAAGTCAAAAGGTCACTGAGGAGTGAAGCAGGATACAAAAAAAAAAAAAAAAAAAAAGAAAAGATATGGAAGGTCACAATAAAATATTTTTTAATTCAATTGCAATGTGTTAGCAGAGAGAATTTGTTAGTATCGATGCCTGGTCCCTGAGCAGCTCAGTAACTGTGAAACTTATAGGAGATCACTGTGAATTCATTCCTTCAGCTCTGTGCTGTGTAATCTTAGTGGTTTATTTCCATGAGTGCCAAGACAAACATTGTGAATAACAATGGCAGTTTAAAAGCCCATCTGGTCAAAAGATAAAAAAGATGTGGTATGTTGAGTGTTAGGGTATGCTAACCTGTTCAGAGAAGGTATGTACTGTTACTGCTCTGTGCTTACAGGCTCCTTCCTTGTTATGATTATGGCCAAACTTTTCCTCCACAAGAAAACTTTCTGCAACAATCACACTTCAAATTTACTCTGAACTGAGTAGCAGGTATCCTGGAACAGATGTATGAGCAACTCTTCTGGTAGATTTCATCCACTGTAACCACCTATAAATCGGTGCATAAATTTGATTCTCAACCATTAACTGTTCAGTTTCTATAACATCTTTTTATAAAAGTCTGATAAATCACTTTTGGATACTTAAGTAAGCTATATCAACTGAGTTTTCCTTATAAGCACTAATGTTGACCTCTTTGAAGAATGTTAGTATATTTTTGAGACAGAACTGTCAAAAAATATGAGAAAGACTGTGCTCATGACTGTAAAGGAAATTATATTTTTCTGCATCCCTAATTTCCAATTTTACTATAAAATTTCATATTTATCAGAGGTTTACTTAAATTGCAATTTACTAACCTTCTTCATCATACTTTTTTATTAATATTTAATGCAATTTCTGTTTAGTAATCATTCAGTAAAAAATTGCTTCCAGATTTCAATTGTAATGTAGGAGGATACATTTTAGGATAAATTTTGATGGTTTAATTTGCATTTACTAAATTTCCATGATAATAGCCTCATCCCACTATGTTTTAGTAAATAATTGTATGAGTAGCGTAATTTTAAGTTCTATTATATTTTTC
Organism: Pedionomus torquatus; assembly: GCA_013398155.1. Lineage (NCBI taxonomy): Eukaryota > Metazoa > Chordata > Aves > Charadriiformes > Pedionomidae > Pedionomus > Pedionomus torquatus. Next base: position 429,341 of record VZRU01006934.1, on the reverse strand, counting down.
CAACAATAGGAAATTGATTTTGAACCTAAACCCCCCCTTTTTTTGGCAGCATTTAAGTTAACAGTAGTTGATGCACTTGTCTTTATTATTTCTGTTGATGAACCTGAGGATTATAACTACTAGTAAAACAACATCAATTTAACAAGCTGCAAGTAAAGCCTAAGGCTTGAAAAAGGAGTATATGCCATAATAATAACAACAATAAACTAAGGTTATTGAGTGTGTGGTGTGCAAAATTGTTAATTGTACCTAGTTCTTTTTTCCTTCAACACTTTTTTTTTTTTCTCCCCCCCTGAAAATTGGCTTTCTTTAAACTGGATTTTGACATAATATATAAAGACAGTTTCATGGCACATTTGGAAGCTGCTATTGATTTTTAATATCATTAACATAAGGATGTTCCACTTTTTCCTACACTTGAAATGCTATTAATAATGTTGACATTGTGATATTTGTGTACTTTAGTACAGCGTTGCTTTAACATATATAAGGAAGTTATTTTTTTCCTTTCTGTCATTCATCTTTAAAAATAGTAACCTACTTTTGTCCATTTTTGGATGTCATTTCTGTACCTTAGCCTTTTTCATCAAGGCATCCTGAAGAGACAAAACTATTAGACTCTTTACAAGTACCAAAGATTTATAGTATGCATCTCCGTTAAGAATAGATCTAAAAAAGCCAGATTTGATGATAAGCCACCAACAGACAGCTTCCTTTCCATGAAAATGAGATCTGAGATTTTGATACATTTTGTTGAAAACATGAAAACGTAAATCTTGCCAGTCAATAGTGCACTATGAGAATAACAGTGATGTGTTTACCAAAGTGAACAACTGAAAGCCAGTGTAAGTATTTACAAGTGCATTAATCAGAATGTTTCTTCACAAATACCCTTCAACCCACAGGTTATTAGAAAAGTCTTCAGTACAGTAATTAGTGTCAATATTTCATATTCTCAATCTGTCCTGAAGTTAATTCTTGAAGCTTGGTGAAATGAGGTGTCTTCAATGACAATGGATTTGAAACCTTTTGTTACAGAGTGTCAGGGACACCCAGGTCAATCTCTGACTATGTGAATTCTGAAATCATACTTTGACTCGTAGGTTGTCAGCAGGTTGATCACCACAGGAAGAATGAAATGCATTCAGATTATCTTAACTTGGAAAAGAAGAACAGGGCAGATAATTTCTCAAAACCTTTTTTAGCTTTCTTTTTATGATTCTAAGGACATATCTGTGTAAATAGTGTGCCTAAATACACATTCACACAAATTTCACTGATTTTTTTTTTTAATATACAAACATTCTTGCAAAAGAAGAAAAAGTAAACACAGAAAAAGTATATTTTTTCAACCTCAGAAAATGTGAATAATATTTGTGCATATTTCGGATTCCTTCATATTGCAGTCAAAAAATTCACCTTTTAAAAATAAGAGAGATTATTTTAGCTCTGTTTGTTCGCTTTGAATTTTTTTTAGAATTTGACAGTCTCTGCTTGCCATCTTTTGAGCTGTAGGTAATGTTTTTGTATGGCATTGTTAACAAATGCAGTATTATATAAACTCTCTTTAGACTTAGCCAAAACAACTTTTCAGAACATCATCAAAAGCATGTGCCATACTTATGACTAATGATGTTTATTTGAGCATTATTGAACATTAGGTTTAATTTAATTAAAATTTACCGAAAGGAGTTTGTGTTGGTGTACTGCTTTGAAGAGTACAATGAATGAGTGTGTAATATGTAAGCCATTAAAAGTTCATATTTTTGTGAAGAAATAGAAGAATTGTGATTGAAATTCTGTGCTACTTTATGCTAGCAAGAAATCATCCTCTGACTTTGTCAGTGGGTCATAAAATTCATAGAGCAGTACGATATTTTATCATACGTGCTTTTTTAAGATGTCTATTTATATGGAATAAGTCCTAAGAAGAACATCAATACACTTTTTTTTTCCTCCCCCAGAAAAGACCCCCAAACTACGATAACTTACGGACACCATCACTTTGAATAGAAACAACCTCAAAGATAGCTGTTGTAAGTATTTCACAAATTAACCTATTGCAAACCTGGAAAGATCCTATGGACATTTCAAAGAATAAGAGAAGATTACATTGTTTTCCTGACAGTAGCCCAATGCTGAGAAATTTAATTGAATTTATATACAAGATGTTGCTTTAAAATGTGAGGTTGAACTATGTATTTTTCAGACAGAAAGACTGCCTTCAAATAAGGTGAAGCTGAATTGTATATTCCAAGTACTTAGTCTCAAGGACTTGTGATAGAAGCAGAAAAGAAAAAGGTACTGTACCCTACATGAAATAGAAAGTCAGATGTCATTTTAAAAAAGTGTATCAAAACAGTATACCATGATATTATAGTGGCTGTATTATATTGTTCTGATTTTTATTTCACCTTTTAATTTGCCCAGGTAAAATTACAGGCTTATTTTAATGGATTTTTATTTCAAGTGCTGTGAATGTCAAAACCAAATATTTGTTATTAATTAGATACTCTTAGTCATAGAATTGAATTTTCTGTTAGTAGTAAGAGTTTCTGACTACACTGTTATTATAGTTGTGCTGGGAGTGATTCCCATTCCTTTTACTGATTCCCTTTTTCTCAGGTTGTCTGGTAATAGTCAAGATATTATTTTTATACATGAAAGCTTATTACAACAAATTTATAAGTGTAGCTGAAATTTCTGAATCTGATTATCAAAAACACAGCTGCATGATCTCACTAGTCACTTCTGGGCAGGGTGGGAGGAAGAAAATTAGCTAATGTATAGAATTTAATGTCTCTCAGAGAGCAATTTGAAAGACCACTTGAGACCTCTGACGCTTCCTGAAGACAGTCTTCCACATTTTTCACTGATGTCCTAGTTTGAGGTGGAACAGAACCAATTTTCTTTTCAGTAATTTTATTTTCAGTTAAGTCTTTTCCAACTGAACAACCAGTTACAAAGACTGGAGAGAAGACTAGGATAGATTCTCCTATTTACTCTTTCCTCTTTGAACTGCAAAAGTGATTCACAACCATGTCGTCTGGAGCTTTATAGCTCTTGCTTCAGCCTAACCTTCTGATTTCCCACCGGATCATTAATTTCCCAGGCAAGAAAACTCTCAAAAAAGATGCTGCTGGCTCACATTCATGGTCAAGTAGTATGGACTTCATAGGGTAAATGTAAGTGATGCTGAAGACTGAAGCTCACCCTCCACATAGCTAAGAAGGACAGCAGCAGCAAAGCCAGGAGAGCAGAAGCTGCCCATAAATCCCCTAATATTTCCATGTTCAGTGTTTACATTAAGGAAAAAGAAAGGCACTTTAGCTCCCTTCCAACACATGTCTGCTAACTGATCTGGAAGGAGGATCAAAGACACACAACAGGCAACACCCTGGCCTGCTGAGTTCAATGCAACGTTGCAGAAAAAAGCTGCAGGTCCATCAAGGAAGACAAGAGACTCTTGCTCTTGGCACAGAACCAAATCCCGTGACCTTCATTCTTGTAAATAATTCCAATAACACCAGTGGTCTCTGACCTCTGGTAATAAATCAGTGTTAGTCTTTGCCCAGCAAAATCATTATTGCTTGCATATGTATGTCCCAGTAAAAAATTCTGCTATATGGATCAGTATATACCAAACCATGGGAATTCTTCTGAATTTTGACAGCAAGCAATGCATTTTTGCTATTATTTCATGTCAGCACGAATGATTAAAAAATTAGTCTCAATGTTAAGAAGGGATTTCCTTGTACTGATAATAATTACCATTCACTTTAGTTATTTTTATTACAAAAATTTTCCATTTTTCTGAAGTGAGATTTATATTCTGTGTCCTTAAATATATTCCACAGTTATGAGCCATCATATAGCTCCCCAGGGACTGAATTCATATACACAAGTGGCACTGATTGCATTGTCCAGGGTCTTTTCTCATTTTAACTGTATCCCAGTAGCATTTGTGTTGTGTCAGCATATTCCCAGTTAGCTTAATTAACAGTTGTTTACAACTGAGTGGCAAAATTTCTCAAAAGATTCAGAACTGAAGGGAAGAGCTTCAGGGTAGGGTTAGCTGTGAGAAGTGCCAAAGAAATAATGCAGCATCTTAAACTGTTTTTAAGGAGTGTGCAGTGTTTGTATATGTGTGTAATTTGCATTTGCAGCAATTTGTTGATGTAATTTTGTGCTTGGAATGGAATGTATGTAGTTTTGAAGATTATGGTTGTTTATAAGGTAAAACTACAGTTTAAATACTTTGTATAATCTAGGTGGGTAGTTAGATATTTTGTGCACACCTACAGACTTGACTTTGAGTAACCAAAGTGAATGAAGCTGGGGTCATAGGAATTTACACAATTTCCAAAAGGTTTTTTTCTAAACAGCTCTTAGCTGTGACTAGTTTAGCACCAATTGTAAAGTAGCATATAAAAAGACACAAAAAATACTGTGATGTAATGTTTTGATGACTAAAATATATACAAGTATCTTCTGATAAAAATGGCACAAAATACTGGCCCTGATACCTTTCCTAGATTTTTCGTAAATCGTCTATTTTTTTCTGAATTTCAATTTCTGATGGCATATCTAGGCGTTCATTCAGAGAGAGCTGTGTCTTTTCACTATTTGTCTGTCATTTCTATGAAATCTGTCGCAGGACCAGAAGCATTTAGAGTGAAGGGTTCTATGACTGAAACAAAGGTTTGTTGAAATAAGTGTGAATACACTTGAATAACTCATTGCCTCTAAAATGATACCTTGACTGTTAAAGTGAATGACCAAACAGGAGCTGAATGAAGTCAGGCCAGCATAAGTGCCATGTACTATGTTGGCACATATCACTTGGTCTGAGAAATTAAATACAGTGGTTGTGGTGGTCCTGTGATTATTTGTTCATTTTCTTGGTCCCTTATCCTGTGAGAAGGATACATAGTTCCTACTCATGATGTTCATGATTGTCCTGAGGAACAGACCAAATTTTCAAAAACCTGGGAGTTCTTAGCACTCTCTTGACTAATTTGATTATCCATATTTCATCTAGAATGTGGAGGCAGAAGCCACACAGTGTTCTGTTATAATGGAAGGATTGATTGAAAAAGAAATAACTTTTTTTGTAGATTTAGTAGGAAGCAATTTCAAAAGGTCAAAAGGTTTTTCACCTTAATACCGGATCATAAGGACATATATATTGAGGTGGGAAGTGTGAGCCTGTAATGTGTGTATACAGATAAATGGACATCATCTTGTAAGTGTGTTTCAGGTTTTGTGTGATTTACCTAGCTAAAGTGAAATACCTAGATTTTTTTTTTTTTTTTGTCATTTACTTCTCAGATACAGTTTTAAATATTCTATTATCTTTGGAACTGCATGATACAAGACTTTGCCTCAGCAATAGGTCACTGAAGTGAGAGTCAGCACTTCATGGGTTCATTTTTTTCTCTCAAGGGGCATCATTTTTCCCTAGTTACCTGTTTAATATTAATTATGCCTTATAAGTTTTGCTTTCAGGGAAAAATACCCAATATAAATACTGTAAGTAATATAATGCACACAGGGTCCCAGTTAGTGCTAGTGGCTTGTCTTCACAGCCCAAGCAGTGCTGCACTTCTTGTTACATGAATGATCCATCTAATTCCTGCTGGAGTGGTTATAAGGAAAAGCTAACAAAGAGCAGAGTAGTTTAATTCTTCCAGGATTTGAGATATGCTAGCTGCCACTAAAAACATGAAAGCACTATCAATCCTTGCAGTATGCCATGACAGCTAACTGTTAATTTTTTTCCTCTTTGTTTTATTCTTCAAGGGCTGGAACACAGGTATTGAGGAGGGGTAACTTTTACCAAACACAATCACAGGTCCACAGGTCCTGATCCCTAATCCTCAGGGACACAGAATGAAAATAACAGCAACTTTTCCTCTAATTTCAATGAATTTTGGATACAAAATGACAAAACAATGAGGGAAAAAAACATTTTTATATGGGACAGCAGTCTTGCTAAGTTTTTCTTTCCCTTTTGTTGTTGTAATGTTTGAAACAAACATAGACAAAAAACTTGTGACATCTTGCAATAACAACAATGTTTAATTTCACATTTTCCAAATATTTCAGATGTGACACTGCTATCAAGTAATTATAGGAAACCAGTCCCCTTGAGAAATCTGTCCTGGCTGGCCTATGACCTATATCCTTGTTCAGGGACAGCATTTTAAGTGAACTTGGACTCTGACCAAGACTGCGGTCTTCAGGTTTTTTTGTAGAGCTAGGCCTATTGCTATGTAGACATTTTAATATGCCCCTGCCTGCGAAATTTAATGAGGTAGTCATAACCACTAATGTCTGCATCTTCCCAGCCTCCCAAGAAGGAAAAAGAGCTCCCTTAAGATTTTGAATAGCCAGCATTACAAAGTAACCACTGCTTAATTTATCTTTTTAGGAAGAGGGGTAAAACTCTCATGGGCAATGCAAATATCTAAACTGCTCACTTTAGGAGAGAACACCAAGAAACTTTTCTGCCACCGCTGTTTGTCACTCTGCTAACTTGACCAGCAGGAAGACATCTAAGAATTATCTAAGTGTAACACAGATGCTTCTGTATGTGCTTTTCTTGCTTCTGCTTTCTTATGCAACAATTAAAAATTAGTTCTATCCTACAACATCAGCTACAGGCACTCTGTTTATAGCTCTACTGTTGTCACTCCAGTGAGAGATTTGGATGACTGAGAAAGTTTAAATTGATCTGAAAATCTCCCATATAGAAAACAATTGGAATAAAGGTTGCTTCAAAGAAAAACTTGCTTTAGACTATCAAAAACACATAGGGTGGAATGCTGCTGTAAAGGCCAGTTTTTCATAGCAGCTAGAGACCTAGATGACTTACATCTTTGTGATCAGTTCTGATTTTGTGAAAGTTTATTTGATCCTTCTGAGAAAACTTCTGTAGAGGAGTAAGCGTATTTGACAATCTTAATTCTTGATCAATGAGCTTGGACATGATGTTTTTAGTCACATAAGGTGGCATTTATCTCACCTAAACCTGACTCTAAATTTGAATCAGTCGGCAAATAAACTTTTAAAAGAGGGAAGCTCTCAGAGACAGTTTATTTGACATCAGTGTTTTCTTCAATGGTGGGATTTTTTATTATTTTAGAGGTGCACAGTTTAGAGGAATGCTAAAGGTGGATCTGCTCTGGAAGGGGGTTGGACTAGATGATCTTCAGTGGTCCCTTCAAAACCCATATAATTCTGTGATTCTATGAAATATGTCCCAAAATTTTTTTTTTTTTTTCCTCCATTAGCTGTAAAGAAGTCCTGAAGGAACTAGCTCAGATGAATGGATAAGTATCATCATCACTGTCCTCTCAGAGGAAAACAACAATTTCACAGAACTTTCCATAGGGACATTTATCAGATACCATATATTTTTGTCTGAAACTCTGGAATGGTGAGTTCTGCCTATTGATGACTGGCTTATTAATGTCTCAAAGTACTGTAGGATTTCCCAGAATACTGCAAAATGGTACTATTGCTACACAGTCACTTGCTTGCCACTTGGAGTCGGATTTCAAACTCAGAGTAATTTTATATCATGTGCTGATGAGTACTTTGTGTCAATCCTAATGTATATACAAACAGAATCTTGCTGTCTTTTTGGTAGCTGCTAGCCACATTTAAATAGCTTGAAAACTGCTCACATATTTTGATATTAAACTACCAAATATGTATTCTGAGTGTGTGAAAATGTGTAGAGCATTTCCTGCAAGATGTTGAGAATCACCTGCTGTAAACATGAACTTGTATTTTTCCATGCAGATGGAACTATAAACATATCCACGTTTTTCAAAGATTAAAAAGACCAAAAAAATTCTTTTAATAAGAAGTTAAATTTGCACACTACTTCCAACCAAAATATGGTTTGTTTGTCCTTTTAAGAAACCACTGAATAAGCGTATTTTGCCTTTTACTCTACTGATTGAATTATTTTTTTTCATGGTCTTTTTAGCTCATGCCCAGATTGCATCAGCTTCAGAACATAGCTCTAATGAAATACAGTATTGTGAAAGTGTTCTCCATAGCCGCCTGTAATACATTTCCTAAATAAATACAAATTAAAATCATAAGAGTAGACTGTGCATCAAAAGCCTTCTTTCTCAGTTTTTGGCATCTGTGGGACTTGGCCGGTATTCTGTTTTGCCAGTCAAACCAAGTAAGAGTTGGTATAATAATCCTACTCAGTCTGACCAACATCTTTTGTGTATCCTTGGAGGTTTTTCTCATTGCTTCTGACTTGCAGTTGAACAGGGAAGAATGTTACTCTTTGCAGCCCTGAGACACTGTGCAACACAGTGCTTGGATGAATAGTTCCCTTTAATAAAAAAGATCAGTGCATTTTTTTCCCTTCATATTGGTATCTCCCACATAAAAGCAAGAGCTCACATTGTAACTTAATGCTCTTTCCTAGCATAAGAACTCCTCTCACTGATGAAAACATTTATCCTATTTATTCTTCCCTACAAAAACAACTTGCTGATGGGAAAGCTAAAGCTATATTGTATCCTGTCATCATGTAAAAATTTAATTTACATTGCAGGAATTAAACAAGTAGCTAGATAGCAGAATGCAGCCCATAGGTTCTAAACATCCACATCAAGGCTCTTCAACAGTTTTTATAGAAAAAAAAATTAATAACTAAGTGATAAACATTTTGTCTAAGTAGCCCCATGAAATGTGAACTTACAGATATGTTTTATCAACTCAAATCACAATGATTTTAAATTATTCCCACTCTGGCTTTTTCCTCCAAACTTAACTCCCTCTGCTCTTGAACAGAATTGAGATAATTTCACTTCACTGCTGGCTGTGGCACATTGCTGATGGACTCAATACCATATCCCATACTGGGACATGGTGAACTCCCACTGATCTTGTCACAATATCTTGATGGGCCAAATTTTCCTCTTCTGGATTCCAGAGGGAAATGCGAGATTTCACTCACTGGCACTGGCATTGTTTAACAACACAGCTGGAATTCATGGAGAAGTTTCTATGAAGCATGAATTTTTAGGAAGGAGTCTACAAGGGCTCTAATTTTAGTAAAGGAGGAGGGTAGAAATGGAGATAATTTCTAAGTGGAGCAAGAGATAAAACAGGAAACAGTGCCTTTCTGGAACTATTCTGTGATTCTATGATTTATTCGGAATGTGATTTAAACTGAGAATCATAAGGATAATTTTTATCAACTCTGCAAATTATGGTTGGATTTTCTATTAAATTCAGTTAATATTTAAGAAGGGAGTTGGACTTCATGAAGCTTGTGGGTCCCTTCCAACTTGAGATATCTTATGATTCTCTTTTACGGGCTTTAGGAGCATAATACAGGAGCTGAAACTGTAAGTATGTGTATCTTGACAGATGCTGCAGCATAATGAAATGGAGTACTCTCTGGTCTTTCAGACAAGGATGCCCTGAGCAAATGATCTCGCCTGCCCTACTTCTAGATACAAACAGTAATGCAAAAAAGATATGAAGAAATCATACTAGGTCAAAAAATGCTCAGAGCAGAATCAGAGCATGCCAAGTGTTGCCTGTGAATTCAAGAGGGACTAACCAGAGTTTAAGAAGCTATAAGTGCTCAAACCTGTGTTCTGACCTCTCAGTGTCCTGCCCTCTCAGTATCCTATGTTTACCTCTCCATGCTCAGGCATGCTTGGAAGTCTGTATCATCCAGAAACTATTCTGTTAGAGAAAGGGCAGGCAAATCCAGAATACATGAGAGTTGGGATGCAGAAAGAACAAGGTGATCGGACCATGGCTTGTACAAGGGGGATCAAGAAGTGAACAAGATGGAAATTGATATAACTCAATTTAAGATGAACTATTCAAGCAATAAATTCAGAGTGACAAACAGGGAATTAAACAGAGGATACCGGTTTTGAAATAATTAAAGCCAAATGGAGTATAATACTCATATGAAGAACAGCTGAGGATAGGTGCTGTCAAACAAAACATCAAGTTTTGCAAAAAATAGCTTCTTAAAAATATATCGGCCAATATACCTGTCGAAGAAGAAAGTGTCTTGTAAAAGTGAAGACAGCTCCAAGTAGGTTGGATGTTATAGCTTCTATGGTCTTGGCTCAGGAGCATAGTTAATCTAGATGAGCAGATAAATCTAGTCAAGTGGAATAACAGCATGCAACTTTGTACATGACACAGTGCTTGAGCAAGTGACCTGGAGTCAAACGTATCCTTGCACTGGAAGGTTGGGAGTTCAGTCCTCAGCTGGGGTTAAGGCTCAGCCTTGGCCCCTGACATGAATTTAACAGAAATCAGTTCTGTCTTCAAGGAGCTTCAAGGAGTCTTGTCAGTTTGAGTAAATAATGGAAGATCAAAGCTAGCTACCTTTCTGTACTGGGGTTGCAGGGGAAGACTGATCATCATTTAGCATTATCTGACCTTTAAGCTGGATTTTCATGCACAGTCTGATATCACTTCAGATAAAAGGACATTTTAAATCCCTCCAACTAACAGCAAATTTGAACTGTAAAATACAATGCGTTTTACAGGTATTTTACACAGAATTTAAATATATTCAGACTTTTGCTTGATGCAAAATCAGTAACTGGAAAAATTCCTCACTCCTTCCTGGGCCACTATATATTTTTATTGCAGCAAATGTGGTATTTATGTAACTTAAAGTGCCTTTCTGAAATACGTTTTCCTTTATTATCATTGTACAGCAAAACCACCTTTTTCAACTTATATCTGAATCTTTGAATCTAGAGAAAATCTTTGGATTTTTGATCCACCGATAAAACATGTTTTAAAGGGTGAAGAGTCAGAAAACTATTTAACAAATTTGTAATTTCCCAGAGAGTCTAAAAGACTTTGCTATGCAGTATTCCCACCCAAAAACATTGGAAACAAATCTAGACCAAGTCACAGACAGTTCTTTCTTCTTTATTTTCTCCTCTTTGCTGACACCAAGATTCCTGCTAAAGCTCAGCAGTGCATCTGAGAATTCACATCTAATTTAGACAGATTCTGTGGTTTCCTTTTTCTTATTCAAGAAGTCTTCTGGCTGAGGCACTGATGGACACCTCTGGAATGCAAGCTATCCTGGTTACAGAGTGCAAGACACCACCTTGTCAACTTACTAAATGTTAAAATAGTGCAGGTTCTTTGGTCTTACACAACGTAACAGACTTCACAGTGCAGTGGTTAATGTGATGCATTTAGGATAGCCCTGAGTCCTAATCCTGGCTCCCAGGGCAGCTCAAATATTTTGAAATTTAAAAGTATAACTACTTTACTAGTTGCATAGCTAAGTACATTAGGCTACACATACTTCTACTTTCTTTTCCATCCACCCGATGAATTTTTCATTTATTCCTGCACAATATTACAGACTGGAGAACTTTCCTGCTATGCCTTTCTTCCAGTGTCAGGAGAGGTAAGAGTTTGAGTCAACATAAGCTGGGGATTTAGTGCATCTCTGCAGTTTACCACGAGCGGTAGGAAGGACCTTTATCTGCAACCTCAACTCTTACTCTAGGTGTGTTTTTCAAGTGTAACCCATGATCAGTTTAAATTAAACAGTTTAGAGCTACCTTTCTGAAGCAATTATCAGGATGTGCCTGCCAAGGCAAAGAAGGAGCTTCCCAGCTGCTCTGCAGCAGGGAGTAGAGTTGGAGGGAGCCTGGTCCTTCCTCAGGGACCAGTGGGCACCACACTGAAGAGCAAGTTCTCAGGCTGGCCTCTTTCACTCTGACCACTCTGAGAAGCAAAAGCTGTTTACTTGCTCAGTGTTGATACCTTTGAAGGCTTTAGTAATTACTTGTCAATTCTTCTGCTATCTTGAAAACTGCCACAACTTTTATTTGTTTTAACACAGTGCCTCTCAGTTTAAAAACTTTCACTGCTTCACAGCCTAGGGTCTTTCCAGGCTAGCTGGATCTCATATCTTCCCTTCATCACCTAGCTTATGACTCCACAGAGAGAAATTCTTGGCTGCCACATTTTGAATAGTTTCATGTGCAACAGCACATTCATGTGCAATATTGCTCAAAATCTCAACAATGTTTAATGAACGTTGTTAAATGAACTGGCCTATGCACACCCTGCTGGGCTTTTGGAGATAGGAAAAGCAAATAAGTGAAATAATATGGAAAATAAAATCTCCCAAGCACAGATAATGGAAGCCAACTCCAAAGCATTCAATAGCAAAATACTTGGTTTTGTCAAAGCCTTAGTTTACAAGCATGTCTGTAACATTTGAAAGTTTGTGATCTGCAGTTAGGTCTAAACTCAGTGGCAGGTAATTGAAAAATACATCTTACTCTTTCAGTATAAAAAGTTAAAAATACACACTCCAAGCATGGTGGAAGTTTCTGTACTGCAAAGTATGCATGCATCATATAACATTTTTGATCAGTCTAATTCCTGGCATAGATTTTAAAGCCTATTTTTAATATAATATATTAAAAAACAGAACACATTTTATCATTTATAGCTGTTATTATTTTTAAACAGACAGTTGAATATTCTTGAACGGAAAACTCATTACTTGGTCTTGCTTGTTCTGGTTTATGAGGATAAAACACAATAAACAAATTTTAAACATTCAACTCAGTTTCCCCTTCTTTTCTCAAAAAAACACTCCTATAGTTTAATGAGAATAAAATTCGATCCATTCTACAAAAATCATACACATATGCTTAATGTTCTGCACATGATTGAGTTCAATGAAGTTAATAGATTTTAGGTGTTATTGGAGGTCAGTGAGAATTCATTATATGAGAAGGCTTCCTCTGTCTAGGGGAAATAAAATTCAAAATGCACAGTCTATATATCTATAAATCAGCCATTTAATTCTAACACTGTGGTTGAAAAATTAAGTTTTATCTAAGACCCAGAATCCACAGCAAATCAAACCCGATGAATCAGATCCTAGTGAAATCTCATACAGATTAAAGGAAGTCAAAGATGTGGTGTTTGAACCGTATGACCCTTTAGTGAAATGTTTCTACAGCAAAGTAAACTAACCTTTCTAGTTTCTTTAATACCTGCAATCAATGCATAGTTGCATGGCAATGATATCCCATTATTTATTTCTAGTTTTTATATCCAGTTGATAATCAGTAGACTTACTTGATCTGGAGCCCATGTGTGTCTTGAGTATTTCTCTTGCATGTCATTTACTAATCTTTCCTCAAAGAGATTATTCTAATATGCAAAATTCTAAGTGATTACAAATAACTACAATTATTTTGAAAAGACTATGAAATACATCATCTTTCTTCACATTAGGAGTCAATTAATTTACTTCAATAGAATAAATCTGACCTTGACGCTCCAGAGATTTTAAATTCCAGGACAGTGACAAATATGGCCTTGAAAACTTCTGAATTACTTAGTAAGCTGTGCTTCCATGAATGATTTTCCTTCAGACCTACCAGTGAACTCTGCCTGCATCGTACCAAATCCATATGCTTGAGGGTTGCCTATCATAAGATGTTTATTAGATCCATTTCCCCATCCAATTTCCATGAAGATCCTTCTTTTTTTTCCTTTCAAAAGTATGAAACAGCACATCAGTAAGTCTGATAATGTACAAATAATTCTTGATAACAGTAGAGATTAATAGCAGTTCTGCATTTCTGAAAATGAAACCTTTAAGCATTTTAATGAAAAAAGGTGCTTGCATCGTTCTGTTCATCTGTAGTGATTTTGGGATAAAGTACAAATATTGTCTTTAAAATATTGATGGTTTCTAATGTTATAAACTCAGGTGAAAGCTCATGGCATGGATTTATGTTATTGATAGAGGGTTATCAGAAAGATTTGCCTTTGAACTATGTGGCTATCACATGTGGCTGTCATCTCTGGACATGAGGTGTATACAGTTATATAGGCATGTGAGCACACAGGTTTATGTGCAGACTTCAAAACTCAGCCAGATATTGTTATTGTTGCTAATGGAGAATATTTGGAATCAAATACTTAGAATAACCACTCTTTCTGAATCTGACTATGGCATGAAATGAGAAAATTGTTTTTCTAAGTGTTGATTATTCTTTAAAGAAAACCTACCACATGGGAAGAAGTAAAATGGTTTATAAAGAACTTGTGTATTTAGCCAGCCTGAACATTGCCAAAGAGTATGGATCTTTGACTGCCACTGTTTGTTCAGTTATTGATAAGAAATTGACATAGGCTCTGCCAAAGGAGTGACAGCCAGCATGCAATACAGATCCTTTGTGGTGCTAAGAGTAGTCCACTGTTGTGGCTCTGTGAAGACAGAGGGAAAGAAAGGAAAGCAAGATGATATGCCTCACCCAGATGACGTAAGGTTGAATTTTCTGCATCCCTTCTATGACTATGGAAGAGGAACATCTTCTTCCACCTTTCTCCCCAAAGTGGCAACCATATCCAAGGAAGTATAAGGTGCCACTTGTTCTTTCTAAAAGTGGCAGTGATTGTCCATAAGAACAGATCCCAAAAGCCCTACCTGATGTCTTCACTGATGTGGTAATGAATAGACAGAGTAGGTCACAGAAAGTTACCTTGGAAGTGATAACATTAGAGGCTGAATGTTCAAGCACACATCTAACAAGAGTGTTTCCATAGACCTATCTCTCTTTGGTGGTCATTTGAAGGCTTTAGTAATTTTTTAGTACTTGCAATACATATAAATGACATCATACTTGATCTCGTAATTTAGAACAGTGTTGATGTTGGAGAGGTTCTATACATTAAACACTGGAGCAAGGCCCAGAAAGGTATGAACTGAAGACTTCTAAAGGATGAATCATTTTCCTGTGCCCAATCTAGCCATTAATAGAAAAATCTACATCATTCTTAATAACAACAACATTATCTTCCATTTTATTTATTGATTACGCAAACCAATTTTTTAGGTATGTTTTTTATTGACGTTTATATAAAGAAAATCAAGCAAACAGAGTACATAATAGTCCCTTATGTATAGAGCTAAGCTTGTTCTTTATATTCATATTTATACCATTGATATGTGGAGATTTTTTTTCTTTACTTCCTTTATGGAATACCACTGCACACTAATTCTCTCTCTGGCATTCTTTCTTTCATTTCCAAACTTAAAGATGTTTTTGGGTTGTTTTTTTTTTTACCGTATGGAAAAGTCTACATAAACATACTGCTTGATTTGTTTCAGAGAAATCACTAGCTGCAGGCCACACAGGACTTTGTAGTACAGACATTGCAGTGTTGAAACTCCCAATATGTTGTATGATTTGTCTTTTTCACCTTGGTTGATGTCACTTCTCCCACCTCAAATAGACACTTGGAATTTTCTCCCAGAAAGAGAAGAGACCCATGCTCACTAGCCTTTTGCTGTGTCTTTTATGTGTTAGAAGGCACCTAATATTTATGCTTGACAGCTGCCCTTGAAGACCTTTCCTGACCTATGTTCCAGAGAACCCAACATTTAGTTGGATATAACAGAATGGTTATTTAAAATCTGTGGCGTTCACGTCCTGTAATTTCTGTAGTGATTAATTTCAAATTTATGCTCAGCACTGTAATTCATATGATGTTGTTGCTTGGTATCCATTTCTCTCCTCACTTTATCTGTTGTAGCATAGTTGAAGCACTCATGAAATAGCAGGAATAAACCAGATATTTAGTTTATGTGACAAACTTCACATTTCTACCTGTGATCTGAGTGTAAAGAAGATCTGAGGATTTTCTGATGCGGTGGATTAAGGCTGCCCCACCAGTGGGGTCTGTCCAATGCCCAGGAAGACAGGCGGGCAGGCAGGGCAGACGGCAGCTGGTGATTAGATTCATCTCAGCTGGTTTCAGGGTTAGGTTAAACAGAAGGAGACAGAGTGTGTTAAAAGCACTGAAACATGAATCTTTAACCTATAAATACAGATTATATAATCACATTTTTAAATTTAATGCCAATGTGGTGATCACCAAAATACCACGCCATTTAGGATTATTAACTTTTTAATGACTTACTGCTTTCAAGAAATTATGAGAAAGCTTGATCTCACTCTTACCTTAATTTGAATTGATTTTTCTTCGCCTTTAAAGAAATTACCACTTGAAAGGGACTCCATCAGGGGAGTGGAATGCATGTCAGTTTAGCAGAAACCGAAGGAAATAAAAAACACGTCTATCTGCATGTAGTAGGAGTTTGGCACTGAACACAATAGTATCACTCCTGAGTGGTTAGTCACAAGGGTATCCAGCTGTAAAAAAAAAAAGTTCAGATTTGGCTTTAAGTCAGGACCTACTGTTTTTCAGCAGGATTGGAAATGTACAAAGCATAAAATGTTTTTGTTGGTGCCAGAAAGGATTTAATTTACACAGAACTCGGCACTATGGGCATGAGACAACCCCCCTCTCAAGTTTTGAGAGGAGATGCAGTTGTGCAGACTAATGGACTCAAAATTTAGAAAAAGTTTAAAAAAAATTAATTTCGTTCAACAACCAATGGGAATACTCCTACTTATATTTTGAATTATTCATTTGGCATAAATGAGAGTATGCTCAAATAAAGCATATTGGATGCAATGTTCTCTCTGTGAATGAGGTTGTTATTGCAAAGTAGGAAAAATTTTCCCTGAAGCAGGAAAAAAACTCACATTTTTTTCATGCTTTTTTCATGTTTTTATCCTTTTTATTACGTCTCCTCCTATGAATGCATAATAGTTTGCTATCAGCTTTATTTTTGCTTGTTTTCAAAGCTAATAATCTTTGTGTAAAAAGATTAATGTTTTGTTTTTCTAGTTGAGTTTATTTGGGAGGTACAAGAGAAGTCCCTATGCATGTATTTCCAAGAGACAGTGGAAGGTTTTATTGTTCTTGATGCTCCTGCTGTTTTTAAATGGACAGATATATTTCTAAATTGAAAAATAAATCATCTCTTGGTCCAGTCTTTTGGGGACTGTTTTGATGATAGCAGAAAATTACTAAACAAAAGTGTGCATGAACAGCTCATATATTCAGATATAAACCTTTACACCCCACTTATGTATACCATCTTTCTCCTTTAGTTTGCTTTAGTCAGAGGTATTCTCTAAAGTTTTCCAGCCATGTACTTCCAGCTTGCTAGATCATTTTTACTTTATAAATTGTTAATTCCACTTATTGGTAACTGCTACTTCTCCTCCTTCTGTAGGTCAGTTTGTTGTCAGTGCTGTCCTCTCTAATACTGTCACTCCTACTCTTGTGTCAAAGCAGTTTGTGACATATAGTCTCCTGGACCTCTTTCTTACAGTTTCTAAATTTACTGTCACATTTGGTAGTGGTTATTAAAGAAACCTTACTCTGTTCTTATTTTCTTTTTTTAATGACAGTATTTCTATATAAATTATACAAATTTATTTTACCATTTTATGAAGTATTGCTTTACTTTGACCTTACTTGGGAGAAAGAGTAAACTGCAAACGCACACAACATTTTAGCGTGTGTACATTTGGGAGCTTATTCTGCTTCTTTGCCTGATGGCCACCCACCTGTCTGACCTTTAAAGAGAAACAAATTATTTAAGAAATCGTGGCTTCAGAATAATACTGTACAGGTAAGTAAAGTTGATGAGTGCAAAGTACATGAAAACAGAGTTTTGACTCAGAACTGGTTGTATTTTAGACTTACAGACTATTTTTCGTGTTTCTGTACTAGTCTCTGTTTCTTTGTGCTTTGTCTCTTCCTAACATCTGGCTTAGGAAAAGGAAAAAGAGATGCCAACATAGTTCATACTCTGTCACAACATAAAAGACAATTATTAAACGTGATTATAGGTTTCCATGACCCAGTGCAAATTTACTTGTTCTGATCGTGCACGCCAGTGTCTGTTCTTGATAACTGTGTGTGCTTGAGAGCCACTTAAATTTTCCGCTCCTGAGCCATAAACTTCCCACATTCTGTAAATGTCATGTGCTTGCCTGGAGAAAAAGAAGTACTCAGGTGGGGCAGGAATTCAGTGGGCAGCAGCTTACAGCTATCCTAGATAGCTGAGATTTGAGCAGAGTTAGGAACTATCATATAGCAAGCAGGAAACTAAGTCCCTAAGAGAATGAAGTAAAATAGAGCCATATCACAGTCCCCAAAATGCACTGGGATGGCTTGAGGCTCAGTGCAGACTTGCTGTCAAGAGTCCTTACCTAGTTTTTCAGGCAGTTTTGGCAGCACAGTGAGCTCTGAGCTCTAATAGCTATATTTCTAGTAGCATCCATCACTCCTATATCAAAGTTGGGGCGAGCATGTGACAGGTAATGACAGCTTCTAAGCTGCATCAGGCTGAAAATGGAAGAGTAACTGAGAGACATCACAGGTTGGATGACACCTTTATTTTTATTTGGGTCCTGTACCTATAGCATCGAAATTTGAAAATGTATACCCCACAGTTGGATGTCCTTCTTCTTAAGGTTGGGAAACTGTAAGCTCCAGGGCCACAGATTCTGAGGTGTAGCCTGAAAAACCTGCAAAAAAATACTAGAAAAAAGTAGCGTTCTGAAGACTTTTTTTTGTGACAGCTCCACTACCCAAGACTTGAACAATTGGTATGCATTTCTACATCATGCAGCATAAATGAACCCCGGCTTTCTAGGTGTAGCATTGTCTGGCCCAGCCTTGCTCAGAAAGTCTGAGATAAAATGGAAATAGTTCATACCAGACATCCAGTGATAACTTTCCTTGCACTGATTTCCTCTGCAACTCAGACCAGTAACTTAGGATGTATAATGTTATTATCTAAATAAAGTTATTAACAATGACGAAAAGAGCATAATGAGACTGAATGTTAGAAAGAGGGACTAGGTAAACATAATGGAGGAAAATAAGCAATCAGAAAATATTATATAGGTTATTTATAAGGAATTTCCATATGAAGAAAATCTTCCTGCTTCATATTAATAAGTCTATGTGTTTGCCTCCAAAGAGATTTACTAAAAATGTTGCTGGAAAATTAAAGAAAAAGAGCAAAGATATTTGAGATATATGATAAGGACTTTCCAGGGTGGGATGGGCTCAATGAAACACATGGGGTCTTTTCCATTTCTGTCATTGATAGCAGATTGACAGACATGGAGTTGTGCTTACCTCTTTCTTTCTCGCCTTGACAGTAATTTTTATTTCTTTCCTGCCATTCCTTCTTTTGCAGTTTACTTCACCTCTTCAGATATTATCTTCAGTAATATGTCTTTTATGCTTCTTTTTCTCTTGTGTCTATGTTTCCTCTGTTGACAATGGTATTATTGCAGTTTTTACACTAGCTCATTGATTATTGCTCATAGGAATCTTTTGTGTGGTAACAAACTCTATAAGCATTTATGGGGTTTTTTGAACCACTTTTCACTAGAAGGCCATGTTATCCTAAACAAGCAAGTATTCTCATTATATAGAGATGTGCACTGCACATTTAAGGAAAGTCTTTTCATAGAATCATAGAATGGTTAGAGTTGGAAAGGACCTTGAAGATCATCGTGTTCCAATCCCCCTGCCATGGGCAGGGACACCTCCCATTAGACCAGGTTGCTTAAAGCCCTATCAAGCCTGGCCTTAAATATTTCCTGGGATGGGGCATCCACAACCTCCCTGGGCAGCCTGTTCCAGTGCCTCACCACCCTCACAGGAAAGAATTTTTTCCTAATATCCAATCTAAATCTCCCCTCTTCCAGTTGAAAACCATTACCCCTTGTCCTATCACTACACTTCCCGACAAAGAGGCCCTCTCCTGCTCTCCTGTAGGCTCCCTTCAGATACTGGAAGGGTTTTCCTCTCTTCTAGTGCTTTTCTCCAGTTGCATCTCTCTGGGCAGTGGAACTACAGTTTTCTCCTTTCTATACCTGTTTTCATTATCCTTTTCCTCCTTTTGCTCTTCCCACTTCTTTCTTCCTGTTCATTTTTCCCTTCTGCAATATTACTAAGCAAAGTGTAGTGCATCACATCATTTAGCCAGAACCAAGTTTAAGATGACAGTGATAATTAAAGTCAAACAGCATGTTTTCTTCTGTTGCCAGGAAGAATATATGATAACACCTGCACTTAAGGAATGTGTTATTTCCCCATTGCTGCCCACACAATGAGCTGTCATGGGAGGAAGGTCAGAAAGAAGGTTAAAAGATGTCTTTGAGTTTCTTCACCAGGCAGTTGTTGCTGTGAAAATCTTCTTAACTCCATCTGTGTTTGAGCATGGGCTATAACCGGCTATTTCCATGTGGTTTTCTGATACTCTTCTTTCTTTGGTCCTTCTTTCTGCTTGGATCATAGAAATTGCTTCCACCACTGAAACATATTACATTTTCCTGCTTTGCAGTTCCTTGCCCCAGACTCCTATTGCAAATGATATCTGATTTACACCAATTGTGATATGCCTGTTATTTTCTCATTTTCTTCTCATGTGAAAAATTTCTGTGAGAGTGAATTGCTGATAAGATGGCTTTAGCACGTTCTGCAGATCATGCCCATGGGAGATTTTCAGTGAACCCCTCAAAACCTCAAAGAAGATTTAAATTATCCCCTCAAATACTTGACTTTATACTTGGCAAAGGAGGACGTATACAAGTGATGCATGTATTTGCAGGAATATATTTACTTTTTAGTTAATACATTTATTAATTTTAACATATATTGAAATATTAGGAAGAGATAAAAACAAATCTAAGAAAAATCATACTGCCTTTGGTAACTGAAGTAGATTTTTGTTTTTCTTTACTGTGATTAAAGATCTTTTCAAGCTGATGTTATTCTGGCTGCTAGAATGTGGGTGAAAGATTAAAGTGTTGTAGACAAGATTCAGGTTGTCTTCTAACTTAATCTTGACCTGTTTAAAACCTCAAAGTTTCAAAGACTCCAGGAAAAAACACGTATCTTGTACTACTGCCAGAGAAAAACTCACTGAATCCTTTCAAAGCTCAGAACATTCAATATTTCTCAGTTCTATTTACTACTTGTCCTTTAACACACATTTTTGAAAATAATAGATAAGATGTTGTTATTGTGCTACAGTTAAGTAGTTAACAGCTTTTGGTTTTTCAAAAAGGCTGAAATGTGTTTTGGGGCAAAGAATTACTCTTCAGATGCTTTTATTAAGTTTTCATGAAATGCCAGATCTTACTTTTCATAAAGAAGATAAAAACTTTTAATTGTTTGATTTGATGTTAGAGCCATGAGGAATCCACGACATTGCTGGGAACACAGTATAAAATAGAAGATAATACTCAGCTTCTTCAGGCAGTGTGAAGAGTCATCCTCATCAGAATGGTGCAACAGGCACCAGATGATGACAGAATGATCATCATCCTAAATTTGATTGAAATTTTTATCAAAACCATCAGTGTCTCTGTGGTTGTAAATGTGGGGTCAGATTAGGTCTCACTGCAAGATGATATATATTATATTCCATCTCTTAGTGTCCCATTTTAATGTCATATATTTCTGAAGCACACATTTGTCAGGTTGATGAACTCTACAAATAAGAAAAGTCTTCTTACACAAGCTCTTATTCATTCGGGTAAACCTTTTCGTATTGCAATAACCTAAAACAAAGTATAGAATAATAGGAATATGAAAGGCTTTTTTAATGAACTGTCACAATTTAGTACAATCTAGACCTTCAGGCTACTGACATATAAACAGTTTTATATTGTCTGAACAATTACAGAGACTGATAACTGCCTGCTGTAGATTAATATTTTAGTTTGTAATGTTGTCAGAATCAGGTTTTATGGTTGAGAAATCCATTGTATATCATCACATTGATTTGACTTCTCTGCTTTTTTAAACTTTCATATCACAGAAGAGGTTATCCTTTGTGTACCAAAGTGTCGATGCATGTGTGTGATCTCTCATGTTGCCAAAATAACAATTTATCTCTGAGTTTCTTGTTTACTGAGATTTAGTTAATCCAGCTAGTTAATTTGATTTATCCCATTTGTCTTTATTACAAAAGTACCTGGAATTTTTTCCTGACTGGAGCTTGGAAGTTATTCTTGTTCAGAATAAAAAGATACCTTCCCTAATACATCTCCAGATATCTCAAGTGACATGCATTGGAATGCACAGAGATTCAAATATAATGTTTAATCTGATAAACGTAGTACTATTACTTGATTGCCCCTAATTGCTGTTGCTTCTGCCAGGCCTAGCACACACTGGGTCTGCAACCATACTGGCTGTTCTGGAAAACTAAGAAAATGTCCTAGTTTGGGGTAAAACAGAACCAATTTTCTGTTCGGTACCATGACACAAAATAATCAGAACAATTCTGTGAACAGCAAAGTGGCTATATAACTAAAATTGACATAGATTTTCAACATGGTTCTAATAAACAACAGAATAAGAAATACAGCTGCACGGTTCTTCCTACTCAGGAAGACATGCATAATCTAATATTTTAATTCTTTCTGTAGTCAGACTAAAACGAAAGCCACAAAGAACACACAGATAAAATCTTCTCCTTCAGAAGTAAACCTCAAATATGCTCTTCTGTAAAGGGGTGGCTAAAAATTCTTCATCAAGTGCTCAGAACTCCAGAATCAAGGGTCAGAACTTGTCTTTCAAAACAACCAAGTTTCATGATCTGTGTTTTGTACTGATAATTTGTTTACCAAAATAATTCTAGATGGTTGACCAATGAGTCAGTTTGAAGAGTGACTGAGATAGGCACAGCTGAAGTACTGTAAATCCAACCTCATGAACTGAAAACAACATGCTCACATGAGGGTAATATAACTCCTGTCCAAGATGGGATTGCTAGGATCCTGGGTGTACTTCAAGAGCAGAACAAAACAATAAGCCAACAAACAAACAGAAAGTATGGGAATGCTCCAAATTCATTTGTATTCAATCTAAATTAAGTGGAACATGCAAAGAAGAGGAAAAATACATTGCATATGTTAGGTGGGATGAATAGCGTTAGCAGCAGGAAAACGTAACTGTACTATCAGACTTAAGAAATTTGTTTGTAGATGAGGATTATGAATAAAATAGAAAGATGCAGGTTTTCCAAGGTGTTTTTTTTGTTTGATTTGTTTTGGTGGTTTTTTTTTTGTTGTTGTTGTTGTTGTTGGGTTTTTTTTGTTGTTTGTTTTTTTTTTGTGGTCCTCTTTCTCATCTAGTAACTTGGCACTTTTTGAGACAAATGGACATTTTCTGAAGAAACTACCATCAATGGGGCTGCAGTGGTGATTTATCTTAACATTAGAGCTCGCCACAACACAGTCTGCCCCTTTAGATAGTCTCTTTCACAATGCCTTCCCAGTGGATTTAATCATGCATTTGAAAGCAGAACTTGTGTTAAAATTCACCAATTA
Source organism: Pedionomus torquatus (assembly GCA_013398155.1). Taxonomy (NCBI): domain Eukaryota; kingdom Metazoa; phylum Chordata; class Aves; order Charadriiformes; family Pedionomidae; genus Pedionomus; species Pedionomus torquatus. The sequence continues at coordinate 406,041 of VZRU01006934.1, read as the reverse complement.
TATATGTAATTAACAAAGCAAATTTCATTTTCCTGGCACTTTGAAAGAATAAATGGAAAATATTTGCCTCCTAGATTTGAATAAATGTTTCTAGCATTGCTTAAATTTTTCTGAGGGACACAGATATTCAAACATTCTGAGAAAAAAGATTTTTAAAACAAAATGGGTTTTTTTTTGGCTTGGACTATCTAATGTTCTTTTCAGTGGTACAAGTATTGGTGAGTACTTGAAATGAATATTTTATTTGGTGAAAAGTAAAGTCATGACCAAAATTCTAGATTCTGGATCTTTCTTCTGATTTTAAATATTTGCTGAAGTTTAAGCATGCAAGTATGAATACTGAACATTTACTGCTCGCAATTAAACTTCTGCTTAAATTGGGGCATGTATTTTGACTTGTAAAACCTGACCACTGGAAATTTGTTTCTGTCAGTGCTTCTCCCTGCTTTGCTGTCATTCACTCCATTCCTGTAGTAGGGAAGGATTTCTCAATGGAATGACAAGTAATTGCCATTGCTGATGAGGTGATGTGCTAGATGATTTATTTTGCAGGATAACCAGATGTACATTTTCCATTTTTGAATTCAGGGCCTAATTGGTTTTCATTGATGGATAAATAAAATCTCGAGGCTTCTGAAACCTCACTTAGAACAGGACAGTGATACTTCCTGTCTTAGTGCCAAACTAACAACAATTTTTTCAGGTGACATTGTTAGAAAATAGGAAATACATAGTTTAAGTACTGAAAAAATGCTGTCCTAGGCTCAGGCAACTTTAACATTTAGTTTAACTGTGAGGGAAAAGTCAATTGTTTTCCTTTCCTTGTATGTTGAAGAATGACATGGTCTCAATTATTCTTTATTTACAAAGCTCCATTTCCAGAGATCAAAAGTACACTCTGAGAGAAATATGGCTTCAATTTTTTCCTTGGATGGAGTGGTTTTATCAGCACACAGAATTTCTTGTAAAATATATCCTAGAGAGAATATAAAAAATAAAAGTTTAATGTTATTCTAAGTGCTATATCTGATAGATGTATTCCCAGAAGAGTAATTTAACTGCTTCATTGCTGTAACCTATATTCTAATTCTGATAGCAGAAATTTTTCACTTCTGAAAAGTGAAAAAGGGAAAATTTAGACCAAAAAAGCTAACATTTGGCACTAAAAACCAAGAAAAAATTCTGTCCCCTCCAGAGCCATTGCCAATTGAACATTTGACAAAGCCAGTTGGATATTCAACAGGAAAACAGTGAGTAATTCTAGATTTTACTGTGTATTGGAGTACATTGTGTTCATTTTGTTCCTGGAGTGTTTGACTACTCATTTCTTCTTTATCAATATGAAACTGTTTATAAGTAATTTGCCTTGAGATTTATATTTTGAGCTGATTTTGAGTTGATTAAATCTATTCATTACACACTTTAGGGACTTAATTTGAAACCAGGTTTTCTGCAATAGCTCCTTATGGACTTTTGGGAATCCTCAGACAAACCAAATTGTCTGAGCTCTAATGGCTTAAATGTAAATATGGTAATTTACAGCTGAAGGTCTGTACCCCAACAATTTTTAACTTTAGCCCATAAAGTCCAACATCACTAAGAAAATAGCCATTGCTGTCACAATTAGATTTTAAATACAAAGCCAGCTGGCATCTGCAGTTGTTTGAGGTTATTCATCTCACATGCATTTATTTACTCTCTCCAAGAGTTTGGAGAGAACAGATTTGGGGAATATACATACATAGCATAAAGCCTGAGAAAGTTATACTAAAGAAGTTAAAGCAATTTGTTAGTTATTCAGATTCTTAGCATGGTGCATTCCTGTGTTCTGGGTCTTCTTTTCTATTAATAGTGTTCTTTTAGCTGATAATGTCTGTATTTCTTGAAAAAGGACCTTAATTTTATTTTCAGTCACTTTGTTGTTTCTCATTTTCTTAAAACAAGAGAAATTTGATATGTGACTCTGTGATCCATTTCTAGTGTATGGAACACTAAACCAAGTGAGAAGAAGCTGATCAGGTATGCAAACATTTTCCAGCTTTGAAGAAAGTAGAACTTGATTGTATGACATGTAGGTTAAATATTGTTTTTCCACCAAAAGCAGTCTGTAAGATTTTCTTTACATACTTATCTTTCAACACACCAAGCCACAGTATTTATGGAGACACAGGAAAAAAATTAAACTGGGGTCTTGTACTTCACTAAATTAGGGCTAGTTTTCTTAGCAATGAAAAACTAATTTTTTAGATTATATATGTGTAATTTGAAGTTGCAAAGAATGATAATATAGTATTTTTATTTTATATCACAGTGTAAATGTACATCCTTTGTTGCCTTGTAACAAAGTTGTTACAAAAATCGCAGCATAAAAAAAAGGAATTAAAATTTTACGTACCTGCTTTAGGATTTTACTCTCTATCACCATAGTTTCTGGTATATTCACAGTCAAGTAGAAGGTTCACCAAATATTTTAGAAAAGTAGCTTTTACAGCACAGATGTTATTATACCTGGAAAGTCTATTTTCTTTTGTAAGATACTTAAGTCACTGTGTGGAGCTTTTTCAAACCTTGGGTGTTACGTTATTCATTGCAGCCCTTCAGAATGTAACTGGCCCCAAGGTAGGACTCCACTCTATGTCATAGCACAGCAATATTTTGTAATGAACTGCCTGTGTTGTAAGCTCCTGTACCAACTGTGCAGCTCACTTGATTCAGGCATTACTTTGTTCTAGAATTTTTTTAGTCCTGCTAGGATTTGTGTAAATCTGCCTGGGTTTTGAACTGATAACGGATAACCTCTCATCTTGGCAGGGGCACTGGTGTCACCTAGTGTGTTGTCAAGCCTCTAAGACGTGCTGCATTATCTCCTTACTGGCCATGTGCCTGGCCTTTTGTCTGGGGTGAAGGAAAATGTGCACCATGTTCTTGCAGGTGTTCGCCTTTGTCAGACAAGTGTCTTGGGGATTTTAGTTTGGAATCAGGACTACTTATTTTAGAGTGAAGATTTCACATGCACTGAAGATTGATGCAAAATGTTCTTTATCAAAATCATTTGGTAATGAAATGCTAAAGGCTGTCTTGTACTCAAGGCTTTTGAGGCAACTAATTTGTTGAGTAAAATGGAAAATAATCTTAATAATACCAACAGCAAGAAAAATTCTGAAACTGGCAAAAAGACTTTACTTCAGAACCCTTTTTGTCTGTTCCTACTTTCTTTGGCAGAAAAAAAAAATAGGGAAAAGAATCAATATTGGAGTAAGGCTAGAAGTTTTGTAGATTAAATTGATTTCATTTAATGGATAACCTAACTAAGGGCAGTAACTATAATGATGTCTATGGTGTTAAATAAAAATGCCAGGGACTAATCTTTGGCTCTAAAGTCAAATGGCACAGATTCTCTTATCTCATGCTGTTTAGTTCTTCCCCTCCAGAGTAGACTAGGGTCTTGGTTTTTCTGGACCTTGTATAGTGTTTTGGATCTCTAAGGTATTTTTAGTTTCTCTATGCTTTTTGCATTTGTAATATTTGAAATAATGAGAGGGTTAGATATGTGTTCAGCAGAGTGACATTTGTTTGTGGTATGAGGCATGGCATGTGTCACAAAACTAGTGTGCAGTGAAATGATGTTTGAAAGACAAAGCTTTACTGGGATACTTTTGTAGGGACTTTGGAGGGCAGGAGAACTAAAAGTAAAATATGGCGGTTGAAAAAAAGAAAACATTGTAGGAGCAATTAAAAAAAAAAAGAGACAACATGTGAAGTCAAATGAAAATGTTGCTCCTGGGCTCTCTTTTGCTTAGCGGAGCATACACACCCAATGAGACAATTTGTTAAGTAAAATAGTGAGTGGGATTCATGTCACCTAATCAAATATGAAGTGGTTCTCTAAACCTGTTATATCAATACAGGAAAACCTCTTGGAATATATAATTCAAATCATTTTAACACAGAGCTGAAATAAGTCAGATAAATCACACCTTAAAAATAAGGTTTTCTCTCAGCTGGGTTTCAAGTCAGATAGATTTAAAGCTTGGACATAAGCAGCTACATTACAGATGCTTAAAGCAGGGTTGAATGAATCTTACTACACCAGAGAAATGTATCAGAAGTTTTCCTTTTGCAGCATCAGTTCACACTGCTCTGTGGATGATTTTACTTCTAACTTGTCTTATTACTACTTTGAGTAGCACATTGCAAAGTGATTACCGCAGAAAGTTTCAAGTGTTCATTTTCATTTACAGTAGACCACTGTTACCTCAAAGAGCACAACTTGAACATCACTGGTTGCCTTACCCATTGACTTGTCAACTGATAAGTTCTCCCAGTTTTCTGAGCAGAGGATATGTCTCAGTATAATGCAAAATAAATTAACCAAGGTGGAAAAAAAAAAAAAAAGCATCAGAAATACCACACAAAGAAAAATTACTTAAAATTAAAACATCATCTGTGGGTCAGTAGCAGAGGGAGAATAGATGAAATTTGGTTGCTTACTCACATACTTCCTGCCCACTGAGAGTGTGAAAACAAACACTGTCAGAAAATTACAGTATGTGTAATAATGTGCAATACTTTACCAGTATAGTTAAAAATCACATTGATCACTGTTTACCTTTTTACTTTTTAAGCATATTGTAACCAGGTGCTTGAACTGTAATTAAGGAAATAATTCTGTTGATCATTTACATGCATGTAAAAAACCACTTCTCAGTGTTTTTTAAGCCTTGAGACATTTCAGATATTTATGGTTATATTTTAAGTTATAATAAGAATACCATTTGACTTGTTGTCAGCTGTAAATTACTGGATGCTCACCATAGCTTGTGAGATTTTAATATTTTTTTTTCCTGTAAAGCTATGTTTATTAACCCTGACTATAGCTCATTAAAAATATGTATTTCTGAATGACTTTGAGAGTTATCTCCTGTAAAAGTTTGAGATTAAATAGAATGTAAAATCAAAACAAACTCCCCCGTAAAAATTCCGCACTTTGGAAAGTCCCTCTCAGCTTTCCTCCTCCCACACAGTGGATGTGAGAGAGGAAAAAAAAATTCTCAACATTTTCTGTTGTTTCTGCTCCTAATTACCTGCAGATCATTCACTGCAGTGTTCTATTTCCAGAATTTTATAATTTTTTTTCACTGTTAATACAATGTTAGCTAAATATTATTGTATGTTATATATTCTTGGAAGTCACACAGTTAATGGCAGTACACATCTAGAAATGGTTTTCAGTCTTTTACAGTACTCATTAAACCACAAAAAGAGAATAACCCTGTATTTTTAATTAGATTCAGAAATGTTTTAACAGATTACTTAAAATTGTTACAGTTATTAATAAAATTTAGATTAACTGTGGTGTCATAATATTACATCATTTTATATACATAAGAAAAGTTTTATTTATTCAAAGTAATGTGGATATGATTACAGCATCCTTCATTTGAAGGAGGTAAAAGAGATCAAAAATGCCAAATAATTAAAAAAATAAAATTGCCAAGAACTTTTTTCTTTTGTTCACTCAAGATGTTTGCTAGGATGCCTGTTTGAGGCCTCCAACTGGCCTGTAAAAGTCCTACTGACAACAAGGACAATGGGGTGTTTGTGGTGCCAGATTCAAGACTGTGTGGTAGCTTGTTGGGAAGTGAGAAAACATCAGCAGTAGGCAAATGAATTAATTATCAGTTCTCCAAAACACTGAATCTATATAGAGACAAAGTGCCTGACCTTTATAAATAAGCATCTCTTCATGTTGTAAAACTGAAGTTTTCACCAGCATAAGTCTGAATGCTCATTTTTCAGGAACAGTAATGATAGCAGTACATTTACTGTGCCTTTATATAAGTATGTCCTTTCATTCCATTGAACAGGTACACAACAGACATGTCCACCACTGTCCTGGTTTGAGGTAAAACAAACCAATTTCTGTTTTACAATTTTACTTTCTTAGCTAGGCCTCTTCTAACTAACTAAACTCTGAAATTAACACCACATTGTTCAGAGCTGTTACGTCTTGCAGTGATAAGATCTGATTATACCAAGGAGTGGTATGCAGAGAGGCCCTTGCTTATACTTATTACTATAGCAACCAAGGACAGGTAATTTTCGTCATTTGCCCCATTGGAGGGTCAGAAACAGAAAAAGACTAAAGGAGTCCCACCTGCAAGGAGGAGCGGCCAGGACAGGTGACCCAAAACTGACCAACAGGGGTATTCCATCCCATCCGCATCATGCCCTGTATAAAAGCTCAGGGATCAAAGGGTCAAATCCCCTTCTTTGAGGGNTATTATTTATTATGTTATTATTATTTATATTTTCATTAAAGTAGTTTAGTTTTTTTCTAAACTCTTGAATCTCTTTAAGTTCTTCCTCTCCTCTCCTTTTCCCAAAGGAATCTGTTTCCCAAAGGACATCTGTTAATCTGGTTTTGGTAAATTTGGCTGAAACCATGACAACCACCTAAAGGAAAGATAATCACTTGTATTACATAAAAGGGAGCATGCAGAGTCCTCACTAAGGAAGGAGACTGAAGTACCTGCAAGAAGACTGAGGCAAAAATGTTGTTGAGTACCTCAGCCTTCTCCGTGCCTATGGTTACCAGTTTGCCAGTCTTGCTCATCAGAGGCGTGTGCTTTCTTTGACTTCCTTTTCTGGCTGAAATAACTGTACAATTGAACTTCCCAAATTCAGCTCCAGCTGCGCTTTGGTCTTCCCTGCACAATAAATGCATCCCTACACAACTGGGTGGTGTCCCTATACTCTTTCCAATGTATTTGTCCCTTCTTCCACTGCCTGCATATTCCCTTCTTGCCCTTTAGTTTGGCCAGCAGGTCTCAGCTCTGTCTTGCTGGTCTTTTGCTTTTCTGTCCTGATCTCTTACATCTGGGGGTCTAGAGCTCTTACACCCTATGGAGAACACCCTTAATGATCTGTCAGCTCTGTTCTACTCCTTTGTCCCTGAGGGCAGTTTGTCAGGGGGTCCTATTGACAAACACCTTGAAGAGTTAGAAGTTTGTTTTACTAAAATTCAGGATCCTGACTTTTACTTTGACCCATATCTCTCAGGACTGAAAGCTCCACCAGTGCATGATCAGTGTAGCCCAGGCTGCCTCCAATCTTCATGCCACCAATTAGCTCCCTTGCATTGGTGAATAGCAGTTCCAGGATCACATTTACTCTGACTATGTGTTACCTGGCTTAAGAAGTGATTTTCAATGCATTCCAGGAGTCTCTTGGATTGTCTGGAGCTTGCCATGCTGCTTTTCCAGCAGATGTCAGGTTTTGTCCTCCAGCAGCACAAAAGCCTGTGAGCCTGATGCTTCCTGTAGCTCGAGTCAGAAGTTTTCATCATTAGGCTACCCTTATTCAGGCAGTCTGTGGTAGACAACAACCACAAGGTTTCCTTTGTTACTTTGATCTCTAATTCTTACCCATAGGCTTTCAGCCTGCTCATACCTGTTCTTCAGAAACAGCTTTTTGCCCTCTATCCATTTCTGAATGCAGAGGTAAATACTTCTGCCCCTCCTTTCTCAACTGTCCCTTCTGAACAGCCTGTAGCCATCAATAGCAGCACTCCAGTCATGGGGTTCATCTCACCAAGTTTCACTAATGGCAACCAGGTTGTAATGATTTGATTACAAATTACATTGTGTTTATTTGCCGTTATTGACTTTGTCTCATTGATGTCACTGAGTACTGATGCAGTGGCCCAGTATTTATAACTGCTTTGTGTGGATGTCATTTGAATTTACAGACCAAGGCCTGTGGCATTTGACTGGTCCTACCTTGAAAAGTCTCCAATTATAACTTGGAAGGCATTGATTCTTGTTTGTTTGTGGTGAAGAGACAGCATTTCTTTCACTGCTCTACATGAGTTTAGCTGGAAACCTTAGTAATGAGACTCACTGAATGTCAGGTAATGTCTCCCCCATGCACAAATGATTGGGGAGGGAACATACTTCAGGAATTGAGGTTCCTGCAGCAGATTATCTGTTTGGAGGTGTTTCTAAATCCATTTTTCCTGACCCATTAAATATGTATGAATATACACTGTCTGTGTAGGAACTGAATTGAAATATAGGTTAAATCATGTTCTTTGAGAACCCTGATAGTCAGGATTTTACTTTCTCTGACCATTTCATCCTCTGACAGATGTCTCTAAAGTTTTTATTGATTCTGTATATTTTAGGTAGCTTTATATTAACTATTCCTAGAGTTTTAGTTGTCTATACAAACCTGTATATTAGTGGAGGATAGCTTTGTTCACATTACGATGGACTGTGAGCCTGACCCTGCTAGTGCTCATGTTGAGCTTTTATGTTGCATTTAGGTGAACTTCATGTGGCTCCATTTTTCCATTGTGGTTTATTTATTTTGTTTAATAACTGTTTTTTATTCATGTTACAGACATTTAGGATTTGTGGTGGGACAGGAGACTCACTTTGTAATTCAGCATTGAAGAATCCAAGACATAATAGATGAACTGTTATATCTATAACTTGGTCTTTTTTGTATTCTTTGTAAAATAAACGTGGAGATTATATGTTTTCTACAGAGCTTTATGTGTTAAGCTGCAGAATATCAATGGCATGTATAAAACTGTTTGTTTTCTTGTTCTGGATCAATTTCTGAAGCAGTATATGTGTCCTGACAGGAATGGAGAGGATTCTGCAACAAACTGTCAGTCAAAAGATTAATGATATGTGTCATTAGTTAAAGTATGCATGTACTGCTACATTTAGTTATATTCTTTATATATTATTCAATATAATTAGATGAATTGATGAGGATGTGGTTTCAGACAGAAATTATTCATACTCAACTGAAGCAGAAAATCTTTTGGCTTTCTCAAAACACACCGCAATCTGGTTAGTTCACAAGAAACTACCTTCAAATTACCTCCTAATGGTAACAGTCTCCAGGTTAGCTGGATTTCTAAACATCCAGATTCTTCATAGCCCACAGTATGGATAGCAATGGAGATACAGAAGAATAACTTTCTCCTGCAAAGAAAAAGCAATATTTTATACGATGAATATTTTTCATACCAAGTCTTTCATTTAAAGCATAGCTATTAGTGAGAAGATTGATTTTTAAAAGATCTTTTACTGTATTATTCAAGAACAGGTAGAGGTTACATAAAGGGCTTGGCAAATACCATCAAATCACCTCATTAGAGAAATATGTACCTTTATTGTTGGGTCTATGCACAGTCTGAGTCGTCCTTTGAACTTTTTACTCCCCCAGAATTTCTTGTCTAGAGAATGAGATTAATTAAAGAGCCAAACCCTATGAACCAAATGATTTTTTGACTGTGGTGATCCAGTCATTCAAATTCCCATTTGGACTTCTGTAATTCCTTATAGCTTGTTCCTGAGCACAAAATCCTTGCAAGTGTTTCACTAAATACAGAAACCAGCAGTAGTTGGTAGCAGTGTAGTGCTGTACCTGTGCTCTGACTCTTCCATTAATCCTGGACCTTCTACAGAGTGGCTGTGCTCATGCTGGAGATTCACCAAGTTTCACAATGCAACCAGCCCCTCTGAAAGTTTTGTTCCATAGAAGCCATATGAACTTTAGAATAAAATAGTCTTTAAAGGTGAAATTGTAACTCTGTGGGACAGGGCTAGCTGAAGAACAAGTCCAAGGTTCTGAAGCATTAGAAGGGGAAAAATTGTAGGATATTTGCAGACTCCCCAGCCTTGAATGTAAAAAATTCACTGTTTTGATTCAACCGAGAATATTGAGGAAGAAAGCATGAAGGAAAGAAAAACAAAAGAGGAAAGAAAAGAAGATAAGGGTAAAGAGATTTAAAAATAAAAGTTTAATAAAAATGAAGTGACCAATGGTGAAAGTAAGCAGATAAGAACAATAATTGTATTGACTGTTTGTAGACCACTAGAGAAGAAATTGAGTCATCTTGGCCTGTTTTTGTTATGAACTGAAAGCATAGGCAAATTAAGAGGTGAAGAAGGGGCATGAACAAATCTTCTTTGCAGTATCATGATCCTGTGCATAAGGTTTGTACTCAATGCTGATATATAAACTGTCCTTCCCATGGCAGAGTTGCTGCACAAATCAGGCTTGTAGGAAATGTGTAGCAAAGACAGCCTCTTCTTTAAATATCCAAGACAGAGAAGACAGAAAGAATATATAGAAATAAGAAAAAAAGTGCCATTTTCAGATCATTAAACATAAAGTTTGCCACTTGCCCTCTCTTTATTCAAACATGAATGGTAGGGTCCCTATTCAGATTTATTCTGTTAATTCCCTGTGGGATTTTCTCCCACAGCATCCCTTTAGCTAGAGCAACCCATTCATGCAATCAACAAGGCAGTAATTTTAGAGCAATTTTCACTCACTGACAATGTACTTTAAAAAAATTTCAACTTTTATAGACAGACAGACTTTTTCAACTTTTATAGACTGACTTTTTGTTTTTGTTGCAAAAACAAAGAAGTAAACAAATAAGCTAACCAGAACACTGTAGTTCTTTGTCATATCATTTTGCAAGGAAAATAATTAACCTTGCCCACACTTAGGGTGAGTACATGAAGAAAATGCTCAGCAATTAAGTGACTTTTTCAGGGGTGAAGGTGGAGTAAGCTTTATCTGAACAATACATAAAATTCAAGAAATTTTGGCTTCCAATTCTATTTTCAAATTCCAACATGAGATAAATCCAGTGTCTCATAGCCTTAGTAGATAACCACATGAAGAGATATTGTATATTTGTTACCTAGAGACATTTGAAATCTCAACATCATTTTTCCAGCAAAACAGAAAAATATCTTCAGTTTCCTTAACCATTTTAATATGTTCTAGAAACAGAAGGTTTATTCTTCAAAGGGGAAAATAAACTAACTGTAGCCTCAACAGCCCAAGGGATGATATAGGTTCACAGAAAAATAAACTCTGATTTAACAGCCTTGTCTGATCTTGTGTGAAAGAGCTACAGTATTTGGATATGTCTGGGCAGGATGCTGCCTTATAATTATGCATGAGAAACCCACACATTTCAACTGAATCCATGCAGCACTAATACCTCCTTTTACAATGTTTGGATTTTTTTGCTGCTTTAAATTTTTTTTAATTTTTTTTTCTGGTAAAACAGAGAAATATAAATGTTGTTTTATCATAGACAAAGTAATGGTATGTGCTTAGTTCAGGCTAAGTCATGAAGATTCTCTGAATCAAGGGAGAAAGAGGCAGATAAGGTCTGAGAAGATGAAATGCCCAAATGAACACAACAGAAACTAAAGCTTGGGATCCTTTAACATGCTTAAGTTATATATAGGTTTTGTAGCATTTCAAAAAGCTATCACTTTCAGGAAGGAAATAAATGTGCTTTTTTTCCCACTTCAGAACTCTGTAGTACTTGCAGATGGTAACATAAAAAATGGAAATCTAATCATGTTCTGACTTGAGATACTCTGTAACTTTGCTGGGACATATTTTATCCTGACAAGATAAACTGTTTATGGCCACTGGTATTTATATTGGTGTATATAATGGAGTTACACTCATCACTGATTCAAAGCTACCCAAGAGCTGCGGACAGCAGTCTCTCGTCATGCGAGATAAGTGGCTCATTTGCCAAAGATGTGGTATGAGATTTCATGGGTGAAGCATCAGATGAGAGAAATGGTGAGAGAAAGAGACTGTGAAATATCTGTAGCTGTGCATTGGTTGTAGCATGACAAGAAAATATCCAACATACTAAAGAAAGAACAGCAAAGTTACTAATACTTGTTGGAGAATTATATCAAATCTGGAGGCAGAAAATATTCCTAACAAGAAAAGAGGTTCAACCAGTATTCCACAGATCTTTACAACTGTAAAAAGGAAGAGCAAGAATTTAATTTATAAACACCAGTGACAGAATGCTTATTCGCAGAGGTGAACAAATATACTGTTATTCAATCTAGCATCAGTGAATTAGGCTGTGTTAGAGAGGAGTTAGAAGAGTGTTCACGCTTGCAGAGCTATTCATCTGCGCTCAAACTCATTCATTAATCTTTGGATTAACTAATAAAAGAAGCAAAATACAAATGAGCAAAAGTCAAGAAAAAATTTACACTGAAGACAAATGGCAGACCAAGAAGTATACAAATAAATTATACCTCATATCTATTTCCATTCTTTTCTTAATATATCTATTCAAGCTATGAAAGCCTGAATTAAATGTCAGAACATTAAACATTGATCTATATTATAGGAGATCAAACAAGGATTATCACAAGGATCCATTCCATCTTTTCAACCCATAATTTTATTACTGTTGCTGTTGAAGAAATTTGAGAGGCTTCAGTTTCTCTGAAAGCATCTAATCTTTAAAGATAAGTAAAATGTTAGATTAATGCATTTCTTTTAATTTTATGAGTATTTGACTGATAAGTAGTTAGTAGCAGAATTAAGTGTTTTGTGCAATTAATAGCCTTTAAATAAATTAAATTTATATATATATTAATTACAATAACAATTATATTAAATGGCTACTAACTGATGCACAACTTTTAGGGTGATTCGCAACCAAAGAGGGAAGGCACTTCCATAGTTTTTCCTCCTTCTCTATACCTACCGATTGCATCAAAAAAATCTTTCAAAGATGCCACCGTAACTCTGTTTTCCCTAAGTCTAGTGCTCTTTCTCTTTCTTGTCTCTACCTGTATTCTTAAATCTAAATTTATTTCCTTGTAAGTTTTCTTTGTTATACTTCATTTCTTGTGATTCTTCAGTTCCATCCATTTCTTACTATCACCCAAAAGCAAAAATATATTATTATTATGAATTATATTGTGAGCAATCCAAATTGTATATAGCTCTTTTTCATTATTCTGTGTATAAAACTAAGGCATCAACGTGATTCCTTCCTGCATTCTTCCCTCCTTCTCTATATTAATTTGTATAGGAAAGCTTATTATATTGTATAAAAATTGGGTAATGTATTTAATTCTCTGAGGTACATGAACTTTCAGGGGTGTAAACCAAAATGTACTGTTCATTATATCCAGTAGACTGGAAAAGAAATTTAAGGGAAAATAAATTTAAGCTGCCTTCTTCTATTTGATTTCTAATATTGCTAACAGTATGTTTCAGAAACAGCAAGAGCCTATGTGGAAAAAACTTCTATCTGGGGATATACTGATTTTTTTTCAGTAAAAATTGCACTCACCAGTAGGCGAATTTTACTTATTGTCCTGTACTGATCTTTCTCTATGCAGTGGTCTCAGATGTTACATTTTTATTCCTTCATTGATAAACCTGCTACCAAGGTGTATTTCATTGTTCAACTACTTTTTTGTTGCTATAGGAAAGTAGCAGTGCTAGATTATACAACTGTGGTATTTAGATAATTAATAGAGAGGTATTGCTTCATACTCAATGTTTTATAAACTGATAACTGGTATATGGAATACTTATTGATAAAGTGATTATAATATAAAATAATATAACTAAAAATGTAATATGTCCTTCAAAATCAATTAGGGAAAGATCTGTGGTTGAAATAGGAATGAATAAAAATACCAGCATAAAGAATTATAAAAATCCCAGATCAAAATATAAATACTTTATTAAAATATAAAATGTTATTTCTTGTTAGAGGGAATAATTGCTGCATTTTTATTATGATTTAATAAAGAATATAGACTACTTAAATGCAATATTTATTATATTTATTGAAATGCTGTTTAATTGCAATGAGGAAAACTCATCCTAAATACCCTGCTGGACCTCAGTTTTGGATCATAGATGTGCACCCAAAGCCACTTGCACCATGTAAGACTCCAGTCCAAGCTGCAGCCAAAGTAGGTCCAACCTTGAAAGACAAAAATTAAAAAGTCAACACTTTTGACAAATAGTCAAAATGGAACATGAGGCAATTTAGAGTCAGATCTCCAACAAAATGAACATGTAAGACGGGAGTTCAAATATTCAAGTTGTCTAAAAATGTCTATACTGTATAGCAAATCTCTTATCAGTGACAGCTCTAATTCTTCTGAAAGATCTTCAAAAGAGGAGTAGGAACATACTAATTTACTGAAAACATGGTTTGTTTATCCTGTTAAAGACATAGCCAGATCACATATGCAAGATCTAGCCCATGGCAATTTAGTTATGTTAACTTCAGTTAAGCAAGTTAGAGTTATGACTTGCTAAGCTTCTCATTTATTTGTCATATTGTGAGCATATCAGTATGAGAACTTTTTCCTTGTAAACAGTCACAGACAAAGTCCTAGCTGGGATTTATGTTTTCACAGAATACTAATGACAAAGTACAAGCTAATTACTCTTATCAGCAAAAAGAAATTCAATAAAAAAGAAATCATGTTCTACAGGGTGAAAGAAATATTTTGTTGTCATCTTAGGAGAAAGCTCTGAAAAGTTACTCCTCAATAATATTTTCATATTTAAATTAGCAAATCTACTATTTAATTCATTAATTATATATGTTATGCATGACCCCAGAATATACTGTGGAACTATATTCTGTTTATTTAATAGTTTATTTGTAATTCAGACATAAATACTACATATATCTTCCATTAAGTACCTTAAAGTTTTTAAACTAAAGTTATTTAGTTTAGTTGCCAAGTTTGATTATAATACTGCCACATTAACAAAAACCTCAATACTCTTCATGTCAAAAGAAAATTATTCTCTACTTATTTGAGACAGAATATTCTGGTGGATTGGGTTTTAGCACGATTAGGTCCAACCTGTTCGTTCATCTAAAGAAAACTATTAAAAAGAGTACAGTTTTATGCAGGCAGTAGTTAAAATGGTCCTTATAATCACTTTAGAAGTTAAAGGCTGAAATTGTTATTGTTTCATTAATAATAAATTAGTAATTTTTAGAGGTCTAGAACAGCTGCTATATTGATCCTTTTTGTCATTTCCCCTGAACAGTAGCTTTCTTTTTTACTTTGAACTTTGCTGAGAATACTCTAGGAATTCTTAAATTTATTTGAGATGACAAAAAGTACTTGGTATTGACTCAAAATTATATGGTGCTCAAAACAGAAAAAAGTTATTTTAAAGGAATTAAGACATTACAGAGTGCTGAAAAATTGTCTG
Source organism: Pedionomus torquatus (assembly GCA_013398155.1). Lineage (NCBI taxonomy): Eukaryota > Metazoa > Chordata > Aves > Charadriiformes > Pedionomidae > Pedionomus > Pedionomus torquatus. The sequence goes on along the minus strand of VZRU01006934.1, from coordinate 390,966 downwards.
CAGGCACTGTTTGCATGCATTTCTACTCTTCATGACTGATCAGAAGTTGAAATTAAAAAAAAATCTGAATTATTCATCAAAACCAAACTTTTTAGTCCTTTGAAGTTTGTACAACTTAATTTTTAGCTATTTCCCATTTCTAATACTTTCTACCAAACTCAATGTGAGACCAGAATTTCTTGAAGATCAGCCATTCCATCTGGTCCAGTTTACATTACTCCCTACTATGGTTACTCTTGGACTTCCTGTTTCTCCACTGTACCCATCCATGTATCTACAATAGGAGGAGAATTATATAAAATAGAGTCTGATTTAATTTTATTTTCTTTTTTGCAAGCAATATAATCCATTATCCAGGTACAGTGCATTATGTGATACAAACATGTAAAATTAAACTTCATCATTATATTGTCAGCTGTTTGAAAGATAGGAGAAAGATAGGTACAAATACTCAGTGGACTGAATTTCTAATCTTTTAGCCTGTTTCATAATTATAATTGTCAGTGGCAACACTTTCAAAGCATTTCTATTCTTTAAACAGGAAGCCACTTTCTCTAAAATTTTAAAAATGCACCCATGGAATGTTATGTTCAACAAATTTACTTAATAAACCATCAGTTGCAAATAATTTATAACAGATAATAGAACTCTGAGGAAGCTCCAGACATAACATTTTGTCGCTAGGATATATCAGTTTTTCAAAAGTAAAAAAGTCCATGGAATCCAAAACAATATCCCAAGGTAGAAAATGGAATTTCTTATGAAAATATGAACAAAAAGTGGTGGGGTAAGGTAAGACAAGGAAAATTTTTTAGAACAAATGAACATCACCCATGGTTTTAGAGAACTGAATCTGATTTTCAGCTATGCTATATATTTTGTTTACTGGAAAGAAAAAAATATACATCAACCTTCTAAACAACATTGATTTCTCAGTGTAGAATGGGAATATTTTAAAAGTCTCTATTTTTTTCCCGTTAGCAAAATTTTTTGCATTTCATAAGAGTTTTCTATACACTGTAAACCATTCACAGCAATATTTACCCAAAGCTGTCTGCAGTACGTACCTTTCATCATTTAATGTTTATAAAGAGGAGTGAAACTTTCAGACATAGGCAGAAATTCTCTTCATATATCAGGATACTAATGCACCAAATCTGCATAGAATTTAGTGTGTGCATAAGCATCCTATGTGACAAATTTCTTTTTTTGTGAGTGTCTCATGCATACTTGCATGCAGAAAACATTCTTGTAGATTTGTAAACAACAGAACAATTTCATTTACCTTGAAACTAGAAAGGTGTGAAAATTTAGATTCTGGATGTGCAGAACCTCTACCTTTACTCTAAATGGAAAGCTATTATCATAGCTTCTTTGTATTGCCACCATACTTTCCTGAATTTTCCTGACCTCTAATGGATGCAAATTCTGAAATAATACGTGCTGGTGTCAAGAAAGGTTTAATGATGGGCATTCAATTAAAGGGGATGTGATAAAACCTGCTATTTCTAATAGAAAATATAATAGGATTTTTGTACACAATCAGCAGTGTATGACAGGTTCATCAAGCTCAACGTGTGTATCTACAGCCCAAGAGGAAAGAATGAACTACTGAATGGCTTAATTTTTAAATTATTTAAAAAAAAAAAATAATTACCTGTGTGATAAGTATGGTTGAAAATGCAGTAGTTAAACTGTTTTACAATTACAGCTTTTGGTATTTCGTCTCTTTTTAGATACGTGCACTGTCTGCATGTATCTAAAAACAGACCGCAAAGACTTTTAGGTTGAAACTAATCTGAATTATTCTAGGCATTTTACAATAAAATAACTTTTGCACTTTTTTGTTTTGACTAAAACAACTCAATCTATCAAAGGTAATACACCTGTAGACTGCTAATTCATTGATGAATATTCTCTGATTGCATCCTTGACATTTTCATTGTTCTTGAGTTTCTGCATTTACATATGTGCTTTTCTTATTAATATATATAGGATTGTGGATAGGAGGACAATTACTTTTCCTGGTAGAAACTGATTTATCTGTCAGTCGTGTCACCATCCTTATAGCAGGTAAAAATCTAATAGCACTGCGTAATCCTTGATGGAGAATTTGTCTATTTTCAAGTCAATCTGTCAGGGCCACTTTGGTCCCACCATATTATTGAGATAAAGCTTGCACTTGGCACCAGTCAATTAGGATTATGTGAACTCATATATTTCATGCAAGAACGCAGTGTGTTTGTTACTAGTTCTTACATGACTAGCAGGCCAAAATGACTTAATATCCAATGTGAAAACAATAATTCTATTCTGTACTGCTTTTCCTCAAGGATCACTCCAGCACTGAGAATTTTTTTACTTCCCTATTTTCTTGAAGGAATTAAAAGTAATTATGTCAAATTTTAAGACATCTTCCCTTACATATTTCTAATTAAAAACCTAATCATCTGAATAAAGAACTTTAAATGAAGGATCTGCTATAGTAAACCTATAATTCAAGAAGAAAATTAATGCTTAAGACATTATTTTATAAAATTAAATGTTTATTTATATTTCTTTTAAAAGTGAGCAATCTAAAATGCAAATTAATCCATTTTGACTTTATTTTCATTAACTAGAAAGTTAAATTTTTACTAATTATTATAATTTAGGAAAGTTACAATCCATTAAAATGATCTCAAGGCAGTAGTGATCTCAGTAGTCAGGTACTGTACTGGCCTTTGTTATTCATCCTCTAATAGTGACATTCTACTTTTCTACTTAAACATGTGTGGCAGTTTCCCCTAGCTCTTTTTTCATGAAAGACATTTATGGATGCTATTGCTCACCGCCTCTCCCCCCCTTCCCTGAGTTTTAAAACTGTTTTAAATTTTTAAACCAAAATCAGAAGTAGTCAGTGGTTTGTCTGAGCCAAAGTAATGCCAAAGGGTCTACTAACAGTAATGGAGCTGGCAGTGTTGAAAAGTGAAAACTTAATAGTCGAAGTTAAGGTTGACTAAAGCTGGTACTGATTAATGCCGTTAGAAACTTAAAAAGTAGCTGGAGGAAGGAAATTTTTTTTTTACCCTCACTTGTTTGTGTTAACTTACACACTAAGTACTTAACATGCTCAACAATTACAGGCAAGGAGTTATTTGTAAAAACATATCCCTTTTTTGTTGGAAAAAATCTTTTTCCCTCTATAGATTTATTTCTAGGCCTTCATATTTCTATTTCTTTGCAAGTAAAAAGGAATGTCTTGTTTAAAGCTGAAGTTTTTCTTACTTTATTTTAAGGTGACAACCTTTAATAGGCCATCAGAGTTAGCTTTCACATTCAAAGGAAAGAACTAATGGACAGTGCAAATGTGAAATTATGAGATACGGGCATAAGTCTATTTGTTTTTCAATTACACCTTCTTGTTAATAGAACTATTCACTCACACATACTAATCGTATGTATACATACATACATATCTTCAGTTTCCATTTGTTGTATCGTTATTACCAAACACCTTTAAAGTTAGTTTAAGCTAAATAAAGTACATTTTAAAGAGCCCAGAGAGAAAGTAACAGCAGCATAAGCAAAGATAGGTATGGTTCCCTACAGAGTTCAGCCAACAAGTTTTCAGTAAAACCATGGAATATGCGTGTTGGAAGATGAAATGTTCTTATAGTATTACATGTAATTCCATATGGACAAACCAAATTTATAAGAGAAATAACATTCTCTGGGAAGTTCATGTGAAGAAGAAATATGTCGTCCTGAGAAAGAATGCCAGCAACATACTAACTCTACACCATTATATTGCCATGGAAAGTTTAATAAGATTCTGAATGAAAATGACTGGCATGGGAAATTCTTACACTGGTTGAATAAATATCAGAAATTCAGTATGGCCTTAACTTCTAGTATAATATCAATGGCAAAATCTATGCACATACCATGCCTCACTTTAATGTCAAATTTCTATTAAAAGGTTTGTATGAAATATCAATTTTATTTCAATTTTATTTGTAGCAATATAAATCAAACCATACAATGGCACCTAAGGAATATGAAAGTGACAGAACTGTAAATCAGAGCTGAACTTGATCACTTGAGAGTAGAGATTCTTCAGAGGTTCTATGTTGATTTTTTTTTTGTAATCCCTTTTAACTGCATGAGATGAAGACAAAATGATTCCAAACTGCTATTTTCCTTTGCTATGGAAGTATATCAAGCCTGCATTAATTTTCTGATACTATAAATGATTAGACTAGTGTCCTGGTGAGTCAGTCTGAAGTTTTTGACTTTGGATATAATTAATATAATCTTAATGACCTTGCTACCTAAGGAACTTAAAAACTAATAGGAATGATGACTTACTGAGGAAGCATGGGTGAGAACTATTTTGAAATAAAACTAAAGTAGTTTGGAGAATCTTATGTAAAATACTAATAAAATCATAGAGTTTGTGACAAATATGAGCAAATGGATTATCGTCATTACAATGTTCATTGAACTGAACAAAAACATGGTTAAAATCTATTGCCCGCCTTCCATACCTTTGATAGCTGCATCACTCATGTGATATTATTTTTCTTCTTGCCACAGAAAGGTTCTGCTTTAATTGTTTTTGTGTGAACAACACAGAAAACTTAATGAAATAATCTCAAAACCAGGAAGAACTATATATGAATAGAAGTTAAAAAATAAAAATGTGAAGAGGAAAGATTTTATTGGGTAGAAAGGGGAAGATGTCAAGAACGAGGAGGAAAATGGTTGACTTGCAGTAAATTTGAAACAGGATTTAATAAAATGGGGAGCCAAAACATAGTGATTAACGTTTTCCAAAATGTTTTGTAGCTTTTTCTAGGGCACAAATACTAAGCAGTCTTTTGAGAAACATCTTATTCACAAGCCATTCTGGCAGACTGATGTAGGAAAACAGACTTTTTGAAAAATATGTAGTTGTCTGAAATTAAGTTTTGAATTGCATATAAATCTTAAGAAGTGCCAGAAATCTCAAATATTATTGAAGTCATTATGAGCCATGTGTATTCAGCATATTTTCTCTAACTTGTGGATTTAAGACACTGACATTAGACACAAGCCTGAAATATTTATCTGAAGTATTTTTTATCCTTAACTATACTATAAAACTGAAGAAGATGGGATTTTCTGAAGTTAGTACCAACCTATCATCCTGAGAGAGTTGTATGCATTGTCGACAGCAAATTGCCCACTGCAGTACTTGCTAGTACACTGTTGAGACAATCATCAGCATCTGGTGCCTCCAAAGATTAGTAGTCAAATTGCCTAATCAATTTGACTAGGAGAGAATCATTAAAGTAGGATAGGTAATTTGGTGTGCAGATATGTTCCAAGGGAAAGGAAGGAGAATATATAACCTCAGGGTAGATTGATTTAATTTAGGGAAATATTCTGATGCTGACTCACCCCTCAAAAGCAACAAGGAGGATTTTACAGGGTAAACACAGTAGCACTAATACTGGCATGCTTTATAAATTCTTTTCAGTTTTTCATTTAGTTCATAAAACTGTCTAGTAAAGTGGTTTTCACATTTTTTCCCTTTCTTCAGAAAATGTATTAATTCTGTAATACTGGGAATGCAAGGAAGAACAATAGATGAATTTACTGATTGCCAGGTTGATTGATAAACAACAAAGAAAGCATTCACAAGAATTATAAATAAATATTAGAAAACAGCTTTTCAAAAAACCCAAAACAAGACAAAACCAAAAAAATTCCCACCCATCCAACCTTTGTCACAGATGGGGCTAGTTCTGAACTAGCATTTTATATTTAACTCAATAGCAGAAAAGAAAAGCAAGTGACATTATACCAGTAGACCAGGCAAATATACCTTGAATAGGTTGCTGATTTTCTCCTGCATTTTCACCTGAATTAGACAGTGTGAATCCTGTATTATGTACTTTGTGAATTGGACAAACAGTATGAGGCTTACTCTGGCCCTCCAATGGCACACCAAGAGGCCTCTAGCTTTTGCCTGACTTTTTTCCTGGACTATCATAGAACACTTTACCATCTGAGGTTATGATGCTGCCTTTCATCTTATTCTAGAATGAATATCTAAACTTGATCAAATAAATCACAATAGAGATGTATCTGTTCCTCTCCACCAGCTGCAAGCAGGCCAGTTATAGTACGGATTAAAGCCATCCAAGAACTCTGGAGTTTGGAAGTAACAGAGCAAGTCATTCTTGCACTTTATTGCTGATACTTAGTATGAGCAAATATTCCTTAAGTATAAAGTTATCAGCTATGAATTGCAATCTAAGACAGGAGAGTAAGAATCTGTCCTGTAAGTCATGAAGGATGTTCTTAGGACATGGCTACAAGTTGGGAACTTCATACCATCCTTTAGGCTACAATTTCTCCTTTATTCTTATTATCCCTTTGCTGCTGCTTAAAGATATTACCTTTGTGCTTCTGGCAAACGTTACAGAGGTTGCTGGTATAGGTCCACAATGTGAGAAGCTTTTCATTTCTTTTTAACACGTACTCATGACAGACCCAGCTCAACTCTGGCCTGCAGAATTCTCTCATTTCCATATATGATTCAGAAAATACCGCGTTTGGCCTTTTGCTTAACAATACCTCTGGAAACTGCCATTCACACAGAGAAAGCAATGAAGGACCCTGCTGTCATTTGTAGCACTGTTCTCTGCTACGAATATTAATGTCTCCTTCATCCAGGATACCTTTAACAAGAGTAGAACTGGCAGGGTGTCCAAGTCAAAAGTGGCTAACAGTAGACTTTTCAAAGTATGGTTTTAACAAAATCCCTTAAAATCCACTTTTGTTAATTATTGATGAAAATCATGTTAGTAACCAAGCTTTTATTTTATCGACAAAAGCCCTTTGATTTTATAGCATTCCTGTCAGTAAGTGAAGCTATGTATTATACAAAAGTTAGACAGTTTTGACTATAATAATTCTATTTAATTTAACAATGAAACTGCTTTTACTGCTGTCATTATTTAAATGTTTTGGTTTCAGACCTCTCCCAGAATTACGGCATGCTATGAGAATATTCAGGGCTCAGATTATGTATCTAAACTGCTCCCAAAAGAATTCAACAAAACTATCCATGTGGAATGATGGCTGCAGAAGATTGTCACTGTGCTCATCTACTGTTTCACTCTGAAAGTTCAGCCTTGTTCACTTCCTTTGGTTGGATTTTGTAGTGCAAGCACTTGAAGTGTGCAATTACCTTAAAGGTTTCCTAGCAGCTTTTGCCTTTGGTTCGGGATCTTTTGATTTATTTTTTTTTATTATTTTTTTTTTCTTTTCTTTCCAGTTTAACCCCAACTAACATCAAAACATGAGTAGTAATATATAAATTCTGAAAGTTTTAAAAATTTTAATTCTTTAACAAAATGCTTTTTATCTTCTAGCTATTCATCAAATCATACCAGCATTCAGGTATGAAAATGAGAAAACCAGACAGCTGGAAAGTAAGAAACTGAAGCATATCTTTATGTGACTGAGAATTAACACCAACAAGAACTGTTTAAGTAGTCTTTTGGTAAGCTTAGTCATGAGAAGTGTGGCCAGAGTGTGTATTTGGAATGGAGACCTAATATTTGTGTTTGAATTAGTTGAATGAATATGATACAACATTTTTCTGCTTAGATATTAATTTTCTTCTTGTTCACATGCTATGATTATTCTATATTATCTAGGTAGCTATTTAAACAATTAATGCCAGTCTTACTTCAGTCCTTGGGAAAGTTATGGAACAAATCCTCTAGGGAGTTATCACAGGTCAAATGAATCACATGACTGGAACAAATCAGCATGCATTCATCAAGGGCAAACTGGGCTTGACAGCAAAGTAACCTCTCAGTTGATATGGGGGAAGCAGTGGACACTGTCTACCTGGATTTCTCCAAGGCTTTCAGCAATGTTCCCCACGGTCCACTCCTGGAGAGACTGATGCATTACAATCTAGACAAGCAGTTTGTGCTGTGGGTGAGGAACAGGATGACAGGCTCCACCCAGAAACTGGTGGTAAATAGCTCCTTTTCAAAACAGCAACATCACAAGTGGGGTCCTCTAGGGATCAATACTGGGGTGAATGCTGTCCATTGTCTTCATAAGTGATCTGGATGATGGCATGAAGTGTAGCTTGACAAAGCTTGAAGATGACACCAAAGTGAGTGGGGAAATGAGAAGTGAGAGTCACCCTGCAGGAAGACATAGATAGGCTGGAAGAGTGGGCAAAAAAGAACCTTATGAAGTTCAGCAAGGACAAGCGTAAGGTCTTGCCCCTGGGAAAATGTAATCTAGGAGCACAACACAGTCTGGGATCTACCCAGCTGGGGAACAGCTCTGCTGTAAGGGACCAGGGGGAACTGCTGGACAACAAGCTAAAATGAGTGAACAGTGTGCTGTTGTAAAAAAGAAAGGTAGCAGTATGCTGGGTTGTATCAAGGACAGCACCAGCAGAGATAAAGTGATTATCCTCCTCTACTCAGTACTTGTCAGGCTACACCTGGACTGCTGTGTTCAGTTTTGATCCCTGCTGTAGAAAAAAAGATGTGAACAGGCTGGAGAAGGTCCAGAGAAGGGCCACCAAGATGATCAAACAGCTAGGAAGCCTACCATATGAGGAAAGGCTGAGATAACTGGGTTAGTTCAGCCTTGAGAAAAGGCTTAGGGAAACCTTATGTCCACATTCCAGTATTTAAAGGTTGGCTACAAAGAAGATGGTGACTCCTTTTTAACAAGGAATCACATGGAAAAGATAGGGGGTAATGGGTACAAGTTAATCCTGGGGAGATTCCCATTGGACATAAAAGGAAAAATATTCACAATGACAACAAATATCAATTGCAATAATTCTCCAGGGAAGCAGCAGATTCCCTGTCGTTGGACACTTTTAAGATTCAGCTGGACAGGGTGCTGTCCCATCTTGTCTAGATTGTGCTTTTACCAAGAAAGGTTGGACCAGATGATCCTCAAGGTCCCTTCTGACCTGGTATTCTATCATTCTATGATTTTCTGAACATATTGTGTTAAATTATATTGTACTTTCCAAATTTCAATGAAACAATTTTAACAAAATTATATTTAATTGTTTCACATTTCAGTAAGTTCTTTTTTACCAATCATCATTTAATATTGCCAGATAACTAAATAGTACTTTAGATTATCTTCTTTCAATACATAAGATGATATGCTTCTGGTTAGTTACTTAAAATCGAACTGTTATCAGACAGAAGCAAACTTGTGATAAATCAAGGGCAAAATTTTAATCTGAAATGCTAGACTAAATGGTTTAATTATATATACACAGAAAGGTATGCATGCCTACACATACAAGATAGCTTAATCCCTGTTTTATGCATACAATGTGTAAGACATTAAGTTTATGCCTTAGCTACTGTCTGCTAAGAGTTAAGAATTAGAAAGTTTGGGTTTTTTTCATAGTTATGTTCCACAACCTATAGAATATGGTTAAAATTTATTTGTGATGTGCAGATATGAAATGAGATCCAGATTCTCTTTATAATCTCTTTTGTTATATGCAGTTTTCTCATGGTCTGTTAATAATTTTTCCTGAGTAAGCAGATTTTTATCTTTGTACCCCATGGTTGCATTTCAGAATAGCCTGACATATACCATAAATTTATCACTGAGTTTCTAAAGATGGAGATAAAAAACACTATTCGTTTTCCTGTCAAATCAAATTTTAATGGAATTTTGAGGCTTTGTCCTGTGTGAGGTAAAAGAAAAAAAAAAAAAAAAAAAAAAAAAAAAAAAAAAAAAAAAGAGAAGGCAGCAAATTAAGAGCAGGCTGGGATTTTATTATTTTGGAGAAAACTTCTTAAAACAAGACCAATGAGACTATAACCAGAATGAAAAAATAATAAGACATTCTCAATAGTATCCATTTAAGTAGTTTACATTCAAGAAAATATATTATCGTATTTGAAGAACAATTTATAGTTAAAACCATATGGAAACTTCTTTTACAGTTCCTTAGAGATTGGCATGATGCATAATTATTTATTACAGTGAAAAACATAGAAAGGTGATATGTTATTATAACTAATGTCTTTCAAGATGATCCCTGTTTATACAGAAAGAAGAATATTCACATGTTTGAACTGGTACCAAATAGCATTTTTGGTCCAAATGCAGTTCTTAGAAGTATGATAACTAGAAAAATAGATACAAAATCCTACAGTAATTTTTTTATTAAGAGAACAACTCTGAAGAACAGCAATATTAAATTAAAGACATTTTAGCTAAGGGCTGAACCATTTTCACTAGATTAATACAACCCAGTGACCTAGATAAGAACAGTTGGATAATTATGACAGTGGATAAATATATAAATAACAGCCATTAGTATTCCAACTTGTTACCGTCCCCATTTCTCTACATTTATTCTAATTAAAAAGGACTATCTTGGCAGTCTATGTGTTTTGTTGTACCATGAAGTCATAGTATATAATTGTGAAATCTGTGGCAACAGTATAAAATTAAAAATTAAGGCTAATAATTTCAATTTAAGATCAAATTCTGACTGGTGATGGAAGATTATTTTTATAAATTTTTATTATTAAAATTTTATTAATGTAAATAACATAATGAGTTTTTCTAAAAACGTTCAGTTATTTCATATGGCTTTAGGTAAGAACATGATACTTTCAATGGCATGTAGTTTTTGATACTTTCAACCTCACAAGTGTCACCTAGCATTCTTATTTAGAATTAATTTAAGGATCTTTGGGACAAAGTTGATTCAATTATATTTAAAAGAGTGTGAAGCTATAATTTTGCCTGAGTTCACATTTATTGCAAACTCAAAGTTTATACTCACAAAAAGGGGATATATATTCTGTGTTTAACGTTTTTGGCTTAGCTGAGTATTGTGACTTGAATGTTATTCATTTCTAGTACAGTCCAGAATTTAAGCAGCAAGTTGATCTGCTTCTGCTGTGCCAGAGCAATTTACAGCAGCAATTTCTTGTACAAAATACTTCCACTTAGAGAGAATTGCTTGGAGATTACCGATGTTCAAAAATAGTGCTTCAACCTTTAAAACTTTTTAAAACCTTTCTGACCTATCTCAACATACGAACATAATGACAAAGATAGCTCGCTAGGTAGGCTAACATACAGACATACAGATTTCTGAAGAAAACGACCTGTTTGGCATTCTTTTAATGTCTCAGTCTTAATTTATTTTGCACAGGCAAAGAGAAGATCATGAAATGGGACACAGCTTGCTAGGCTAATTAATTGATTTTTAAACTAAAATTTATCATACTATCTTTGAAGTTGATAACATCTTGATACAATATTTGGTAGCTACTTCAATACCATCTGGGGCAGAAGTTTCAATGGCAAAAAGTTTTCTTGCAAGTCGAGTTGTAATGTTGGTTAGTAACTTCTGTAAAGGAAGCCACTTGTGTTTCAGTGTGAAGTTGTACAGTACATATAACTATCATGTATCAGGGCATTTCATTTCACTACACTTAAAGTTATATTTTCCCTCCTGTAATGTGATTCAAATATAACTGACAATGCATTCCTTCTTGGAAAGCTATACAATTTGTTTATCAAGTAGAAAAATAGTATAAAAATATTTTTATTTTTTTTTTGTGAGGGTCACTTGAGATACCAAAATGCCCAAATCCCAACATAACATCTCCATAACCAGCATCACGGCCCTCAACTGCAAGTTAAAAAATTTAACTAGCATGCACGTACACAAATGCCACAATAACTAGCACAACTGAAATGTCTTTATCATCTATAATTTCAGGTAGACTGTATAATTTTTATATCCAGTTGCCATAATATTTTAGTGTGATTATGAAATTATCTCTCAATTTCAAAAAGTATCTTTGAAGATTAACTTAATGTCATATCCAGCATTGTGCCCTAAGAAGCAAAATAGTAGAGCTGATTTTATATCCAGATGTAAATAATAATTTATGTAAAATGTACATGCACATGTACAAATGTAAATGTAACCTTTCCTAAAGAATTAAAGCTAGCCATTGCACCCACAATAACACTAGAGCAATGCACCATGTCGCTTGAGAAGGGTTAATGGATTCCTTCATATAAAAGGAACAAGGAAATTAATTCACCTAACATTTGTCTTATATCGTATATCAAGCAGATTACCCGAGGAAAGATAATATTGGGATATATGAGGATGCAAAATGTCTTCATTGAGAGTTTTATAAATTATACAGCTAAAATTCATTTAGTTGACTCCCCTTTTCACTCTATTCCTCTTAATTGGAGAACAACATTCCCAGGCCAGACAGTCACCCTCCCCTTACGAATGCTATCTGTTTGGCTTGTCACAAGTGTCTGGGCAGCCTTAGGCATGCAAGATGATCACTAACGCTTCCTGGCTGCAGGTGTCTTCTCTTTTCTCCCATGAAACCTTTTTCTCTTGCTCCTGAACAAAATACTGTGCACATTGAATCTCTCACATCTCCATCTTGCAGAAGGGCTCTGAGTGTGCAGCTACTCTCTGCTTCCACCAACTTCTTTGTAACATTCTGCCCGTAAGACATTGTTCTGGGAAACACTGAAGACAGGCAGCTCTTAGAAATTCCTAGCAGCCTGTGACAAGTGCCAGATGTACATTTACCCTTAGGTACAATCAACCACACATAGCACAAAGTCCTTCTTGCAAAGGGAAAGAGATTTTCAGGTTCATGAAGAAGCTTGTAAACAATTTTCTACATTGCCCAAAAGCATTCATGTGTTTCTTTGGGATTTGAAGCTTATTAAATAGATAAATGTGATGGCAAATGCAGGCAGAAAGAATCTGCTGGTAGTGGAGGCCATAATGATGAGGAGAACATTCACAGATGCCCCAGGGAAACTATGTACACTGGGAATATCCTTTGGGATCAGAGTCTTCCAAAAAAGATTGCAAGTCACTCGCTGTGATGAGTACAAAGAAACCCAGTCACAAGCTGAAAGATTTCATATCTTATGGCCTTTTGACTATAAGATATTTTGTCGAGAATTAGTTTAAGTATGAAAGCTGTATAGCTAAACCTCTCTCCTGACTTTCTCCCTGTGCTCCCTCAGCCCCTCCATTCCCTCTTGCTAATAACCTGGCCTTCTGGAACCTTGTTTTGAGCAATCTGTCTTGTCTGGTCCTTTTTTAGCCACTTTCTTCACGGTAATGTCCATTGAGATTGGTACCTATCTAGCCATTTATATATATTTATATTCTTATGTGGCTTCATATGTGCTTTAATTTAATTTATGCAATTTTCGTTCAAAAAATGGAAACTTGTCTCATTCCCATCTCTCTTGTCTCCTTGCACTGTCCTTTAAACCCAAGGCTTGAACAAGCATTATAGACGCTTTGGCATAGTCAAAATGTTGGCAGAGAAAAATATCAATAGGATTTGTGCAGGGTTTACACAGGTTTTTTTGGCTGAAGTAGTCAAGAGAGCTTATGTGCACACATAAAGAAAGCTATTTATGTACCTGGAGATTTTTCCAGATTGAAGCCTAGTCAACTAGCAGATTAAGGTGTAAAGTGACTGCTGAGATCATGGAGAAGTTGCTGAGATAAACTGCAAAACCAGATTAGCTGTGTAGTTCCACCCTAACAACTGATTTAGTGAAGACATATCTAGATATAAATATATATCTGGTGGTGACGTAATAGCTCTGAAACAAGTCCCAAAATTTGATATGCCTTTATAAGTGAAGATTTTCTAATAAGTTATCCTCAACTGTGAAAAGTCATAGTAAAAATTAAAATATAAAGACTTGTGTATGCAGAAAAGACAATAAAATGTACCATTCCAATTTAAGTTAATATGACAATACATCTGTTAAATATCATGGTTGTGTTTTGTTAGTCTGAGACAGGATTTTTCCAAATCAGTTTTCCATTAAATCTTATTCATTAGTTTCTACTGTTACACCCTCAAAGACTTTTTTGTTGCTGTTTTTGTTGATGTGACTTTGGCTTGTTTATAAATGGCAAAAATTGTGTTAGCCTTCAGCTAGAAATTATTTTCCTTCTGGAAAATAATAATGTGGCTTCCTACCGTTATGCTGAAGATCACTAGAAAAGTTTTAATTATTTAAATTGCAAAATGTCTGAATATTCTGCTTCTCCAATATAGGAACAATATTTCTGTAGTTTTAAATGTTTGGAGCAATTTCCTTATGTGATGATATCCAATCAATACCTCATATTAATACTGGGTGGCTAACTAAAGCCTCCCAAAAGCTGAGATCTAAGACTAACCATGGAAGTACTTTTCCCCAAACTGGTTTGTTCTTCACAATATTTGAAATAGTGGTGAAGCTTTTCATTGGCATATACAATGGCAACATCTTCAATAGGATCACTGGTTGATTTTGTGCAGATTTCAAAATAGGTTTATTATACTTCTAAAAAAACTTCATGGCTGAATGGGAGGAAGAGAAGTGAATGGTCTCAAGAAACATCTGTTCTTTGTTGCTCCTAAAAAATTCATAAGGTTGGCATATTTTCATTCAAAATAAATTTTAAAAACTTATGGCCAACTATTTTACAAAAGCTGATGGAAATCTTGTTTTACTATAAGGCAATCATAGTTGCCTTAAAATTAAGTGTTTCTTGTAATAGCCAAAAAGAGACATAACTTGGAATACTTTAGACAGGATTAAATCACAAAATCAAACCAACATTGTGTATTTGGTGTAGAAGAGGGTCTCTTTCCTCATAAGCCTCTTTCCTCATCTCCCATGAAAAACAAACTAAACTGCAATCTTTTCACGTTTCTATTTTGTTTTTTGGGGTTAGGCATCCAACTCAGGATATCTGAGTGATGCTCGCTACCATACATTATGAAAGAGACCCATGTAAGTGGGTACAGTAAATTCATGGCTCACACATAGGGCACACACACCTCACAAAAATGACTGATTTCCTAACTGATGTTACTTTGGGACACTCAATTGAAACCAGATTCATGGCTACTTCCCAAAATTTTAGAACCAAAATAGTTCACTAAATCAATCAGACAGTTAGGAACAAATGTTTCAGGGCAGAGGAATCTCTATTAGTTTTAACTCTTCTGGTGTCAATAGCGGGGAAAAAAAATACCATCAATCTGAAAAAAAGTAGCTGGAAAAATTAACTCCCCATCTTACAACAGTCTTTTGTTGTTGGTTACTGTTTTGTGAAGTAGCAACTGGTATTCAGAGCTTTGTAGATAAGTTTTATGATGCTGAGAAAATTAGTGTCATGGGTTCATAGAAACCATCTACAAGGGATTTGTCTGATACTTTATGTAATTTGTTGACAGGAATATTATGAAAGTCCTAGAAGAAAGTGGACCAACAGCATGCAAGGAAAATTTTTTAATTGTGCGTTTCAGACCCACATAAGGGAATATGTGTGTGGGTGCTTCACAGACAGCAATTCTTAGAAGTCTAACTGAAACTTAAAATGGAAAATATGCTTCCCTGCTCATTGTCTGGTGGTGAACACACACACACACAAAAAAATAATAATAAAAAAAAGGCAACTGGGAAAAAAAGAGAAGAGTTTCAGTAGACCACATCTTAGAATAAAAACTTTTTTCCATTGATAATTCCAGGCATCATTTATAACACATTCTGTGAGTGAGACTGCACTGAGGATACTTGTCTGATAAGGATATTCTATAAATTAAAAACATATACTATACTTAAGTACAGGAAATAATTTAAGAATTTTCTACTGACATAATAAAGTTTAAAACAAAAAAAAAAAGATTCTAGGAAAGTTAAAAATGAAAAAATGTCTATAACTACTGTAACTATTATAATTCTCATCTTGCCTGCATGATAAGAATGTATTTCTCAGGAAGTAAAAGAAGGTTAAGAATTAAGATAATGAATGCATTCATTTGCTTTTAGCTTGAGGATGAAATGCAAGGTTGGTTTTAAAAATAAAACTTGTCTTAATATAGAAAATTTCCAAGAAAAGTTTGAATAAAATTATATTTTTAAAAAGGAAAACTTCATAAATATGGGAACATCATGTTGGAATTGATAAATTGTTGAGGAAAATAAAAAGTTTTATGTCTAAGTAAAATATTTCTGCTTATACATTGCATTATGACACTATTTCATTCAGTCATTTTAATGTTTATTTTATATTTATTTTATCTTTTGTTCTTTGTGTTAAACTCACTGAAGATTCACAGAAAATCATTACACCTTTTTGAAAACAGAATTTAATCCCAGGTTATATCTATTTCTTGGTAAAGGAATCATTACCTATCGTCATGTAGCTACTGTCTTTGGATTTCATATGAAGTCATAGCACATGAGCTCTTGTATATGCTTGCTTGGAAAAAATATTTTTTCATTAATTCAGCCTTCAGATGTAGCAACAACTAATAGAATAAAATTTTATCAACCGACGTAGCAGGGGAGTATGTGACAGGAAGATGCTAGAGTTTATATATTAACTTATAATATTATATAGTATATAATATAATAATNTAACTATATGGGAACTGAAGTGTCTTTTTTGAAATTGTCTTGTGTGGCATTTACATTTGATGATTTTGCATGAATGGACTATCAAAGCATCAGTCCCTGCATATAGGAATATAGAGGTAGCACATATTAAAAGTAATCGGATACTTACGTTTTGTAAATTTGTGGAGATACTACATCGCCTGCTACACTTTGATCATGTTTTCTGGGCTACATAAAGATAAGATACTAGTAATAATGAGCTGATTCTTAAAAAACCTTGCAGAGAATCAAAAAGACAGAAAGACAAGATGGTAGTATTGTTGTATCTTAACTGAACCCAGAATTTGAAAAGACAATTTTTTTGTTTGTTTGTTTGTTTGTTTTTGTTTTTGTTTTTTTGTTGTTGTTGTTGTTGTTGTTGTTTGTTTGTTTGTTTGGGTATTGTTTTGTTTTGTTTTGTTTTGTTTTTGTTTTATTTTATGATAAGCTGTGCAAAATGAAACCATCCTTCGCAAACTGATAGAACACACTGGAATTCAATGTCTTATCTATCAACATATTATTTTATTTTTTAATAACTCTGTTTTGCATTGGAAAAAAGTTGGAAATGTTAGTCCTTTTCTCTTAATATTTTAATTCTTTAGATAATAATTAATTTTTAAATATACAGGGAAAAAAAGAGGAAAAACCTATATTTCCTCATCTTGGAGCCTAATAGAGCCAAATCAAGGGGATTAGCTCTGAATGGATATCAAACACACACTTTAATACCATCCTTGGTGGTCAGTAAATTATCCTTTTAAACAGCTTCTCTTAAAGTTGTGCGGGGCACTTCACTCAAAAGTGCCCAGACATACGGCTCTAAATGCAAACTACCAGATGAACAGAGAATTCAAAAAATGGCCATGTCTGCCTGATCACTCTCAAGAGGGCATAAAACCCCAAATTTGCCAAAGAAACATCTATGGCCACAATCCGATCATTAATTCTTCTAAATAAATCAGAAATTTCTGGACTAAAGTCTACACTTTCCTGTAATTTGTGGCTTTCTCAGTCTGGAATTTTGGATCAAGTTTATTCCTCTTAAGCCCATTGCAAACTGGAGACAGTTAAAACATCAGTTGTAAATCTGAAAATTAATGTGTGTGTATATATAATTAAATCTTTTATCATTCTTGAAACATAAATTAACATCCATTGTTTTTTTCCTTTTCCCAAGGATCAGAAATGTACTGGGTACTTAGTCCTTGGGGTTCCTTATAGATACATTTGTCAGTGTCCTCAGAAATTCTTTAGAATCACTAATGAGAGAAAAATCCATGCACGTACCAAATACCAGTATAATTAGTCTGGGAAAAACATGCACACTCGTGTGACTGGTTCTTACATGGGGCTATATTGATCTGTGGGGATGTATTTAAGAATAAAACTATAAAATGGCTTAAAAGAACATTTTAATTAAATTTTTAATTAATATTGAGTGGTAGTATTTATACTTTTTTTCCCCAAAGCAGAGCAAAAAACTCTTTAGTGCATTTTCATTTGCCAAGGACCATACAGCCTTCGATATGAGGATCTTAGTTTAAAACACAGATTCTTTTGTTTCTGGCCTTTTTGTTCTCTTAGAAGAAAAACCCCAAACCCACATGTTTTTAACTTACTTTTGGTATCACAAAAGATATTCATAAACTGCTCCATAAGCAGTAAGTCCCCATGTACTAAAAGGAAATTGTCTCAAAGTTTTTGAATTACTTTAGTTTGGGGACAATAAGGGTAATAAATGGGTTTGGGAGGAATCTTCAGTCTCTATACACCCTTTGTTGTGGGCTATTTCTGTTATCCTGAATGGCTGAGTGTGCGTGGAGCTCCAGAGTCACTAAGAGTAATAAGGACAAGAAAAGATACTCCCTCTCCGGGGCCACTTTGCACAAGGAAGACCTTGGGAGGACATTTCTGGAGCTCCTACCTGTGCTCCTTAACTTATCCATTCTGCCCAAATACATTTTCTTCTGTTTGCTTTCTGTCTTGCACCCACTTTAGTATTGGCTGTACATCTCTCCATTGGAGGGGAACAATGAAAAAAAAAATGCTTTTGGTTCGAAGAAAATGCAGTTTTGTAGTTACGGCAGTCCTTGCAAAGTTGGAAATGTAATCTTCTGGAGTGGGATTGCAGCCTAGAGCTGCACCTCCACCTCCTCCACCTTCACCCCCTGAGTGCATATTCTGTCCATTGGACTCTTAAAAACTGCAAGTACCATTCTTTTCATAGGATCACAACTCAGAAGTATTACTCAGAATTGAAACATTATAGGAAGAAGGACCTATATGGCTAATGTGGGAAAATGGATATGCTGGACCACTGTCTAAATTTTAAGATGCTTTTAAGCTTCTAAGTCCTCTCTCAGGGAGACTCTGTGTGCTGGCATCAGTTTCCCATGTCCTCTACACGTAAGACTGAACAGTAATTCCTTCCATAACGATGCTTTACATAGCTGAAACTATTATTTTTGGACCTGAAATTTTCCAGGACTGAGCTCTGGGAAACAGAAAGTTCCACCTGACAGTTTGAATAAAGACAATTCATCTGAAGCAAGTGCAAAAAATATACTTGATAAATTATGGAAGTGTTCCTGTAACTTGGAATTATGCGAGAGCAAGGGAAGTGCTTTCAGGGAGATATATTCAAATTATGACTTAATGGATATCACATGCAGGGCATGGTTAGTGTATGCCTCACCAGATTTTTCACTTAGCACCTGAGGTGTTTCAATAAGCAAGGCTGCATTGGGCATCCATGATTAATGTATTTGTCTAATGAAAAAAATTGCCAGTGGTGTACAAGAATTGCCTGTGATGCTCAGCTCTCATTCCCTGCAGCTGTTCTTAAATGTTCACAGTTGTGAAGTCTCACACAGTTTTACAGTCATAAGAGAGGGTTTCCTACTTGCCCTTCTGCAGATGGTCCTGATCCAAAGCAGACCATACTCTGTGACTCCAAGGCTGAGATACAGCTGATCTAATTTCAGATATCTGCAATGAGATTCATGTGAGTCATTAGGATGAGGTAAATCCCACCCTACAAATGCTTCTTTCATTCTGTTCTTTATAAAGGATGTCTAATATAAATTTATTTAGTGATAAACATTTACTTAAGAATGAAGAATTTCCTTTCTACTGACTTCAGTAGATTTGCATCAAGGACAAATGTCCACTACAAATGTCCATGTTTGTTTTCTGCAAAACAATGAAAAATACCAAAGTCAATAAAAAATAGTTTCATGTGGGCGCACTATAAGCTCCTACCAGACAGAAAGGAACTTTTTCACCAGAATGATAGGGTAAGATTCTCTTCTTATTCTTACTGTTCTTACTAGTATAAAGTGGAAGCAATCTTGCAAGTCAGTAGAGCAAAACCTCTGTAAAATATGTACAACAAAATGACAAATCAGGTCTATTGTACTTCTGAGGTGCACAATAAATTTCTTTCAGGTCAAATTGCCTGTTAAGATAAATATTGTATTTTTAATACAGTATTTTATTTGGAAAATGAAAACCAATCCAAGATATTTCCATTTAAATCAGGCATTATATCTCTGGAATCAAAAGTCTATGTTTTCTCAAACATTCTGCTTTCTGCCACCTCTTGATATAACCTTGCCCATTTACTATATAAGGAAATATGAATCTTTTTCAGTCATATATCAATCTAATTTAAAATTACATTTTCTATACCATTTTTTGTCAGGTCTTCAAATGTTTTAGGATCTAATTCTTATTATTCTTATTGCCTTTGATAGTCTTGAATTTGGTGGATATATTCAGGTTTGCCTGAATATATCAGTTTCCTTCAACCACCAAACTCACTAGTCAATTAACAGGTAAGTCAGTATGTGCATTTTTTAATTATACAGTTAAGCAAGTTTCTCCTCATGTCAAACTTGTGAAAATTTAAGGGAGTCTAGTTTTGGTATTGTAAAACCTGATTAAGTGAGAGGATAATGGGATCCAGTTTCCTTTCCTAAATTCCCTCCAAACTTGTCTGACTCTGCTTTGATTTTTACAATTACATTAGAAATCCTTAAAATGGAGTCTAAACATGAAAAATTATAATTCACTTTTAGAAAACAAGATTTTGAGAAAATTGAAAGAGTTAATCAAGGGAATCAGAAAAGCTGCTTCTCAGTTGTATGAAATTTTAGAAAATCTCATAAAATAAGGAAATTAATGAAATTTAGGAGTTACATGGATGAATCAGAAATCAGAACCAGAATCAGAAAGAGTTTAGAATAAATATTGATTAATACTAACCCCTGTATGTGAATGTTATATTACATTATGAAAATAAATTTTATATTTCAAAATGCTCTCAAGCTTTGCAAAAAATTTAGCTACACAGATGTCTTCCAAGTGAAGAAGACAATAGAGGGTGTGTCAGCGAAGAAGTACTGAGAAGAACATACATCTGCAAACCACAGACGCCACAGTTCACCCAGCCATGAGTAGATTTACCCAGCTGGCAGAAAGCAAAGTTCAAATCAAGACCAAAACTGCCAAACAAAATTATTCTGGCTCAAATAGATAGTTCCAGACCTGAAGCTGTCCCCAAACTGTTCCCAGATGTCCTAACTTCAGTCAAACATTTCACTGTGGAGCCATGCTGTGAGTCCTCTCGGGCTTGTTTATTCAGGACTCCAGTGGGGGAGATGAATTCCAGCAGCTTGGAAGGATATGCCTGGAGAGGCAATTGAGGCACTGAGCTGCTCCAGGACTTTCCAGTTTAGATTTCACTAGAATGAAGGCCACTATTAGGGAAGGATAATAATACTTAGGCATGCATTCACACGGAGCATTGTTCCAAAGGCATTTAAATTACATTATTCCTGTGCACTTAAATTACATTATTCTTGTAAGGAGACAGCTAATGGGTGAATTATAAAATACTTCTCTGGTACATATATAGTGAAAATATCCCACACAGTAAGACAAGAACGTGTGTTACAGCACGGATAATAACTGTCCATATTTTTATCACATACAACCCAGAGCATGACTCTTCTTTCCCAGTGAGAAGCAGTCACTAAATCAATCTAGAATTTCTTTCAAATAGATAAGCACACTTTATCTGAGGCAGTCATCCTGCAATTGCTTGATGATGACCATACTGAAGTAACACTAAAATTTCTGAGATGCAAACAAATTCCATCTAAAATTCTTTTTAGTTCTCAAACTTGTAATAAAACAATGTTTTTAAGTGGACCTACATTATTAGTGCAAGTAAAGATGGACATAGTAGAGAAATGAAAGGATCAAAGTTGAATTAATGTTTTTATAATTGATTAATCTCTCTCTCTGCCTGTATCTAGCTCTCTCTGAAAATGTCTTTTATTTAATATTTCTACAATACCTGTGTCAGTGGGTATTCTGGGCAACCATCTGGAACAACGGTTGCTATTACAGGGTGTTATCTCCTTAACATGCCCTCTTTCACCACTGTGCAGGGAAAATGCACAAAAACATGCTGATTAGTAATGTACAGAAAGTTCTGCAGGATTTGAGTGGTACCCAAACTTATGTTTCCTTAAAATTGTTTGGGCTGAATTGCAATCAGTAATGTTGTCTCTGGGTTGTGGTGGATTTTTTTTGTTTGTTTGTGTTTGTTTATTTGTGTTTGCTTGTTTGTTTTTCCACAGTGAACTTCTGTCCAAATAAACTGTTTTCTCAAGAGGCAGATCTCAAGGTTTTTAAAAAGATTGGAAAGATGTTAAAAAAAGTTGAATATATGACTATTCCAAAGTACTTCAGAGACTTCATCAACATTTCCTATTTGTTTAATGCAACATCTGCATTCAAATACTTTCTAAAAATACATTCCCAAATGTATAATTATGAATTATTAAAGTTTTTGACAAAGATGATACATTATCTTGTATTGTTAGATTGTGAGATTCATTGATTAACCTGATTCAGGATATATATCTATACCTATAGGTATTGCTACTGTAAGTTTAGGAAGTAACCCAACAAGTACAGTTATTAATATTTAACATAGAAAATCTGTTTTGGTTGGGGTTTTTTTTTGGTTTTTTTTGGTTTTTTTTCAAAGTGGATATGATTCCTTCTATCATGGGCAAAGAAAAATAGCACAATCAATGCAAGTAGTGATGGTTTGAGATTTTAAGACCAACCACTATCCTTAAGGTAGATAAATTCAAATAATCCCTACACAAATGACAAATGCCATCTGGTCTTACGTGTCAGTGAGGACTGCCAAATACCAGCTTTTTGATATTAAAATAAAAAGCAAAACGTGCAGAGATGGTGTATTGCATTGTTGTTAACTGCTAACTTTAAAACACATCTCTGGAGACCCCAGGAGATTCAAATCCATCATTCAAAACATTTGTTCTTTACTGTACTTCAAACACAATGCAGGTTGGTCTGGGAGAGTTGTGAGAAGGATGTCTAAACTGGAGTACATAAAAATGTGTCCAGATTTCTAGGTCTGGATGCACATATAAGTTGGCATCCAGTCCATCAGGATGGGGCCATGGTGTGTACCATTTCCCTGGGTAAGGAGACCTGAAGTTGGAGCCTTGCCAGTTACAGGGGCCACAGGGTATTAAATCCTTGTCTGAACAACCCTGTGCCGAGACAACAAAATAACCTGGAGTAGGCACTGGCTTTAGCAGCTGAAGCTGAGCTAACGATACTAACCTTTACTTAAAGGAATTAAGGACTTTGTAAAGGCCCCTGCTAGGCTGGGAGCCTGATGTAATGATCTAGCCATATGCCGAGCTGTCATCGAGTCCTGACTTCTGATCTGGGCTTTGATGCTCATGGCCTCTGCAGTCTTGGGCAAGTTGCTTCTGTGCTCTGTGCCTGCAGAAGGGAACAATGATACTCCTCCTCCTCCTCCCAGAGAGGTTATGCAAATTCATTAGTGACTGTTTGTGAAGGGCTTTGAAGTAGAAAATCACTCCATAATTGTTAAGTATTATTTAATAGCTCTTTTATAGTAGGCATTTCCTTTTGAATTACCCTGCTTGATGTTTCATTAAAATGACATCATGCTCACTTGCAAATTATAGTGCCAGGTCATGTGCTTGCCAGTATAATGAAGCATGAAGAATTATAGACATCCCTCCCAAATAAATTAATTTGCAAGAAGTTATCACTACTGGGGTCAGACTGTAGGTCTCTAGTTTCTCATATCCATGACACTAGCCGTATACTAATTCTTGTTTATTTTTATTGATTTTTGTAACGTTTGTTTGAAACTTCTTTTTCCATCAATACCATCCAGGGCTTTTTTAAAAATAACTTTATTAGACTGTGTGTGATCTATAAATTAAATAGCAGAGGTTGAAACAGAACTATCGTTTACAGGAACTGCACTCTGTGCAAGATGAGCAAACCAAGAAGAAGAAAATCACCAGAAAGAAAAAAGGAAAGTTGGGTGACTTTGTATTGCCATGGGGTAAGAACAACCTTTTGGCCCTTCATAAAGGCAGGCGTAGAAGTGATGCACAGGAACCATCTCAAAATTCCACTCCAGTGTATTTCATGATTTGGACTCTAGTGCTGTGCCTGCACTGCTGGATGAGAGCACACTGTGCTCTTATTCCCCAAATACACCCCATCAGGAAGCTGTAAGTACCTCCATGTTTATACAGGTCTTCACCTGAAAGAACACCTACACAGCTAGGGACTAGAATTCAAACCTTGGCTCAATGTGCAGCTTTCTGGGGCCGGGGCAAGCACTGGAGAACTGGGACATTGGAAAATACCCTGTATCCCACAGCTGGACACACAGCATGATTCCAGTGGCACTGGGAGGAAAGCAGCCCCTTCTGTAATCCAGAGAGCAGCAAGATTTTCTTTCTAAATGATAAACACGTCTATACTACTTCAAGTATTTATTTCAATAGGTCCAACTTAACCTAGCACTTCAAAAAAGTTAATATTTTTAGGTCATATCTCTCTAATACCACATCTTAGGATAACAACTCAATACAACGGGCTATTGAGGAGCAAAAGTCATTTATTGGACTCATAAAAATGGGCTCTGGATATTTGAGTTTATTACCCTCTGGAACAATTTTTGACTCATAAGGAGGAAGGATCTTCAAGTTACTGCTTTAAAAATATAGATTTCTATAAATAACTACAAAACCAGGGGACCTTTCAGGAGAAATACAACATAAAGATACAGAAAAAAAACATGTGTTTTTGCATACTTTTCCTAGATTTTTTTTTTTTTTTTTTTACTATTCCAGTAGTAGGATTATATGTAGTAGGACAAAGAGTAACTATCAATGTCTGTGTTCTCAACAAAAAGGAACATAACAGGGAAATGATTTCACTGGATGGAAAGGCGCATACTTGGGACCTGCATTCCCCAAATGAAAACTGATATTCAGGAGAGATAGCAAAACTGAATGTTCTGGAGAGCAGAACATGCTGCTAAGTGTCTATGGCACCAGTGAAGTGGGAAAATGTCTGGACATGCTATTTGCCAAATAACTGTTATTTGTGAAGGAGTAACTCCAAACTCATATCCTACTGCTCTGGCACACTGAGTGATCCAATAAATGGAGACAGACGCTGACCCTGGTCTTGATCTACTGTATGTAATTAAAGATCTTAAAGAATATTTTCCGAGTAAATTAAAAAAGACATTTTTAAAAAACTTTTGATGTTCAGCATATCATTCTTGTAATCCCCAGCTATTCTGTTACTGTTTTTAAAAAATGGAAATGCTCTAAAGCCCAGAGAAAAATGGAAGATACAATGAAGCTGAGAAACCTAAAAATAAATTTTTAATTTTATTTCCTGAGCTGCAAAAAAAGGAAAAAAGCAGATGAGCAGAAAACCAAAAATTATATTAACATAATAGATTCAGATAGTCATCCACATTCAGTTAATTTTAGAATTAACTTTTGCTCCCTCAAATCACAAAGGTGAGTTGATTATTATTGTTTTAGCAGGGGGAAAAAACCAATAACACAGAAAGCAGCTCTGAGCATTCAAATGCACACCTTCCATCCTTAGATGTTCCAACACAGCTGACCACTCTTCTTTCTCTGAGAAAAAAAGTCTTTCATATATGGCTTTTCTTGGAAATGAGTTTACATCCAACAACTCATCTCCTCTATAGCCAAAGAGACCACCCTTTCTCTGCAGGCTGCTGGCAGTGGAGCCATACAGAGCCCTCAGGACCCTGAGACTTCATTTGGTAGTCAGAAGAAAGAATTTGTCAAATAAATCAGAGGTACAGCCTCTAAGATATCCCAGTTTTCCTGTGTTATTGAATTAATGATAATTAATAAAGCCTGTAATTTGGAAATGGAAAATAAAAAAATATATGTGTACCCTGTTTAGAGTTGGCATTTCTTCGATGCATGATTGCTCCTGTGTAAAGTGAAGGGAGAAGCTCTATTTGCCCATTAATGTGCTTCAAATGGTCTTCACGTAGCAAGAGAGATTTTGTGTCTTTCTTTCTCTGTAACTTTATTACATATTTTCCATCTCAATAGCTGTTGCACTCATTATAAGGGAGAAAACAATAATTCTTGAGAACATAAATATTTACTCTTTTAAAAACTGTTTGTTATGGATGTTGGAATTCACAGTATGCTTTACTGCTTAATGAAATTCTTGTGTTCCACACCCCACCCCCCCAGCCTATCAGTTATTCAAAATGATCTCAGGTCATGCTCAGTTTAAAAATTAATTGAAAAGAAATTAGTCCCACAAGGGTATAGCCGTGAGCTGTAATTTTGACTGACAGTGGGATAAAAGACTGGATTTAATCATGTCATTTTAAAAAGCATTTTATACATCTACATTTTTTCAACTTGCAACAAGCATATATGGCTTTAAATTGATCTTGACATATATCTATTCATCTGTGTAATGCAGGAGCTCTATAGGAAAAAAAAAAATTAATTTAGGAATTACTTTGTGATATCTGTCGCTATTATTATATCAAAACCCCAACTGACATTCTGAAAAAAAAAAAACCAAAAAAAAAACAAACCAAAAAAAACAAAACCCAAAAAACCCAAACCCAAATCCTAAACCAAAATTCTCTCCCAAATGGGTTTGGAGTGGATTTAAATCTTTTAAATTTCATCCGAAATGAAGTATTTATTCACTTTAAAGTGTTTACCCTTGGCACTGGGTTTCTAATACATGGGATAACCACAGTATTTCTAATAATATAGAAGAGTAGACTAAGCTATCAGAAATTCATCATATTTAGCAACACTGCATGAAAAAAACAAAAATTTCCAGTGTGCTGTCCATGGTTCAAAGATTGTTCAAATGTTGATCTTGGCAAACAGTTAGAATTTGCAGGATTCAAAGGAAAGTGCGGGAGGACATTGACTGTGGGCCTTGATGCACCACCAGACTTCCCATGGCAGCATAGTCTCAGGTGTTTACTACATGGGTAAGGATGTGATTTCAGGTGTGGGTGAACACTTTAAAGTGAATAAATACTTCATTTCCGATGAAATTTAAAAGATTTGAATCTGTTCCAAACCCATTTGCAACAACATAAACAAAGTTTTTTCTCTCATGTATAACTTTTCACACAGCAGATGTCTGAAAAAATCACTACTCATGTGGCAACACCTTATTACTTACCCAGAAGTAAGGTAGACCTTATTAAAATACAAAACACTCACCCCACTCACAACCTGGTAATGGCACTTTGTTCTGAGTTACTGGTTCACTTCTGTTAAAGTGATGACACGCCCAGGTGATACCATCCTCTAATTTCATAATTTTGGGAAATAAGAGGAGAACTAAAAGTGTTCTGAGGCTTCATTTTCATGTCTTCCAAAGGTGAAGGTGAAGAACATAAAAATCAGTAACTCCTTAGAAGAGTCACAAACATATTACTTGAACAGTCGTTTAAGATTTTGTGCTATTGTTTTGGTTTGTCATCCTCTTCCTTCCTCAAGATTTTCTGAGTGGACAAGTAGTTACTCTTGATTTATGAAAAGTAGAATGAAACTGTAGGCAAGTGTAGCTTTAATTGACTAATAACAGTATTAATTTATTAATTATACATTTTTTCCAATTATCCAGAACTCTCAATTTGATGATGAAGTTTATCACAGAAGTCAGGAAATAAAGCTCAGAAAATTAAATCAGGAAAAAATAAATATGAGGCTGGCAAAATTTTGGATAGCAAATGGGGTGACCAAACTGCATATTGGCTTTCTGTTATGAATAGTTTCTGAAAAAGAAAACAAAAAGGCATATGCAGAGAAATCACGGAATGCACCATTTCCACAGCCATCTGCTATATGGATACGACTGTCCAGCTGTGCTATTGTGAGAGGTGAGAAAAACAACCACTCTAACAGGACCTACAAAAGGAAAAAATCCCTTGACAAGCCTGAAATCTTATTTCACACCTCCCTCACCACAGGGGTTTTCTGTTCCATCATACCATTTACTGAAGTTGTGTCCTGGGACAAACCTAACCTGTAAAAGCAAGGGGATTCATGGAAAGTAAACATAACCTATAGTTATCACGAGACAGAAGGGAAATCAGATTAAGTGACCAGAACCAAAGAGTTTCTTCTAATTCTAAAGGTTATCATAGGTTCTGAAAATGTCCCCAGCACTTAAAAAGAAAAATGTTGTTTTTCAAATCAGTAAAACTGATAATGCCAGAATTTCTTTATATCAGCTGATTGAAAATGCACTTAATCAGAATGTCAGTAATTCTTATATTGTAATTGTTTAAAGTTATTTTTTATCCACTTCTGTAACTCTAGGACTTTATTAATAAAGAGTTTAAAAGAAAATCTCCAACACAGTGATTACAGCATCACAGTGAATGTCACAGGGCTTAGCCTCAGACCTCGTAATTGTTGTTCATCAAAATGAGAAAGATAAAGTTCCAGAAAGATAAAGGCTTGATATTACTCAAGAGCAGAATAAATGAATAAACCACACCTTTTCAGGACTCCTGTTGAAGCTAAATAAATTATATTAAAAATAAACAATCAGAAAACAAGGAATGGTGCAATTAAGTTTTGATTTAAAAACTTACGAATACTTACAAGTCACCTTTAGCCAAAGTCGTTAGAAAAAAACATGTAACAGAAGAGGATAAAGACCAATTCCTGTTTTAAGATCTCTCCCACATTAAGTAAGGAAATTGCTAAAAGCTGCTGAGTCAAGCTCCCGTCAGTACCTCTGATGCTTTCTGTTAAAAGCTTTGTTTTTCCTGTCTAATTGACATGGAAAGAAAAATATCTCCACAAGTGTTGGGTTTACACTTTGAGTTAGGGATCCTAGAGAAAAGACACAAATTTGGTGGATGATCTGCCTTAGTGGAGATGCAGATCACACCACTCAGGACTCCTAATTAACCAGACATTTTCCAAAGATTGCATAAGGTAAGAAACCGAGAAAACCAGAAAAATGTCATAAGCGGAAAAGAGAAGATGCTGGCCAAAGAGTTAATCACAGACACAAAAAGTTTATAAGCCATTTATTGTGCTGGAGCTTTTAATTTTATTATGCTCTTTTGGAAATAATGTGATTATTTGGTCTAATGTAATGTGCAAATAAAGTAGTAATAGGCTGAAATGTTCTGGGACAGCTGTATGTCAGTGTACAGCTAAGCACTCAGTTGATAACTATGGGGGATCCACCCTTGATGAACAGAAACAGTGTAATTATGGCAGTCATCCAAGAGCAAATGAAAGAATGGGGATATGGTTTTTAATGGTTTACATTTGAAATAGTTGATTTCCAGCTCTCTGTTAGACAAAAGGGAAAGAGAAGTGGAGAAGGCCATTCTGGAGAAGATCTATGGCTTGTCCAATTCCTGTAAAGTTCTTAAATCTCAACTTTTCAATGAAGAAGTTGTGGGGTGATTAGCAGTGTACACATATTTTCCCAGAGGCTGTAATAGCTATATCTCTCATTGAATTTTGTAGGTTTGACGAATGTGTTTCACTTCACAATTGACAAGAGAAACTAAATGTGTATACATCGTCTGATACAATGGCTCTGTTGACAAGCAGTCAGTTGTCACATTTCAGTGACTTGGCTTTTTTGGACCATCTGAGACTACCCTTAGACTGGTAATTAATACCTCACAGGTAAAAGTATTAGTGTGTTTTACTTAAAGTGTTCATTTTAACCTTAGATAGGAAAGAACTACCATTTAGTATTGGATTAATGGGGAATATGAGGGTTTAAGCACTCAGATTTCTAAAGAGAGGGAAAAGTTGTGATTACAGACATTTTGCATTTTGCCTGCATCCTTCTGTAAGTAGTCTGGGAACCTGATCCAAGACACAATAACTTGTTTAGCTTCCCTTTGGCTGCAGAAGCCACAATTCTTTTCAATGTAAAACTGGACATGAAGAGGGAAGGTTGGTGCATGCCCAGGTTGTGCCCTGTATGGAAACAGGAGGTAATTTGGGTCTATTTCAGTCCAGAGCTAGGAATTTACCAGCACCTCTGTCCCTGCTAGTACAGATGTAGTCTCTGAGAATGAAAAGCACCATTGTTTCTTCCGAGACATTTGGCAGAGTGTGGTGAGTGTGGCTGAATACTGTTTCCCCCACCACATGAAAGCAAGACAAACTTCCTAAGAAGTGGTATTGGAGAAATGCTGGGAAGTCAGTGACTTACTGGGACAAGAACAGGCAAATTCAGTTCAGTAAGTAAGTATGTAAAAAACAGAAAACTGACAATGAGCCACTCCTTCTACCTCAAATGAAATGTACTAAGCAATTGAAAACTTCAAAACTCTTAAAGAATGAGTCATGCCAACAAAGAGACATCACTTCATCGTGAAATCATGATTTAAATTAACAATTCCTTTCCAGCTTAAGTATAGTATATCAGAGGCTTGGCTTCTCCTAAGAAGAAAAGTTAAAAATGGGTATCTATATAATATTCATTTTAAAAATGGGAAAGAAAAAGTCCATTACTATTTTAGCATGTTTTCATATTTTTAGTGTTTAAAGAAAAATTCTTTAGTTTTTCATTTAACTGTTTCCAAAAGGTTTTATGAAAATCTAAAGGTAAAATTCAAATGATATTGCTCCCTGATAGGCAGCTGCAATCTAAACAGATGTGAACTAGTAAAACATAAACCTTGTATCATTGTGTTAACTTGATGCTGAGCCACAGAGCCTTAACCTTTCATTTAAACAACATTTCCTTACACTGAGACATGCACACTGTTAAATTAATACATTTTCCTTCAGTAGTAATGATTTTGAATCTGATCTAAAGCCTGTCAGAAGCAATAAGAGTCTTTTGATTGAAATCAGATCTTGGTGCTATAATTTTGACAATTTTATGTAAGGAAAATTGACAGGTTACCACCATTGCAGGAGAAAACTGCCCAGCTCACACAGCTTAAATCAAATCAGCATCAAAGTGCTTTATTGAATTATTAATTTCATGTAATTAACCATCAAACAGCAAACTATACACTCAGGATCAATATCAGGAATGGAACAGATAAATCACAGTACTGGGGTCTTACCAAAGGTTAATAAACAACTACAAATTTCTAAACACACTTCTGGAAGTAATCCTCTCAAGTTCTAATGACACATATGTGCTCGAATGCACACACATAAGTGCACAGACATGCAGAGGTAGGTTTGCAAGCCCCCGGGCTGTGAGAGTCACCATCACCCACCATGGGGGTTCCTTCATTCTTCCTGTGGGACATGTGGTGGCTCCAAGTGTCAAGTGAGCCCATGCCACTCCTGACCACCCACTGACCCACATGGGAGGAAAATATTCAGATTGTCCCTGTGTGGTATCCCCCATGGATAGCCCCTGGCTGGGTCCAGGTGCCCCATAGGATAGTGCTCTGTTCAAAGTGAAGAGAGGGTGTGATGCCAGAAAGCACTTATCTCAGTATCAGACATGGTTTCCCATTTCCCCCTCTCCAGTTTTTGCAAATTCTCTTGCTTATTTTGTACTTCTTTTTAAGATAATTTCTCTTACACCTTCTTGTTTCCTTCCAAAATTCTATGTAATCCTCAACTGCAGTTTAATCTGTTGGTCATCCTCCTGTTCAGCATTATCTGGCTATGCAAAACTCCTTTTAGACTGCCTGGTGTCTTCCACCCAAGTATAGTTTATTCTTACTTCCGCTCTACTCCTACACAGATTATTTTGCCAAAAGGGCACCACCGGCTTCTCCTGCAGAACTCATACCATCTCTATGAAATATCACCGAAATCATTCCTTTACCATCAAAGACAGCATATGAGACAAGTTCCATCAACTTCTTAAACTCTGTTTTAATGATAGTTACTGTTTTTTGCTGTCATTTACTTAGGCTATAAAAGAATCCCACCATTTCATGTTTAAAACCTTTTTTTAATGTGCAGCCTAAATGTATTTATAGCAAGTCAGAAAAATTTGCTTCTGGGCTAGTGTTGCCCTTTAGTATACACAGATGTTCTGCTCCTTGGTGCTTTCTTTCTTCCTCACTATATATCCAGAGACAGCAATCTGTATCACGAAATTAATTATAGAAAAGTTGAGGGGAAGGGACCTCAAGGGGTTCTTCTGCTTCAGCCTCTGGTGGAAATTAGGGCAACTGTATCAGGGCAGATAGGATTTTGCTGAGGCATAACTGAAAACCTCCCAGAAAGGAGATTCAACATCCTGCTGAGCTCAAGGGCCAGCTCAGCCGTTGGGTTAGCTACCAGGAGTGTCAAGCCAGCTTCTTTAGCTGTAATACAGAGTCCCTGTTCTTTAGAGGCTGCACACATGCAGTGCCTTCTGAAAAGGCTGGTGAAGAACCACATTAGAAAAGACATTTATGTTTTGTTTAGTATGAATTGCCCCGTAACAACTTTGACATTGTTTCATTCTACTGAAAGGATTTAGAAGAAATCTTGTTCCTCAGCTGTAAGGAATATTGAATATAAACTATTTATACCATCACTGAAAAAGTGACTTTCAGTCAGATTAGACGCATTTATCCACTTGATAGATGTTCCTATCCTCAGTAGGTAGATGCTTGATTTACTGCCAGGGCAGGCAGCAATCCACTGAGCAAGTCTTTGTATCTTTTTCTCAGTCATGTACTCAACAATCATCTTTTGGATGAAATATTCCCCTGTGTTGATATTAGCTTCCTGAGGGGACAGGTGTGCTAGGCTTAAGGTTGTGTTTTCTCACAAGGGCAGCATTCAACAGATACAGCACATGAATGTGTCTGGATGATCATTTCTCTGTCAGAAAGAAGGAATTCTATGCCTGAGTTTAAAGGTTCAATAATTTCTTGTCCCAGCCCAAACTTCCCTTGCAAGTACAGGTTGTTTCATCCCAATTTTTAGAGGAAAGGAGAAGAGGATGGAATAAACACAATTGTTTCAGTGTAATACTTCTCCTATTTAAATGTTCAAAAGAAGTGTGTTAAAATTTAGATGGGAATAAATATCCACTAAGAGAAAATAAGTAGAAAACAAGTCGACCTGTAACTATCCTACTGTATGAAATAGCATAAATTGCTTGTTTCTTTTATGTGCTTTTGTCACATAGACCATGTCTTTGTCATTGTTTCAAATGCCCCATATTTGTGCACTGCATCTATTCAAATTCCCCATCACATTGAAAAAACACCTATCATTGACTTGGCAATGGCTATAAAAAGACAGGATGTCATTTTTAATTAATAAAACCTTCCTTAGTTTGCTGAAGTGCTCTACTCTGCTGCATTATCAATAAGAAGTGGTAGAAAAGCTGCCTACTCCTGCAAAACTTAACTATTAATATTCTCCAAGCAGGATAGAGGGGTAATTAGTGAACAGCATACTTGATTTGTTTGCTGACTGTGTGATGGTGTAGAAACGCAGTTTTAAAATGTCCAAATGGAAGCCTGCAGCCATGTATAGCTGTTTTGGTTTATGTTTCCTATGTCTTTCTGTGCTTTCTGTCTACCCAGCTCTCACTCAGATGTTATATTTCCATGCTCTAAGGCAACTCTCAGTAAAAATCACTAATGTGCCTCTTGGTTCCATTTTTCTGATGTACATACAATTGCTAGCAGTGGAGTTTCAAAGCATATGATGAAGTCATTTGGGGGAAGCTAGCAGTGACTCTCAAAAACCTCTCTCTTGTGGCCTATGGTCATATTGGGGGAAGCTAGCAGTGACTTTCAAAAACCTCTCTCTTGTGGCCTATGGTCATATTGCATTTGAAGAATTTATCTCTCTCTCTCAAGTGTACCAGATGGACTTTTCGTGTATAACTTCTCAAGCTCAGTTGCAAAATATTCCTACTCAATTACAGCAATACATTATTCCACTGGCAATAGTGATCTGGACATTACAGTTGGCAGTATCGTCTTGGGCAGAAATTAGGCTCAAACACTACCTTACTGAATAACTGACCTCTGTCCACCCCTGGTATCTTAGGATGGTGGAGTTGGGCAAGCTGTATCCTTGAAAGAAATGTGTTGTGTTGCAGGCCTTGTGCCACAGATGCACCTTCCCTTTCTCTGTATTTCATGGATTTCCAGATACCTGGAAGTAAGGAGACTACTTATTTTCCCAGGGTTTTGTAATCAGTCAATGACTTATCTAATATAATTGGAACAGGAACCATGTAACTTTTGTTCTTGGAGGGAGGGGATGGTAAGGGGCTGGTTATATTTTTCTGAAGATTAGCAGGTGTCCTGTATAACATAATTTAATTCTGCATTTAGTTTGTCTTCCCAGCTTTATATACCAATGCTCTGAATTGAATGAATTTTTTTCTTTAAAGTTAATGCTTTCCTTGTGTGATTTAGTAACTTATGTCAGTCTCATTCTTCATATTTGGATATAGATTTCCTCACATTTTGTATCTTTAGCTTTCAGTAGAGTTGCTGCAGATTTCTCTGGGAATCTCTAACCCCCTATCCCCAAGCTTGAAGATAGAATTTTCTGAGCATTAAAATGTGGCATTACTTGAATTCAACCTGTGAAACTTTCTACCCAAAAGGAATTTTCATCCCAGCAGAGAAGGAAAAGTGGGTCTAAAGACCCTGTGTGCAAACAGTAAAGGTAACTAGTAAATGTATGCTGCTTCAAAGTGGTGTTTTACACAGTCCTGGCTGAGCTGATTTCCCTGGATGCCTCTTCCTTGAGCAGGCTCACACTAGCCTTTCTTTATAACCACTCATGTGTAACTCTGTTTCCCCCTCAGGTTCTGGGTGGGTTTTTTAACATTTTCAGGAACAAATCTGTAATTATCTGATAAACTGTATATTTGCTACACAATCAAAAATGAGTTTGGGGAGTAGACCTCCCTCTTTTGTAAATTCCCATATCTCTGTTGTAAACAGGAGCCAATGCTGGTTTTGTTCAGCAGAAAAATCAGCCTTCAGACTGAAAGCTGTTATTATGAAGTGTAGGATCAAAACTCTATATCAGGTTATACTAATGTAGCAGAACTCTGATATTCTGTGATACTGAGGAAAAAGACTTGTCAGAGGTGACACATTTTTTAAAATACGTGTGTTGGTTATTCCTACACTGTGGATGGATTGTAACTCTGGTAAAAGGTGAAATGCAAATTGACATGACCTTATTAAAAAACTACAAGATGTTCATTATAATCTTCACTCACTTGCTACTGAAGACAAAGTTAATACTCACTTCAGTAAGGACAACCAGGAGACCAACATAGGAAGTACGAGGTATCCTATCTCCATTGTTTATATGTGACAGCAAATAAACTGTTTGTTTTTTTGTTTTTTTTGGGGTTTTTTTTGCATCACAATGGACTAAGCCTAGGAAGCTGTCCCTTCATGAAGTGTATTGTGGGAATATATTGAATAATGCACTGCCATTTCCACAGCTGTCCTGTGTTGTGCCTCACAGCAAATGTTGTATTTGGACTACAACTGACATCCTTGCCGGAAATTTCTGCCCCCCAAAGACATTTTTTTATTTCTCCTTAGAAACATCCAATTGCAGATGTTCTATGAAAATGTAGCTGTTTCTTATAGCAGTGTGAACCAAGAAGTCCAAGATTTGTATTTAGCTTAAATATTCACAGCATGATGTAAAGTGATATGTATAGTAGTTGACATTTTGGCCCAATTTAGAGATGTGCCAAACTCATTAATTTGGGAAACATCTGTTACTTGAGGAAATGTGATGCAGTGTAACTGGATTTTCAGCAAATTGAATTAAATTCCTATAATGAGTCTATGCTCTGAACTGTACAAGTTTCAGAATCATAGAATCATCACATCATAGACTCACAGAATTGTCCAGGTTGGAAGGGAACTTTCAGATCATCGATTCTACTCATTAAAACTCATTAACCTAATGCTGTCAAAACCACCACCAGCAGAGTGGCTAGCTTCTCTGATCTCACCCACACACCATGCATGTAGACAAAAATCTTCACTCAGCACTCAGGTGCTTAATCTGACATTACATTGGTCTTCTGTAAGAGGGCTGAGCTCTATCAGGCAGTATTTTCTTCTAGGGAATCAGTAATATGCAAGAAACCTAATGTCAACAGAAGACAGTTTAAATGCATATGTCGCGCTCTCAGCCAAACACACCAAAACCTGAGCGACAGATGCCCCCTCCTCCTTTCCAGATCCGGAGCCAGGAACGCCCAGATTGTGATCAGAGGCAGATGAACAGGCAGGGCCCTCCTTGGACGTCAGCCATCGAAGAAGGAGAAAGAAGGAGAAAGAAGAAGGGGAAAGAAGAGGCTTGACCTGTTGATCCTTCAGCTTTTATAGGGGGCATGATGCTGATGGGATGGAATACCTCTGTTGGTCTGTCCTGGCCGCTCCTCCTTGAAGGCAGGACCCTCCGACGGGCGAACAACGAAAATTATCTGACCTTGGTTCTTCCAGCAATAAGTCTAAACAAGGGCCTCTCTGCACCATCCCCCGGTACAATCAGGTCCTATCACTGCGAGATGGAACAGCTCCGCACAATGTGCTGTTAATTTCAGAGCCCAGCTAGCTAGGAGAGGCCTAGCTAAGAAAGCAAAACTGTAAAACAGAAAATTGGTTCATTTTACCCCAAACCAGGACAGCATATTATATTAATGTACATATATAAGGATGCCGTTAGACTTTAGGGTTTTTTTTATCCCCCTACAAGAAAGATTCATTTACACAGGAAACAATTCAGTATCATCAGCAAAAAAGAATCACACACTTTCTCCTTATGATTTTGGCTAAGGTTAGCTGCAGTGAAAACTGAACCTAGTGGGATCCATATCCCTTCACTCATAAAAAAATAACAGTGAAAGTCATCAAGAAACAGAAAGTGGAGTAGGTCTCTATAGGGAAATGGGTTCAAGCGGATATTCCTAAAAGCATTTCAAAATGGCAGGATCAGAAAGGTTTAGCTAAACTATTAATCTCAGTTCAAAGAACATGCAAGGAAACTCCCTGGTGCACAGCAAACTAGATTGAATCCTTATGAACATGCTGATCTTTTTGGCTCTGAACATTATAGATCAAGTAGAAACAACTAAAAATAGGGGAAAAAAAGTAGAATAAGCATATTAAGTAGCATTTTCTTGCAGGGTGGAAAAATTTATATCTTTGTAAAATAAAGAGAACATAAGGAGTTTAGGTTTCCCTTTCTAGCTTTCTCTTTATACAATTTGTTGAAAAACTTTCCTCTCTGTCTGCAAGAACAAGAAATGTGTCTCAGGAAACTTTGCTAGTTATTCTTTCTGGACAATCTTTCTTCTTATACAGAAGCTGTCTGCATCTGGGTGGTCAGATTGATATCTCACTCTAAGTTCAAGTGGACTGGAAACAAAACAGTAGAAGAAAAATACAGTGCCAACCAAGAGACCTTAGCAAGTTTAAAAAAAAAAAATAGCTTACTGAGTTACATATAGATGTATGTATTTATCACCCAGGCCTCCTCAAAAATGTCAGACATGAATACCTTTCCTGACTATTTGAGGTAGAAGCAGTTCAGGGTCTTCCAGAGGCAGGAGGAGTAATCCTTGGTCATGTCAACACCTTTGTGAGTATAGTTAATAACAAAACTTTTTATACAGTGAGAAATACCTTTAGTTTAATATAACACGAAGTAAATAAAAATGGATGCAGAAACCTTTAAGAATTGCATATGTTGGATAAAAGTAAATTATATATTATGGTTAAAGTGTTAATTGTTACTAACTGAAAATAAAATAGTGTTGTTAAAATATCTTAAACTTCAGAAATTCTGTAATATTAAACTCTCTAATGAGTATGACTCATTAAATTGAAGAATCTTAATGCTCCATGTGCAGTAGTGTCAACTGTAACAAATTACAGTTCACTTAAATGGAAGGCAGTGAAGAAAAAGAAAGTAAGGTGAATCTGTAAAAGACATTTAATGTAGCATGTTTAACTTTTCAACAGGTGTTTCCAGGATCAAACTGAGTTAATTATAACTATTGTTATAACAATAGAATGGCAATATTGTGACCTTCCATGTACAATATTCAGTAGGACATTGGAAAGCAAATTGTGCCTTAGTTTGTAGATTTCAGTTTTGTCTTGTCATGGGAGGAGTGATTGAAAACCCTGGTATTGTTCAGCCTGGACAAGAGAAGTCTCAGTAGGAACCTCATTCCTGCCTTTAACTGGATAATAAGTATTTAGGCCAAAGACAGAGTCAAACTCTTTGTGGATTGGTATAGCAAAAGACAATAAACAAATATTTTAGCAAAAAAAATTCTAATTGACCATATGGAAAAAAGTCCTCATAATGAGGGTGGTCAAACACTGGAACAGTATGCTCAGAGAGGCTGCAGAGTCTCCATCTTTGGACATACTCATCACCTAACTGGGCAATGTCCTGGACAATGTAATGTAACGTTGAAGTTGACTGTACTTTGAGCTAGAAATCTGATAAGATAACCTCCAGTGGCCATCTAAATTACCTATACTAAAAATGTAAGATCTAAATTACTATTTGATTTCATGATTTGTGAGCCTGAAGGGCATATAGGCACAATCATCTGCCTAAAATTCAAGTTTTTCCTTGATCACTCTTTCTCTAAAATGCAAAATATTTAATTGCTTTATTTACAGTGAGAGTCGGAAAAGAACACATTTAAGGATATATAATGGTCAATTCATCCTGGCTGAAAAACACAGCAAATTGATTTTCAAGACTGTCAGCTCTGTGAATGTAGGTAGTCACTGAGAAAGAGATTCATTTTATCATATTTTAGATCTTTACAGTTCAGAAAACCACATCTGAACAACATACTAAGACTCTAAAGTAAATAGAAAGAAAAAGGATTCTAGTGAGCAATTCATTTGCTCTACTTCAGATATCTGTCAGCAGTAATGAATGGTGCTTTCAAATGACAGATGACTTATGTTTCTGTCATTGACTAAAAATAAAGAATAGGGAGGTAACCTGGTAGTAGAAGTTTAGTCTGTAGAGACTCAAATGAAATTAGTCTTATCCTAGTTATCTTGTAGAAGGAGTCCTTCATTGTCTTATATCCCCTGTGTCCTTTGTCAATGATTTCTTCAGATAGGTTTAATACTGTGTTACCATAACCATGTGGTTCAGTTAGTGAGTCAGGGTCGGAGAAGTGACTGTAATAGACATATCCTGCTGGGATTTTCTTACAGCTAACACTGTCAAGATGGGGAAATGGATGAAACCTTCTTTAAAAGAAAAAAAAAAAAAAAAAAAAACGAACAAAAAAAAAACTTGAGAAAGGTTCTGAATCAGAGACCCTTATTCTCATGGGGGATTTTCACTTCCCAGTCATCACTGAGACACAAGCAATCCAGGAGGTTTCTGGAGGGTGTTGGGATAGTTTGATTGTACTTTGTACTGGGTGGACAACTCAGGGATGCACAGATGGATCTGCTATTCACTGACAAGCAAGAACTAATTGAGGATTTGGGTAATGAATGGCAGCCTTGTCTATAGTGACATTAAAGATGGGAACTGATGATCCTGAGGTGAGAGAAGAAGGACAGTAACAGAATACAGACTGCATTTCAGGCAAACAGATTTTGGTTTATTCACAAAACTGGCAGGTAGCATCCACATGGACATGGGCTCTGAAAGATTATGGAGCCTGGGAAAGCTGGAAGGCCTTTAAGGACAGCATTGTTCCAGGGATGGTCTATCGTGGTACTTGGGAAGACAAATGTATTTATAGCTTGCCCTCTATATCTCTCCTCCTTTGTACTCTTCGTTGACAGAGTGTCCTCATTTGTGCTTCAGATATATTAATTTGGGGCAATGTGGGCTTAATTTATGCATAGTAATGCAGACACAGGTAATGCTTTATTAAAATGCCTAGGGATCTCACTGAAGACCTAAGTTGAAGCCATGCAGAGAGAGCAGAATATTTTATCAGTTTTGAATCCTGTGAAATCAGGGACATTTATGTTCAAAAAAATATTATGTACTGCTATGAAACAGAAAACAACAACAAAAAAAATCATTCCAGTCATTAAGGACATCTGTTCTTCTGGTTTTGGGGTTTTTGGTCTTTTTTTCTTGTTGTTGTTGTTGTTGTTTTGTTTTGGCTTGGTTTTTTTTGTTTGTTTTTTTTTTTTTTTTTTTTTTTGGGTTGGTTTTTTTTTTTTTTTTTTTTTTTGGGTTGGTTTTTTTTTTTTTTTTTTTTTTTGGGTTGGTTTTTTTTTTTTTTTTTTTTTTTGGGTTGGTTTTTTTTTTTTTTTTTTTTTTTGGGTTTTTTTTTTTTTTTTTTTCTTTTGTTTTTCCTTTTCTCTGATGCAACAAACCCCTTCCTTAGAAATGATATAAGGAAATTAGTCTTAACCATTAGTTCTCCTCAACCCATATTGGGAGACTGGCTTGGCTACAATGACTGGAGCCCTGATGCAGAAAGGCAGCATGTGGGTTGGAAGCAGAGACTGACTGCACAGAAGGAATCTATAAATATTGTCCAGACATGTAAGCATGGTGTCAGAAAGGCCGAAGCTCCACTGAGCTTGAGTAGAAAGCTCCAAAAAGACCAGGCCATGAGGAGCTTGTTCTGACCCCAGAGCTGCCCTTGCGTTGAGCAGCAAGTTGTACTAAAGACTTTCTGAGGTCCCTCCTAGATTCATTGATCCCCTTCAGTACTGAATCAGGCATTAGCCTTCACTATTTAGACCAGCCTGACTTTATTTACCTACGTTTTACATCTGCTAGACCTCTGTCCATGGTTTGGTGCCATTGAGTCAGAACAGGTGTTAACCTACATCTCTAGTCAGAAGAAAAAATTAGAGGTAATTATACAATGCAGAAAAATAATAAGAAAAGTTTTCAATAGTATGCACAAGATGACACTTAAGAGACTCAAAGACATTTCAAGTAAACAGAATAGAAATAAAAACAAATGTAGCTATTGCTCTCATATCTTTTTGATGTAGTTTGCTTTCATATTTTCTATCAGCAAATCTAATTTTGAAATTCATGACCAGTGTCAGCAGCACAAAGTAATATAAACCAAAATGCATTATACCCTCTCTAGATACAATAAAGTCCCACTGGAACATTGTTTCATTCATAGCCAGATGAATCCAACTTCAGCTTGGCACAGGGTCATACTTCTGATATATTCTAATAGCTAAATCTAAATTTTTATGCAGATTTTTTTTTATATACACATTTTAAGTGTTCTCTTAAAACAATAATTTCCACTCATCTCATCTGTAACTTATTATCTCTCATGTCTTTCTTGAAGCACAGAAGATAGAAAAGTATATATTTTATTCTCTCCCTCCTTTCTCCTGATTCCTTTTGTTCTTTCTACTCTAGACCTTTTTTTTTTTTCCTGATCTCTTGCCTTTGTCTCTTTTTAAAAAAGGATATAATTCTTCTTTATGTACACTCCTTACTCTTTCTTCTTTTGCAGTGTAGGTATCATGATTCTAAGGAGAACAAGTGTAGTAACTCTACACAAAAAATGCTTGGTAAAGAAGTGAAATGGTATAACAGAGGTGGTGTGTTAAGTGTATTGCTTAGGCTGAAACCAAATTGTTATTTTTATTTGAAATAATCACACACCTAATACTTCCAGTAAAGTATTTAAAATATAACCATTCAGAATTAATGACTAATTAACTAATCTAATCTCTTCCATCTCAGAAGTATTGTTGATTCAAAAGAAATTGGGAAAGCTCAGTGTCAGAGAGAGGTGAAA
The DNA here is from genome assembly GCA_013398155.1 of Pedionomus torquatus. NCBI lineage: Eukaryota > Metazoa > Chordata > Aves > Charadriiformes > Pedionomidae > Pedionomus > Pedionomus torquatus. The sequence continues at coordinate 349,317 of VZRU01006934.1, read as the reverse complement.
CACTCTGTTGTAGGCAAGATAATTTTAATTTCATAGTTGTATTCAGAATTTAATATTATCCAGTAATTGATGAAGCAGGCTTGTACTAGATGACTATATGTCAACGTAGATGCAGACACTGAGGATCTATTCTTAGTACGTAATGCTTCTTTCTCTTATGCTTATCAGTTGTATATATAACATTGAGGCTCCCAGCAGGGAGTCTTTATTGTTGAGTCTTTTGAAAGCTCAAAGAAGCTTCAACCACACATGGATCACGTATTTTACTATCTTCAGCTGCAACTCTTTTCCCATCTTTGCTGCACATGTAACTGTTGTTGTAAAGGTAATAGGTCTGCAGCTTCTAGTTTTATATCTGCATTAATTTGGACTTCATGTTTGCAAATGGATTCACTAGTCTTGCGTCTGCAACAAGATTTCTCTACCAGCTCAAGAAGAGCTTTCAATGTTAATAAATGCTTTACAGTATTATATTTTTACTGGACAGATAAGTGTTGAATGGTGGCTTTAAGGCGAGTGCTACTGCCTTTCTTTTTCCCATATGGTAACATCCGTCCACTTTTGTTGAAAAACAAATACTTTTTTTTGTCAAGATTGAAAACATCTTTTGTTTTCTGGAAATGTGAGAATATCAAAATCCAGAAAAAAAAAAAAAACCCAAACCTGTATTGTAAGCCACTATGTTATCTGCCATGGAGAAGTTCACGCACTTAGTAAAATTCTAGAAACAAAACTGTATTAAGCAATTATTGCACCAAGAATATTATCTTTATAGTTTTAAAAATACTGAAGCTGTTATAGGAATACATCAAAACCCTTCAAGAATTCACTACAAGTGTCTCTTGGAACTCAACATGTGAAAGGATGAAAAGTTTTCAGACATTGGTTTAGTTAACATTTTGAAACAAATCTCCCTACATTTAGTAAACAAATACTGAAATAAGTAATATGATTTGAAGTATCATTGAGATTTAGAAATTCCCAAGTCCTCTCTAGGTTAAACATATAAAAAGATCTCATTAGGTAGATAAAAAAAAAACATTACTCCACCAGGACTAGAAAGGCATACACTCACAAGTGCTGGAAGGGTCCATCTGTTCATTGGATAAGGAATGTGCTGGAGACTTCAGAGTACATGATGGTAAAGGAAGATAGCTTTTTGTTTGTTCAGCATGCATATGAATACTTTTTGGATGGTTTGCAGCTGACCAAAGAACTGCGAGAATAAGAGGACTCAGGTTGAAGTTAAAATGCAGGAAATGAAATTTGGGAGTCTTGTCTACCAGTTTCAAGTTTAGGGCAAACTGAAGTATGGTATATTTTGTCCTGTGAAGTTACACAATGGCCAGAAAATTAAAATCATGTGGTACTAAACAGAAAATGGATTTATGAAAGAAAACTGGGCCATCAGAAGTAGAAACATAAATTCTGACCAATTCTCAGACCAATATCAGGAGAATTTGCATTAACTATCACTTAAGGATGAGAACAGGATGAAATTCCTTTAAAGCAGCAAGGAAAAGAAACTCTTAGGGAAACAATAGCAAGAAGTTCTGAGGCACAATAATACATTTCTTATTTTACTAGCATGATTACATAGATGCTGAAAGAACTGGCAGTTTCTTAGACTCATTACACAGGTGTGCGGTGACACTACCAAATACCTTCATTATTTCTTAGCTGTTCAGTTGTCAGAAAACTGTAGAGGCATCAGGAGGAGCTTCCCCTGTTCTTCAGCACCATTTGACAAATCAGATCTCCATTTGAGAATATCCTTTTTTGTCATATATTATTTTCTCAGTGTGAATCAGGTTAGTAACAAGTCATCTACTGTTCAGACCCATATCCTCCCAGGACAAAACCTTCTTTTTTTTGTAATTTAGTTATGCATATTATTTTTTACATCTTTTTGAAGTTACTGTAATTGCATTTTGATAAGTGCAGTTTGGGAGAAACACATTAAAAATCAAATGGACATTATCTGGAATAATAATTTATATAAGGCTTCACTGACATAATGCATTATTGAGTTGTTGCTATGTTAAAAATGCTTAGCTTATTTAATAAAATACTATTATATATTTTACATGTGGAACAGAAGATTCTCATCCATGAGACATTACAGTGACACAAGGTCAAATCCTGTTCACATTCACCTTTCTGTAAATGCTATTTTCCCTAAGTCCAAACAAGAACAGAGCTATTCTGATACATTCTCTTCTGTTCACAAATGTCCTTTTGTTTTAAGTAGTTTATAATAATTTTCTACTTTCTTCCACCCTACATAAAACTTTTGCTATATAATAAACCTGTTTTGGGATTAACAGCCAGTTCTCTCAAAGATAAATTATTTTGAACAGTCCAAGGATTTTGAAGGCAGTCACATTGCATCTTTTGGATAGAAGGTATTTAATCACAGATCTCTCTCAGCATCACTTAAGGACAAGCAGTCACATTCTGATGTTATTTATGGCACTTGGTATGTCTATGCACAAGTGTGAAATCTTGAAAGAAGATTCTAGTTTTGCCTGTGGATTTCCTGGCTTATTTGTAATTTTACCTTTACACTAGGAACACAAAAAAGAAATTCATGTTGTATCTATGCAATATTGACATCAAGTATCTCTTCTGGGAACCACTTGGACATTTTTTATCATTTGCAATTACTAATTCCTAGCTAAAGAGGATGAGATTACAAACAGGCACTGGGGACCAAATCTCAGAAGAGAAAAGCCTGGTTGCCAGAGTATCTGAAGCCAGATGTCCTTCTGACCTCCCTTCCCACCTACATTGTTCCTTGCTTCTAAGATACTGTTTCCATGTTCTACAGTCACCGGGAATCCACACTGACTTGATTTTAGCCCTAATGCTATACTAAATATTATATGTAACTGTACTGGGTCTGTTTGGATAAGCTAACTTTCTTCATAAGAGCCTGTACAGTGAAAAGATTTAGATTTGAGCCAAAAAAAGGGCTTTATCACAGAAATGGTTTATCTGTTGTTGACCAGTGCCTGCACAAGATGCAGGACTTCTCTGTTTCTGACAGTGCCCTTCCAGTGAACAGGGTTGGGGTGCATAAACAGCTGGGAGGGGAAAGAGCAAACTAAAACAAAAGAGAGATTCCACAGCATATAACATCATGCTCAGCTGTAACAATTGTTGTGAGAGGGTATGTTTCTCCAAAGTAAATGTTGTTTGGAGACTGGCTGGGCATAAGCCCACTGGTGGTGAGTGATTTCTTTTGCAACACTTTGCAATTTTATTCTTCAAGAGTAAGCACTGAAGAGCAATTTTCATAAAGACAAGTCAAGACATGTATCACTCTGTGAGACTGCTTATCATAAAATCTGAGCTAAGAAACTCTGCTTTGCCAAGCACACAAGAAATACAACAATCAGAAAAGATCAACTAACAGTGCACAACAGAAAAAAATGAATAAATTCTGAGTAATAACCTTAAGTCTGTGTTTACATATCAAAGAGCAGCAGTATCTTGCTTCATGGTGACTGAAGTACTTGGCAGTATTTCCAAGCAAGCAATTGTGCTCCATTTGGGAAATATTTTACTTTAATATGTAAGTCCTAACATATTATATATAAATAATACACCATTTTAATGATTTTAAATTGTGGATGGCTCCCAGTAGATTTCTCAGGCTAGGTAGTGTCTATCTAGGCCAATAAAATACTCAGCTGGATTACATGGGATTTCTTGATGTATCATCAACGTGTTTCAAAGACCTCAGGTGATTATCAAGTAGGCTGCACTTTTCCACTAAATTACAATTAAGTCAACATCCATTGTGGGGTTCCTACATCTTCTGCAAAAAAAGTAGCATTTTAACAGTTGTTTGAAAAAATGAAATTGCATCCCACACAAAAATTCCTTCCCCCAATATTACTTATATATTCAGCATGTTAGTCATCAGAAGACTGATTTTCAGAAAGAAAACATACAATAATGATCAAGATGTTTTAAAAAAAATAACTTTTAATGTAGCTTATCTTTCAAGACAAAGGCAAAACCTATTCCTTTTCAATTAAAGTCTATTGGTCTTTCTCACCTCCATTTTCATTCCCTCCTGTACTTTGACTTCCATCTGCAGAATTAGCAGCTGATCTGAACAGTGAAGCACATATATGTTAATCTACAAATGGAACACCTTAAGCTATTGTTTCCATTTTGTTTTAATGGTTTCCAGCTGAATTTCTACTTTTCTGTGAAAAGTGAAAAGGAACTTTGCCAGTCTTTCATTTGTTCCCATTAAAATCCCCCAAATCACTCTTTGGTGAGTAAAAATATATCGACCAATTATTGAGAAGATCTTTAGCCCTATTTTTTTTCCTCAGATTTTTTGGAATTTGATATTCTCTTTAGGCACTAACTTTAACTGCCTGCAAACAATTTATAAAATAATTGTACATTCTTGAGAATAGATCTATAATTCCAAACAATGGATAAAATTTTACCCTCTCCGTGACACTTGCCATAACTCTAGTAACTTAATGCTTTTCATCCACCGTGCTCTCAAGAGTGAAATCAGAATGGATATGTTTGTCACCATGGCAGCAAAATACTACATGTATTTTAACCAAAGCAGATGCAGAGAGTGCTAATCCCCAGATTCCTTGTTTTTGGAGATCTTACTTAACTATAAGTCCCTGCAAAAAAGGAAAAATAAAAAAAGAGAAATTTGAATATTTCCCTGCTTTGGAATGCTAAAGAAACCTGCATATTCTGTTCCTTAGCTTCTATTTCCCCTGAGTGTTGGTATATGGCTAGTTACTGCGGCTTTTTTCCCCAGGCCAGACAACAAAAGTCTGTTAAAATAAAGTTGTTCTTCAGAAGATGAAGAAAATTTTTTAATACTGCCACCTTCTTAGAATCATAGAATGGTTAGAATTGGAAGAGATCTTTAAGATCATCAAGTTCCAACCCCCTGCCATGGGCAGGGACACCTCCCACTAGACCAGGTTGCTCAAAGCCCCACCCAGCCTGGTCTTGAACACTTCCAGGGATGGGGCATCCACAACTTCTCTGGGCAACCTGTGCCAGTGCCTCACCACCCTCACAGGAAAGAATTTCTTCCTAATATCCAACTGAAATCTCCCCTCTTCTAGTTTAAAACCATTACTCCTATCACTATGCTTCCTGAAAGGAGTCCCACTTCTGCTCTCCTGTAGGCTCCTTCAGACACTGGAAGGCTGCCGTAAGGTCTCCCCAGAGCGTTCTCTTTTCCAGGCTGAACAGTCCCAGCTCTCTCAGCCTGTCCTCATAGGAGAGGTGCTCCATCCCTCTAATCATCTTTGTGGCACTTTGTTGGACCTATTCCAACAGTTCTATGTCCTTTCTCTGTTGAGGACTCCAGGGCTCGACACAGTACTCCAGGTGGGGTCTCATAAGTGCAGTGTAGAGCGGAAGAATCACCTCCCGTGACCTGCTGGTCATGCCTCTTTTGATGCAGCCCAGGATACGGTTGGCTTTCTGGGATGCCAGTTTGCACTGCTGGCTCATGTCGAGCTTCTAATCCATGAGCACTCCATGAGCACTTCTGCATCTGTGATGTCTCACAAAGATAGGTATTTCAGGTAGCATTCACCTGCCTTCATGGTCCTCTCTTCACTTCAGCATATCTTCCTTCTGAGTTGCTGGGCCCCATTAGGAAAACATGTGCTTCACTTACAATACTACACATCAGAAGTACCTAGGTATTAAATGAAATAATCTGAAATCTCCTGAGAATTAGGTGCAAGCTGCTGAAACCATGAAGATAATTTTCCTCCTACTTACTCTCTCCTTCTCCTACATCTGAACTAGTACACCCCTTCTGCACAATACAAAATGAATGTACAGCTCAGTGTGGTCTGTGTTGCACTGCTTTCCTTCAACTGGTTTAAGGATGACTTGTCTGAACTGGGACAGCCCCCTTTACAATTTTTATAATCTTACAGCTCACTCTCGTGTGGTCCTGTCTTGCACAATGGTATTTTGCCATCAGGAACTATAATTAGGCAATACCCTGTTGATAGGGCACTGTCAAGGGTATAATCCACCTGAATGGATAAGGACATGATTCAGCCCAGTTTTCGTTCAGCAAAACAAGACAGGTCTACCTTGTGCAACAGATTGCAACTCCTGAAAGTGCCTGCAGACAATTTCTACAATCTCTCCCTAGAGCTGGCTCTGCAGAGAAAGAGTGCTGCTCTGTACTGTCCCGGGACTATGATATTGAGAAGGCACAGTCTAGCTCATTACACATTTCTTTGGCAACCACAAAAGGTCTCTGTTAAATTTCCCTCTAGCCTCCTCTCACCCCTTCCTCCACCCCAAATATTGCAGGAAATAAAAGGATCTCATAAAATTGAGAGCAGCTTGTGGACTGAGTTTAGTAGTGATGAAGTAGGCACTTTATTACTACCCCGTCTTATATAAGTCAGCCTCAACTGCAAACAATTAGAAATGCTATAGAGGGAGGACATAAAGATACGCAGTCTTGCAAAAACAGCTTAAAATTTGTACATAAGGGGTAATTTAATATGAGCAACATTCTCTGTGGTTTGTACTTCATTGTCGGTATTTTTTGCTTTGACAAACTGAGAACTAACATTTTTTTAGCTAACTATTATCTAGCATTGACTTTATTAGAAGTAACACTTGTTTACAAGAGCTTTAATATTATTGTTTATGATGTAGTATTATTGCAGTGAATGATATTTCCTAGCATAAAAAAGATCTTAAAAGAAAATATCTATTAAATGAAATCCTGGAAATTAACATTAAAAATCCAGGCATTTTTATTTATCCTATGTGCTTGTTCCATCCACTGTCAAAAACAGCTTACTAAAACTGTTAAAACAGAAGAATAACATGACCTGTGCTGAAATGAGGTCCAGAGCTGTAGTCAGGGGTGAGGGATCAGTGGGAGGCTTGGCAGGGACAGTCAGTCCTGGTGGTATTCTCGAGGCCCTGTCAACAAACTCTCTTGCCAGCAAGGCATGTCCTCACAACTCACAGAGGCTGGGTTTGGAAGATAACTTCCTACAAGCTCTCTCTAATACCTGGCTATGCTGTCTGGGAGGCTATAGCATCTAGAATCATGCTGTGGGACAAGTTAAGTATCCTGTGGAGCCATGAGTGCTTCCTGAAGGGGATGTAGTGAGCTTTCTTGGTAAACAGGTCTACAGTAACTAGATCATTTCCCCATAAGGTTGGCAGCTCTGCTGTGAAATCAAAAAGTGCTAAAAGGTGGTTAGATCTTTGAGCAGACCAAGTGGCACCACAGGATATCTACTGTGTCCATACCTGATGCAGAAAGCAGTTTTTCACTTCCTCCTTTGCCAGATTTAAAGCATGTTGTAAGCTCTTCATATGTCCACCTTGGTGAATCATCAAGCCCCAGAAGACATTCAAAGAACTCTTGGGGAGAGGAAAGGGATGCTGGTTCTTCATTGGTATGTCTGTAATATGGTCCCAGGCTAAGTTCTCCATACTTCTTTTTAATAAAAAATATGGGATTTCAAAAGGAGAGGTAAAGGGGCAGATCAGCCTCAGTTCCAGATTGTTCTTGAGATACTTCTTGAGGGCAGCTAATTTAGGATGTGACAAAGCAGATGTGCCCGAAGGGTACCTTCTCTCCTGGGTTTGGAGCAATGGGCAGTTATGCAGGCAATAGGGCAGCAGGGTTTCTTCCCCTTTCTTGAATACATCAACAAAGTTGGTGGACTCGTATAGGTTAGGGCAAGGCTTGTTTGGGCAGGGGCATGATCATGGGGTCTGGGCAGGCCAGGGCTGCAGCCTGTGGGGCTGGGCAGAGTTGAAGAATCTCAGGGTTCAGGTTGTGCTCAGTTGAGGACATGGTATGACCAGGGAATGTCACATTTGCTGTGGCTATTGAGTAATTACAGTCCTGGGTTGCAAGCTCAGAGTAGACAAGGACTGCCACACCTGATAGGTTTCTTGGGAGCAGGTATAGTCAGGGTGGTAGCACAGTCAGGTTAGTGTTCATACAAGGCATCACTGGCACCTGGGGTATTTGGGGACTGGGGTGGGGAACACAGTCCTGAGAGGATGCCAGGGTTACCTGTTGCCCTCAGGCTCTGGGTAACCCCTTCCCACAGAGATGCACAAGGATTCCACTTGCCAGTGAATAAGACTGTGATTCCTCAGCCAGGGCAGCCTAGGATGACAGGGACAAGGCAGGTGGATGTGATGGGGGTTGTCTAGGTTCCAGAGCTGGCTCAGCAGGAACCATTGCATGGTAATGTCCCCTGGCTGCACCTCCTATCTGTAGCAGTGACAGTGGTGGGATGTGTCAGGCTGAGGAGTACTCTGGGTCCATGGGCTGTGGTGAGGGTCCCTGGAGAGACTGATCAGAAGACCCATGGGTGACATCAGGGTGACCCTGGCCAAAAGATGACAATAAATTTCGTGATAATCATACTGGTACTGGGGCTGAAGCCTTCTTCTCAGGAACTGGGTCCTGGGTCTCAGGACCCAGGAAAAGACAAAAACGTTCATTTTATGATTACAGATGTCACCATGCAAAGAAGCAGAAACTGATCCAAATGAGGGCAAAGGCCATTATGGTTTTTCATTTGCCCTGCTATGAATATTTCACATTCATCAGTTCTGAGAAAATTCCCCCACATTTTTTAAGTGCAACCTGGCTGAGCGTTAAAGGGAGCCACTTAAATTGAAACCATTCTTTAGCTCATAAAGTAACCACACGATACATCAAACATTTTTGCTTATTAATGCAGGATTTTGAACATGAAGGTTTCTTCCATCTTCACCATTTATCAATGTGTCCATTCAGTCTGAACATCTACACAGGATAATGGTATATTTTGCCTTAAATTTCTATGTCACCGTAGTAGAGGAAAGCGGTGAAATGACTTCTATTCTCATTCAGAAGAGCTTTGATGTTTCAAAGATAAGAGTACTTCATCATGTTCATAAAGAGTGAAAATCTCCCACTATGACAAGAACTCTTTTAATATGATAGTTAAGTGAAGCTTAACATTAGTTTCAAATGAATAAAAGCACTAGCGGATGTGAGGTCATTGTTCATATTTACCCTCTTCAAGTCCCTGTTTCTCACCAAAAATGCTTACGTTTTCAAAAAAGATTAGGTTTTGTTTCATAGCATGTCATAGGATTACACTGAATTGGATTTCTTGAAATAAGATGAAACATTTAAGTCATAAAGTTGACATTGGAGATAAAGAGTTTCAATTAACCATTCATAAGGCTACCTTCTCTTTTGTGTGGAGGGCATAGATTAGTGGCTCTCTTGAACTTTGCATTTTTAGTCTCTGGAACAGCTTTGCAGTGACACGGAGCATGTCTGGCACTATCCTGATAGTTTATGCTCATGAATTAAGTGAATCTGTCTTAGAAAGGAAGCAAATTTCACTATGAGGGAGAAAGCAAAGAATAGCAAAGGTTTTTTTACCTTAACTGATTAGTGCATATACTTTCTTTCACTATTTTGTAATTTTCACACTGTAATGAGAGAAAGTGAGAGATTTGGTGGCTTTAAATAGTTTTTATTCATACTCTGCCAACTTATAAGAGTACACGACAAAATTGTTACTCTATTTGCTAGATATCATACAAATAAACAGGGAAATTAACTGAGAAATAAAAAGCCTTGCACCTTCTTATGCATTGAGGTCTGTAAAGACATGTTCACCTTTTTTCTTGGTTCTCCTTTTGTCCTTTAACAATTTCCTTCCCTACTGTTCGTTACCCTGACATTCAGATGTCTCTTTCTGTCCCCAGAGTCCCCTTGCCGATAGGGAAGTGTTACACCTGATTGCCTTAAACTGTTTCTGTTTCCCTTACACATCATTCTTGAAAGAACTGCTTTACCATATGATACTTATGTTATCTAATCACACCTGCTATAGTTTTCTCTAAAAGGCAACTGAAAGAGAGTCTGATAGTATGAAAGTTAAAATTGTATGCAGTGTGAATACACCTACTGGTTTACAAAAGAGCATTTATAATAAATTATTCTAACCAAATGTGCTAGTTTTTGCAAGATTCAGAACAAAGCCAAACCATGAAGTTATTGATGGAAATATTAAAATTTCCAGCCATCAAGTTGGATAAAATGAAATGTAAAATATGAGTATATGTAAAAATTGAGGTAAATAGCATCCAAATTACTCCTTTTTTGACATGGAGAATGAGTAAATCTTCTTGAAAATTCAAAATCCTTTACAAAAGTCTTAAACTACTTTAAGATAAAGATTTCATATTTGACTTTTNNNTTAAAATTTCTTTAAATAAAAATTTTCTATTTTGTGTTTTTTTTTTTTTTTTTTTTTTGCCAATTCCCTTCTTAGTTCTTAACATGTTATGAAGTTCCTGCTTTCTGAAATCATGTAGTAGTAGACTTCCAAGAGTTTTTTCCTTTGGCATAGTCAGCTCATATAATTTCAGTGAATAGTCCTCTCATGACACAGAAATTTCCTGATAAACTTTCTGTATATACATTTCATCATTTTATTTAATTCTATGGTATCTTTATACGATTCCATTATTTCTTCTTAATTAAGAATTTAATTTAAATTTAAAATTAAATTAAGAATTTAATTAAAAAATAGAATGTTCAAGGCTTTTCAGTCTCTTTAGATGGGAGTTTTCTTTATCTAATTGTTGAAGTAATTTCTGAGATGGAATGACCAGAAACTGTGATGTGGAATGTCATGAAGTGGCTACAATGTATAATTTGCTCTTTATAATTTTTCCCTGTGCTATTGCCCATAATATTCCTTACATATGCTGACACATTGCTTACATTCCAGGTCATAGACACACACTGAACAGAATAGATAGTCCTCACAGACCTTATACAAGAGAGCAGTTCTCACTAGTGTCCCTGCATGCTCACCAAGAAGTCTTTATACTCCCACTAGCATGTCTCTCAGGTATTGCTTCTCTTTGATGGTAGAAAAGGAGAGCAAGGCATTCCATGGTCTCTCATTCTTTTTTTGATATCCCATATTTCTTTCCCTCTTTTCATCATATGTAGGTATCTTGTGTATAGGCACATTTATTGTGTGCTTTTAGGATAATTGGAGACAGCAAAAGCCAAATTTTCAGAAGAGTTCTTTGCCTTCCAGGTACTCTAAATGTATTCTTTACTCTGAGGTGCACAGAAGAAAAAGGGGGGAAGGGAAATTAATGAAATAAGGAAGTCAGTAAGTGAGCTTGTACAAGGAGAACTTCTCCACATTGAAGTAAGATGTTAATTTACAATACACTAGCTAATACCTTAATTATATCAGAAAAAAAAAGAAAGAAAGAAAGAAAGAAAAAAAGAGGTATGATTAGTATTTAAAGGTTTCTTGTAAAACAATATAAGTTACACAAATAAGGACCATTTTGCCTTGATATACACAATCTATTCTAGAATAGATTTTTTGAAGATTAATAAACACAAAGAAGCTGGTCTGCATTCATCACTACATGGTTGTAGGATTTCTGGAGATGTTTCTTACATATCTACATTCTTACATATTTAGTATAAATATACTAACTTCACATATGCATACAATGAAAAAATTCACTCAGGATAGAATTTATCTGAATAAATATTGATAACTTCTGCTTAAACAAATATGCTAGCTGTCTGTATCCCCTTTACACATTATGTATCTCACTTTAGGAATTATGGAAAGAATTAAAGTCTTTATCTTCTTCTGAAAAAGACATCCAAAATAGGTGAATCAGAGACTATGGTATTTGTATCTCTCTAGTGAATAAAACAGGAGTCTAAGGACAGTAGTTCAGTTATATTTAAGATCTACATGCAAGATGCCTATAGTTAGTTGAGATTGATTTCTCTCCCACTGGCTTGGAACAGGTCCATTTGAGCAATGAAACTGAAACTTCTTATGAGGCCATCTCATGAAATTTCAGGCTGTAGTATCTGCCAGTAATAATTTCAACAAATTATGTCAGTTTTATTTTGCTTTGACCTTGTCACTACAATTCTGTTTTTATTAATCAGAGACATATAATGTTTGCTGCTTAAATCAAATATTTTGATTGCATCGTTGCTCATGAGACTTACTTAGAGGCAAAAATATCATTACATCTCTCTTGGGGTAAGAGGAAGTAATGTTGACTCTGTTGGATGTTTTTGTAGCTGAACCTTTAAGAAATGAATTCTCAAAAGCTCACATGTATAGAAAGGGTAAAATCAAATACTTGATGACATTTATGTTTGTAAATAATTTGAACAAAAAGAATTTATGTAAATTTAATAACAGACAATTCAAAGGCTCTATTCTATGGTTTGTATTAAATGCAAGTTCTCATGGAGCTAATCTTCATGGAGTTGGAGGAGTGAAAGCATGAAAAACAGTTAAGTTTTCAGAAGCACTCTGGATTTAGTAAGTTTTTTTTGAGGGGATTTTTTTTAGCTTCTTTCAAATTAAATTTTTATTTTATTTTATTTTGTTTGAAATAAGGCTGCTGAGGTACCCTCTTGTGTTTTGTACGCAGTGGGCAGCTTAGCCCCACACAGCTACTTGCTCACTCTCCCACAGTGGGATGGGAGAGAGAATCAGAAGGGTAAAAGTGAGAAAACACATAGGTTGAGGCAAAGGTAGTGTAATAGGTAAAGGAAAAGCTGAGTGTGCAAGCAGAGCAGAATCAGGAATTCTCTTGCTAATTCCCATTGGTAGGCAGTAATAGTTTTTTGGAAGACAAATGCTGTAACTCAAAAGTCTTATCTCCCTTCTTCCACCAGCTTTGTATGATGAGTAGGATGTCATATGGTATGGAATATCCCTTTGGTCAGTTGTGATTAGCTGTCCTAGCTGTATACCCCCCCATCTTGTGCATCCATAGCCTACTTGCTGGTGAAACAACATGAAAAACAGAAAAGGCCCTGAGGTTGTATAAGAGCTACTCAGCAATAACTGAAAGGTCCCTGTATTATCCAAGACTCAGCACCATGCCAGCTAATATGAAAAACATTACCTATTGCAGCCACAACCAGTATGCCTCTACGGTCATGTTTACGACGTGCTTCACCCAGAGTTGCAGAATTTTTTCATGTTCTCCCCTGTTAAAAGCAAAGCAACATTGGAGGGTAAATATGAGACCACTGCAATTTAAACGCGAGATTATTATCTGTCAGGTCACCACAGATCCAAAAAAAAAAAAAAAAAAAAAAGTTCATAATGGGACAGACTCTGAAACAGACACCGAGGGAGGTGTCTGGTTTTTGGCTACTCCTTTTTTGTTTATGAGTACACATGAAATAGCAGTTCAGAGAATAAGACCTATTATTACAGTGTGAAGGATATATAGCATATGAAAAGCAATATATGTTGTAATTGTAAGTATTAGATTGTCATTCCAAGACTTTGCTAAATATTTGAACTCCAAATTGCACTGAATGAACACTATCTAAAGTTAGACTGTGCTGTGAAGAGGTAAAATTGTAAATAGAGAAAAACAAAAATAGTTGTTAGAAGACCTGTGAATAACCGCAGGTCTCTGTCCTAGGCTACGAAGCCATAATACCTACAAAGATAAGATATATCTCTGTATAAATATATGTTCATTCAAAGTGTTTAGTGAATACATATCAGTACCACACAGCTGCATTTTGTATTACAAATGTTTTATAAATACGTTCATGTTTATGAATCATAAACAAAGCAATGCCTTCTGACTGTGTAATTAATGTGTGTCCTGTGGATTCAATATAGGCAGCTTAAACAGTACGGCTCCTCCTTGTGCCCAAAATGTAATACTTTATGTGTGAGAAAGCCCATTGCATCAGAGAAAGAGATAAAAACAACCATCAGGCTGGGTATATGTACATTTCAGGGAAAATACAGTCATACTTTTTGAAAGGACAAAGGACTCTACTTGATTCAACAAAACTGAAAGGTTTTGTGCTCTCCGTTAGAAGGACTAAGAGAATTTTGACTCAGATATAGAAAAGTTCTTATAATCCTAAATCTCACTGAAATCAAAGGAGCTGGAAGTCTGAAGGTCCTTATGATTCTTGCCAGTGGTCTCTCTTTGTCATAAAGTTCTTAAGTATGCTTCTTCTGAAATCCTCCATGGTAATGTTAGGTGTTCTGTATGTTCAATGAAGCATGTCTCAGGTATCTTCTGATCTCTTACATTTGAAAATGTTCATAGAAATAATTACAGGATGAAATTTCCAGCCTTCGGTGGAAGGTTGAGAGAAACTGAAAGCAGTTTTATAGGGATAGCCTGCATTGGCCTTATTCCATGGAATAAATCATGTGTCACTCGTAATGTTAGTAGGCAGTACTTTTAGCTAGCCTCCTCACGGAATCACAAAATCACAGAATCTCCATGGTTGGAAGGGAACTCTGAGATCATTGAGTCTACCCATACACACACAAAGAAAAAAAAAAGAGAGGGATTGGTCAGGGACTTTAGGGACTGACAAAGTCCCAGACTGAGCCGTGTGCCTAATTAATTCTATAGACCACAGTAGAAGATGTATTTGCTTTTTTTTT